>CM061138.1:160430340-160808468 GCA_030789695.1 Scilla litardierei | reverse complement strand
TTAAATCTTTTTGAACTTCTAATCCTATTAGATTTAGCCCTAGACCAAGTCAACCCATCTATACTATATAAGCAACCCCTAGCAAGACCTATTTTCCAAAGAAATTAGCCCTAGCCTCTTCCAAACTCGAAATTGGACGTTGCGACGAATCGTCGCAACGTTGCGACGTTCAGCCACCGCACGACCGAAGGAAATCGCTCCGTTCCCCCGCTCAGACCAAAGCCCCCGCCCGCATCCATCGCCGTCCGCACGCTGCAGCAGCCGCCCATGCCCGTCCCCCGCTCCGACCGAGAGAGGCTCTCGGTCAGACCGAGGCCCCGCTCCGCACCGACCCCCCGCTTGTCGCCCGCTCGTCGCCCCGCTCCGCAGCGTGTCTGACCGATCGCCCCGCCCGCTGTGACCGAGCGCCCAAGCTTGCAACGTTGCAGCCCCGCCCCAAGCGCATGACCGACCCGTTCCTAGTGTCTGACCGAAGAAAGCTCTCGCACCACAGCCGCCCGCAGCCGCTGCACGCCCCAAGCGCCGTTCCTAGTGTCTGACCGAGCCAAGTCCCCGCACCGAGGCTGTACGACCGAGAGCCACTCGTCGCAACCCCGCATCCGTCGCACCACTTGCCTCCGTGGGCCCCCCAAGTTCTCCAGAGGTATTGTGGGTCCCCCATAGGTCCCTAGGACTACTGTGGGCCCCACCAAGGTGCTTGCTCTTCGAGGATTCGTCGCGTACGACGTCGTCGCACGTCGTAGCCCGTCGTCGCACGTACGAGCTTTGGAATCTGGAATCGTCGCCCGAGTTGATTGCTCTGAAATTTCCAGCGAGGAATCTAATTGGAATCTGGACTTGGAGCGCGATCTTTCATTCCAACCCCCGGCGTCGCTACCCGACGCCGGTGTAGCTTTCGCGTCGTGTTGAGGTAACGTTTTGCACCCCTAGGACCCCCAACCCAATTGCATGCTAATAAAGACTAAAAATCAGTATTTTAAAGTATTTTAAATGTTTTAGCAATCACTAATCAAGATTAATAAAACGGATGTAGGCCGGTGGACTTGTGCACGTAGGAATCGTGACTTTGGACTCGTTGGACGGTGTTTCCTTGACGTGATAGTTGCAGGCAAGTGAAACTTGCTGAATCTTGCTTAGGGCCATGTTTTTAGGCCACTTAATTGTTTTTAGCGTAAAAGAGACTAGTCAGTGAAATGATAGCTGGCTAGGCGCCTACTTGATCTAGTTTGACAACGAAACTAGATCCGTCACCTAAATGATCTAGTTTGACAACGAAGCTAGATCCAACCCCTTAAAATTGTTGTTCATGCATGCTAAAATGTCACGTTTACTTTCCTTACCTGTACGCTTTACTTTAACTGCCATGTCATGTCATCCATGCATTGAATGTTGCATCCGTAGCACACGCTACATACTTGTACTTGCTTGTCCCGGGCTAGGTGCACCCCTATGCCATACTTGTTAAAGACACTTCCTGGCTCGTGATCCAGAAGTGAGCATTACCGTTCGGGGGTAAGGCCCTGGCTCGACACACGTGGAGGGGTAGGGTTGAGCGACCACTCAGCGTAAAAGTGTGCCCGTACAGCCTCTTTAGCTGTAAGGCGTGAACTCTGTGCACGAGGTGCTTACTTTTCTTGTCTTGTACTTGTCTTGTGAATGTCATGCCATGCTCGTACTTTGCTTTACCTTACTTTACCTGTTGCACTCATACTTTAACTGCCATGTCATTTGCATCATGCTAGAACTGCTAGGTTGCTTTACTTTCAGTTTCACTTGCACAAGTCTCTTGTAGACTTGCTGACATGTGCCCCTTGCTCTTTTGGGTGTCACATGTTAGACCCTGAGCCAGAGACAGTCGTTGCTGAGTACGTGATGTGTTGCTGACGCTGAGTCTGAGTCCATGATTGCCCAGGAGGATTTTGGTGGACACCGGTGACCATTCTTTGAGTCTTTGTTGAGCTTTATTTTGTTTTAGGCCTTTTGTTAGTTTTTGGTGCGTAGCACCGTCGTTTGTACTTTGTACTTTTGTTGGCCATGTTTGGGCCTTTAGTCTCTTTTTCTTTTAGCCTGGTGGCTTTTCTGCGATGTTGGAAACTTATTTTATGGATATTCTGAGATATTTCTTTTGTCTCATTTCATTATTATTATCTTTGTTTCGTTAGCGTTGCAAGGACCTGCAGTTTTAAATTTGATCGACGCTTATCGGACTTGCAGCTTTGCAGCTTCAAGTCTGAGCGGACCTTCTCACGCTTCGCCTCCATATTTTTGGGAAGCGGGGCGTGACAGGTTTTGTTGGTGGCCCATGCAGGTCCAGTCTTGCAATTGCGAATTAACGGAACAACGATAATAACGGAATGTCCATTAAATAAATTGCAACATCCGAGTTATAAAGCCCCGAGTCTAGTCGCTTTCTTAGGACACTAGGTGATAAGAAGGCTTAGTTAGACGTCTGTGCTTGCTAGTTAGAGGCCCTGACTGTAGTTAGACTCCCTTTTAGCAATTGATCTAATCGTCGTAGGAGTTACCTTAGTGGTTATTGCCTAACCCTGACCATGTTAGACCTCTAAAATTTTCCTTCGGGCGTTCGCTTTCGGGTTCATCGATTTCGGACCAAGCTGAACGCATTTCTTTACCGTATAACCTTTAGAAGTCTTAGCGCTTAGTTTTTAATCTTTAGATGGTCGACCGTATGAGTTCCCCGTAGACTCTTCTGATCCATATCCTAGGTATATGTACGATTTGATCATCCGACCAATTTCCTTGCCTCGATTCACGAGATCGCCTCATGACGATCGTCGTCCATTTTCGAACCTCTCCAATATGAACTTTGAAACTCTTGAAAGTATTTTTCGACTTCCTCCTTTCCGAAGTCTAATTTTGAACCAAATCTCAATGCATGTATACTTATACTTCATCCCCCTTCGTTGATTTAAATTTTTAAAAAAACGTTGTCGGAATTTCTGAATGCTAGTTTATAGCATTTTCCCAGCCTATGTTTTCGTACTCATGTCGTCTTTTCATATATTAATTTTATTCTGAACCGTACTTTTATTTTGCTCAGTTCGATTTATAATTTTCCCTCTTATTTATGCCATTTGGATAATACTTCGTGTTTACTTTTAATATACTTTTCAAGTCACATGGAATTTCAGATTTCCGCAAGTTGGTTTTTGCTCGTCGTTCTCACTATTTCAGATTTTTGCAAAATTACTATTTTCATAACCTCTTCCTGCTCTAGACCCTCCCTGATTTGATTTTAAAGATTTGCTATTCGATCCTGATAATTCTTATGCTAAGCTACTACCATTTTCTTTCCGCTCACCATACACGCTTTTAGAAAAATTCTAAACCAAATTGAATTTCAACTATTTTTATAACCGTGCCAGACTTGTTGTGCTCGTATATTAAGAACCTTGTGTAAATCAGTTTTTCATTTTCGGTAAACCTTGGTTTTCTAAAAGTAGTTTCAAATTGATTATCTTCAATTTTCCATAGCCCAAAGTTTTGAAAGCATTTAACATGAGTTTAAACCTTTCCGTTACTTGATTTCATTCTTGACTTTCCAAAACTTTTTGGACAACATTTTATTAAATTACTGACTGATAGAATTTTCTAAACCATGTCCTAAATATTCGCGTAAATGATTTTACTTCCTTTCAAAATGATTTTTAAAACCAATAGGCCATTTTCTATTATTTTGAATATTCGACTCAGATTTATTTTTGAACAACTCGTTTTATCGATCCCCAAACATTTCTTCTCAGACGAGGATTTTAAAGTACAACCGTTTTCAATTTTGCGTATTTTAGCTTATGCTACTTATCCTAGTTGCTTTTCTGTACCCTATTCAAGCATCACTACACCTCCTTTTCCCTCAACCTAAACATCACCATTAAGCCAATGTTCGTCCAACCAAGCTGTCTTCTTGTATTCGCCCTATCTGAACTCGTGCTTAACGATCCCTCCCTCGTCACGCCCTCGATCCCTCTTTATTGCTTAAGCCTTAGGGTCCGTCAATGTCTGTGTCAATTCTTAGTTGTTAGTAGACCCTTGGACCCTTGAGAGGTTGTCGTGGTGCACGTACCTAAGTTGTGTATGTGGGCTTAAATGAGAATTCCCATAATATATTGATGCTTGTCTATTGTGTGGTATACATATATATAAATTCGGGGTTATTCGTGATAGTAGGAAGTTGTTTATGTGTTAGTATTTATAGATTTGGGTGTGGTTAGCTATACTATACTATGGATGCCTGTGTATATAAAAGTTAGCGTTGAAATATCTAAGTTGTGTATGTAGCAAGAGATACTTGTGATGGTTGAAATAAAATGATTGGTAAGCTATATATATGATAGGTGTGACGATAATAGGTGTACATATAGATAAGTAAGTAGGCCTATTGAGTGACCCATATATTATTACGTATGAGTATGTGCTCGTAGGTAGATGTATATATAGTGTTTAGACGTAAGTAGTTATGTTTTGTTACCTGAGTATATATGTGTTATACATATAGTGGTAGGATTATAATTTTGATTGGTATTGCTTGCTTTTGCGGGATGTTGCATGCGTGCATACCGTGAGGTATACACGACTATTGTACATCTTAATTATGTATGTACATAGGTGTTGGTGTACTAATTATAGGTAGTAGGCTAGGGTGTGAATATATGTTACATATGTATGACTATACGGTGAATGTTTGTGCTAGGGTGGGTATTATAAATATATGTGTGCTGATGTCTGTATTACTATTATTATGGTGTATAAAATGATTGAACTATGTAAGTATTACCGGACTAATATTAAGTGTGATTGACTATGGTATGTATATGGTTGTAGTGGTAGGCATATATATAAATATTGGAGTGATATTGGTATAGGTATGAATGCCGTGTTACGTATATAGAATATCCTGATATGTGTATTGAGTCTCACTCAAGCTTGAGTGGGTAAACTCTAAGTATATTGAATGTATGTTTGTAGTTTGAATATAGCGATGTTTGATGTATGTATAGTGATAGGAGTGTTTGTGCCTGGTTGTGCTACGCACATGATTGTGGGTCGCTACGCCAGTATATAGTTATAGGTGCTGGTCTTGTGGTATAGTTATTTACTAAGGACTTGTTATGTGAACGTATGTGTACTAGCTAAATTAGGTGTGTTTGTGTGCTAGTTATACAATGGCATGATTGGTGTATGTAAATGAAATGTTAGCGTGTATGGGTGTGCACCATGCACGGGTAAGTATGTGCTTAGTTATAGGTATTGATGACTATGGTATATGTGGCGTGTCATAAATATAGTTATAGGACCGTACGTGATGTGAATATATGGTGAACTATTTGCATGTATTGAATGACTATATATTGTGAAATTATAGTAGTGGTGAATGTATATTAGATATAGTGAACTTGATTTAATAATGGTATGGTGTGACTATATGTGTTGAGATGCTTGGTATTGGATGAATATTAGAGGGTAGTATACCCTTGATGTTTGTGCATAGGTAGCTACATATAGGTAGAGCGATGATTGTATTGGCTAAAGCGTGAAACTATCATTATATAAGTATCTGAAATATTGTTTTGTGATTAGGTAGGTAGTAGCTATATAAGGGATGCATGCTTATATATATGATTGAAATACGTGTATGAGTCTGACTGACTATAATAGGTATAAGTGTATACGTACGTGAATGTATATATATATATATATACGTATTGGTAGTAATAATGTTTGACTACCTAGTGCATATATGAGCACTTGTAATGACTATACTTGGTTTGAAATATAATGTGACTTGATTTGGGGTAGTTACTAGAGCGACTAGCTATATTAGAAAGTCCGAGGACGGACTTTATTCTAAGGTGGGGAGGATGTAACGACCACTTTTCGTCGTACGTTGTTCGTGCACGTGCTTTTGGCCGTGCACGTGTTTGTTTTAGACTTTATTTGTTTGTGAACACTTTCGTGTGATATGCCGTTGTGAACGTCTCGGAGAGTATTAAATAGTGGCACTAATTTGGAACGACGTTCCTCGAGTCGTTTTACCACAATTTAAACTTATTCGATGAGACGTGGCGATTTTCACTTTTGACGGGAGACGTTTCTATTTTTAGTTTCGTCGTCCGACGTCGAAACTGAGATCCGTCTTCTTAGTTAGCTCACATTCGTCATCACGATCACCCCGATATTTATTTTATAATTTTTGGAGTTTATTTGACCACTTTTATAATTTTTACAAGTTTTATAATATTTTTAATAATTTATTTTTAAATTAATTTCGGCCAAATAAAATTTATTTGAGTTTTAAACGTTTTAAAGAATTTTTAAGCCAATTTCCAGCTCATTTGGACCAGGTCAAATTCTAGGATGGGTTGGAGAAGTTTAAATTCAAATTTTAAATCTTTTTGAACTTCTAATCCTATTAGATTTAGCCCTAGACCAAGTCAACCCATCTATACTATATAAGCAACCCCTAGCAAGACCTATTTTCCAAAGAAATTAGCCCTAGCCTCTTCCAAACTCGAAATTGGACGTTGCGACGAATCGTCGCAACGTTGCGACGTTCAGCCACCGCACGACCGAAGGAAATCGCTCCGTTCCCCCGCTCAGACCGAAGCCCCCGCCCGCATCCATCGCCGTCCGCACGCTGCAGCAGCCGCCCACGCCCGTCCCCCGCTCCGACCGAGAGAGGCTCTCGGTCAGACCGAGGCCCCGCTCCGCACCGACCCCCCGCTTGTCGCCCGCTCGTCGCCCCGCTCCGCAGCGTGTCTGACCGATCGCCCCGCCCGCTGTGACCGAGCGCCCAAGCTTGCAACGTTGCAGCCCCGCCCCAAGCACACGACCGACCCGTTCCTAGTGTCTGACCGAAGAAAGCTCTCGCACCACAGCCGCCCGCAGCCGCTGCACGCCCCAAGCGCCGTTCCTAGTGTCTGACCGAGCCAAGTCCCCGCACCGAGGCTGTACGACCGAGAGCCACTCGTCGCAACCCCGCATCCGTCGCACCACTTGCCTCCGTGGGCCCCCCAAGTTCTCCAGAGGTATTGTGGGTCCCCCATAGGTCCCTAGGACTACTGTGGGCCCCACCAAGGTGCTTGCTCTTCGAGGATTCGTCGCGTACGACGTCGTCGCACGTCGTAGCCCGTCGTCGCACGTACGAGCTTTGGAATCTGGAATCGTCGCCCGAGTTGATTGCTCTGAAATTTCCAGCGAGGAATCTAATTGGAATCTGGACTTGGAGCGCGATCTTTCATTCCAACCCCCGGCGTCGCTACCCGACGCCGGTGTAGCTTTCGCGTCGTGTTGAGGTAACGTTTTGCACCCCTAGGACCCCCAACCCAATTGCATGCTAATAAAGACTAAAAATCAGTATTTTAAAGTATTTTAAATGTTTTAGCAATCACTAATCAAGATTAATAAAACGGATGTAGGCCGGTGGACTTGTGCACGTAGGAATCGTGACTTTGGACTCGTTGGACGGTGTTTCCTTGACGTGATAGTTGCAGGCAAGTGAAACTTGCTGAATCTTGCTTAGGGCCATGTTTTTAGGCCACTTAATTGTTTTTAGCGTAAAAGAGACTAGTCAGTGAAATGATAGCTGGCTAGGCGCCTACTTGATCTAGTTTGACAACGAAACTAGATCCGTCACCTAAATGATCTAGTTTGACAACGAAGCTAGATCCAACCCCTTAAAATTGTTGTTCATGCATGCTAAAATGTCACGTTTACTTTCCTTACCTGTACGCTTTACTTTAACTGCCATTTCATGTCATCCATGCATTGAATGTTGCATACGTAGCACACGCTACATACTTGTACTTGCTTGTCCCGGGCTAGGTGCACCCCTATGCCATACTTGTTAAAGACACTTCCTGGCTCGTGATCCAGAAGCGAGCATTACCGTTCGGGGGTAAGGCCCTGGCTCGACACACGTGGAGGGGTAGGGTTGAGCGACCAGGCGTGAACTCTGTGCACGAGGTGCTTACTTTTCTTGTCTTATACTTGTCTTGTGAATGTCATGCCATGCTCATACTTTGCTTTACCTTACTTTACCTGTTGCACTCATACTTTAACTACCATGTCATTTGCATCATGCTAGAACTGCTAGGTTGCTTTACTTTCAGTTTCACTTGCACAAGTCTCTTGTAGACTTGCTGACATGTGCCCCTTGCTCTTTTGGGTGTCACATGTTAGACCCTGAGCCAGAGACAGTCGTTGCTGAGTACGTGATGTGTTGCTGACGCTGAGTCTGAGTCCATGATTGCCCAGGAGGATTTTGGTGGACACCGGTGACCATTCTTTGAGTCTTTGTTGAGCTTTATTTTGTTTTAGGCCTTTTGTTATTTTTTGGTGCGTAGCACCGTCGTTTGTACTTTGTACTTTTGTTGGCCATGTTTGGGCCTTTAGTCTCATTTTCTTTTAGCCTGGTGGCTTTTCTGCAATGTTGGAAACTTATTTTATGGATATTCTGAGATATTTCTTTTGTCTCATTTCATTATTATTATCTTTGTTTCGTTAGCGTTGCAAGGACCTGCAGTTTTAAATTTGATCGACGCTTATCGGACTTGCAGCTTTGCAGCTTCAAGTCTGAGCGGACCTTCTCACGCTTCGCCTCCATATTTTTGGGAAGCGGGGCGTGACAAGTGCTCTAGCCCGTGTTAGCGGGGATTCATTTTGTGTCATTTTCATTTCTTTCTTTTATTTCTACACTTCACCCATATCATCCGCGTAGCTAGCACACAACCTAGGCGAGGCTAGTAGCCATTTAAGCCATCCACCTTCCTGAGTTCGATAAACCCGCACCCTACACTAACCGTGCACTTGCAGTAAAACAACACCGCGCCCAAACCGTAAACGGGGCGCCGGTCAGCTATGTTCAAGTACAAGGGATCACTCACACACAGGTGAGTGCCTTATTGCCCGCAGGCTGTGTTGAGCTCGTTTTCTGGACCACGAGCCAGAATTGTATTTGGCCTAGGGTTGTGCCCGCAAAGCAGGTGCCTAGCCGGAACAAATAGCACAAGTATGTAGCGACGCTACGTGATTATGATGAGTATTCGAGTATGCAATGACATGAGCAGATATTCGCGTACCGTTAATAGAAATTAAACATGACAAGAAAGGATGCATGGATGACATGAACAGATATTCGCGTACCGTTAATTGAATTTAAACATGACATACAAGCATGATGAGGGTGACGGATCTAGCATCGTTGTCAAACTAGATCAATGGCGTCTAGACAGCTATTCTTTCACTGTCTAGTCTCTTTTACGCTAAAGCAAGGTAATGGCCTAAGGACATGGCCCAAATCAAGAGATACAAGTTTCACTTGCCTGATACCGACGAGGACGGTCGAAAAGCACGTCACACAAATGTTATCTACGGTGAATGGATCACTGCTATAGAGAAACACCATTAGAAATGATATCTAGAACCGGTTTCTTAATCGAATCCTACGATGTCTACTAACCATTTTTATTAGGGTTTCACAATATCAATGTGGGTTATGAAAACATTAAACGATCGGACACTACCGTATAGAAGCGGAAGATCGATGCCGAGCAAACACGGCAACGGAAGAATGATCCAGGAACCACGGCTCAGAACTGGAGAGATGGGGAAAACCTGGAGAAAATGGATTAAAGGGGGTTTTGAAGAGGAACGACGGCCTAAGGGAGATGCCGGCGCAATGGGGGTGAAAGGGAGGCTTGGGGTGATGGAGATGGGTTTGGGATGATGGAGGAAGGGTTTGGGATTGAAGGGAAAACAATGGGGAAGAACTAGGTTTAGAGAAAAGAAAGAAAGAAGAAGAAGTGATTGGAGTATTTATAGGGTGAACCGGCGGCTGCCCAGAAATTAGGGGTTCGACACTGATTAGTCGGTCAAAGAGCAACCTCTGACCGACTAGTTTGGGAACTAGTCGGTCGGTTGACCAACACAGACCGACTAAGTGTAAACAGTAACTCCTGACGAAAAATAGGATTTAGATTTAGTCGGTCAAAGAACAACTACTGACCGACTAGTTTCTCATCTAGTCGGTCGACGAACATTCTTAGACCGACTAAGAATGAATAGTACTTGGTATCAAAAATGATCATAGAGCTAGTCGGTTAAAGAACGATTACTGACCGACTAGTTTGCAACCTAGTCGGTCGAAAAATGTTCTTAGACCGACTAACGATAAACAGTAACTCCTGAATAATTATCAAAGCCCACTAGTCGGTCCATGAAGGTTTGCCGACCGACTAAATCGTCATCTAGTCGGTCGGTTCCCCTTCTTGTACTGGCTAACGTGCACTGAAAGTTCCGAAATGGAGCGCGAAGCTCCGGGATCGATTCCTAAGACTCCTAGGCTTGATCTAACAATAAGATATGACCGATATGAAGCCCGTCACGAATGACTTACTCCGAAATCGATGATCAACGGAAGAAGCTAGGAAAACACGATGAAGCGAACGAAAACGAAAACTACGGAGACGGAGAAATGAAATCACAACCAAAGAGAAGGCAACCAAATATATATATATATATATATATATATATATATATATATATATATATATATAAAAATCTATACAAGAAAACCAGTCGTTACATCCTCCCCAACTTAAGAGAAATTCCGCCCTCGGAATTTCCCAACACTCACGTGTCCGGAAACAAAAGTGGGTAACGCTCTCGCATCTCATCCTCTCTCTCCCAAGTAGACTCTCCCGGCGAACCATGTCTCCACATCACTCTAACAAGATTAATAACTTTGTTCTGAAGTGACTTCTGACACCTGTCCAAAATCAGCACTGGATGCTGGTCATACGTCAAATCCGGGTGAACGGCGATCTCTGAGAAATCCACAGCATGAGATGGATCGCTGATGTATCGACGAAGCTGCGAAACATGGAAAACATTGTGAACTCCTTCCAAAGATGGCAGCAAGGCTAAGCGGTAAGCTACCTCGCCAACTCTCTCCAGAATGTCAAACGGTCCAATGTATTGCGGGCTCAACTTCCCTCGCTTTCCAAAGCGAATCACTCCACGATTCGGGGAAATCCTCAGAAACACATGATCCCCAGGCTGAAACTCCAAAGGACGACGTTTAGCATCAGCCCAATGCTTAAAATGGTCCTGAGCAATTCTCAACCTCTCCCGAATGTTCCTGACAACCTCCACAGCCTTCACAATCATCTCAGGTCCCAACAACTCCCGATCACCAACGTCATCCCAACTCAATGGCGATCGACATTTCCTCCCATACAATGCAGTGAAAGGCGCCATGCCAATGGACGCCTGGAAGCTGTTGTTGTAAGAGAACTCCACCAAATGCAAATGGTCCTCCCACGAACCCTTGAAATCCAATATGCATGCTCTCAACATGTCCTCCAAGATCTGAATCGTCCTCTCGGACTGGCCATCCGTCTGCGGATGGTACGCCGTGCTGAAACTCAGACGCGTACCCAAACTCTTCTGCAAACTCTGCCAGAACTGAGATGTGAATCTCGTGTCTCTGTCCGACACGATACTCACGGGGACTCCGTGAAGTCGTACGATCTCTTGCACGATTCACGTTACATCACTATCTAAACTAGGAAAGGAAATAGGAACGGGAGTAAAATAATTTTACCTCCATGTATCTCCTCGCTAGCGCCTCAGTGGACTGTCCTACTCGGAATGGAATAAAGTGCACGGATTTGGTCAATCGGTCCACGATCACCCAAATCACGTCATTCTGCTTCGGGCTTCGAGGCAGTCCAGTCACAAAGTCCATAGTGATGTGTTGCCACTTCCACTCCGGAATCAGAAGCGGTTGTAGCAACCCGGCCGTACGCTGATGCTCCGCCTTCACTTACTGGCAAACCAAACACTTGGCTACACTCCGAGCCACTCTCCTCTTCATGCCATGCCACCAATAGTTTAGACGAAGATCCTTGTACTCTTGGTCCCACCAGGATGCACAGAATACGGCGAACTGTGTGCCTCAACCAGCAACTCCTCTCTGATATCCCCAGCTGGCACACACAATCTGGCTCCATACCTCAACGAGCCATCATCATGAATCAAGAAGTCAGTCCTCAGCCCAGCTCCAACCTGTTCTTGAATCTTCACTAGCTTCGGATCTCCGGCCTGGCCAGCCTTAATCCGATCCACAATCGTCGACTGTACATGCATACACATCAACGAAGAATCCTTCCCAGGTAGAACAATCTCCACGCCAGACTCGAAAAAATCCTGCTGCAATCTCCACTGCGAGGTCAACATCATCACCGCCGGAAGCCTACTCAGCGCATCCAGAACCATATTCACCTTGCCAGGGTGATACTGCAAATCAATCTCATAATCTGCCATGAGCTCCAACCATCGACGCTGTCGCATGTTGAGCTCCTTCTGAGTAAAAATATACTTCAAGCTTTTGTGATCGGTGAAGATCTTCACTTTCTCACTCAGCAAGAAGTGCCTCCAAATCTTAAGAGCAAACACAACAGCAGCCAACTCCAAATCATGCATCGGGTAATTCTTCTCATGAACCTTGAGCTGACGAGATGCATAAGCCACCACATGTCCGTGCTGATGTAAAACACAACCGAGACCCTTGCCAGAAGCATCGTAAAAGATCTCGAACCCTCCACTGTGATCAGGTACAGCAAGAACAGTGGCAGTCGTCAGTCTTTCCCTCAGAACACCTAAGGCATTCTCACAATCACCCGACCAAACAAAAGGCACATCCTTCCGTGTCAATCTGGTCATCGGCTCCGCAATACTGGAAAAATCCTTAATGAAGCGCCGATAATATCCCGCCAAACCAAGGAAACTCCGAATCTCAGACACTGACAGCGGAACAGGCCACTCCCTGATGGCCCTAATCTTCTCGGGATCCACCGAAATACCATCACCAGAAACCACATGCCCGAGAAAAGCAATTCTGTCCAGCAAAAACTCGCACTTCGAAAACTTAGCATACAACCGCTGCTTCCTCAAAATCTCCAACACTGTCCTCAAGTGCGAGGCATGCTCTTCCTCCGACTTCGAATAGATCAGAATGTCGTCAATAAAGATAACGACAAACTTGTCTAAAAAGTCGTAGAAAATCAGGTTCATCAAATTCATGAAAACTGCAGGCGCGTTAGTTACGTCGAAGGGCATAACCACAAACTCATAGTGTCTATACTTCGTCCTGAACGCTGTCTTCGGAACATCATCCTTCTTCACCTTCAACTGATGGTAACCACTCCTCAAATCCAATTTAGAAAACACCCTCGATCCTCCAAGCTGATCAAAAATATCATCGATGCGAGACAACGAGTATTTATTCTTGATGGTTACCGCATTTAGCTCCCGATAGTCCACGCACATGCGATGCGAACCATCCTTCTTCTTCACCAGCAAGACCGGTGCCCCCACAGAGACACACTAGGGTTGATATAGCCCTTCTGCATAAGCTCATCCAACTGCCTACGCAACTCTTCCAACTCTGCTGGCGTCGTATGATATGGTGCCTTCGAAATGGGCTGCGCGCCTGGAATAAGATCAATAGAAAATTCTAAAGCTCGGTCGGGCGGCAGTCCAGACATCTCCTCGGGGAAGACGTCATCAAAATCTCGCATCACAGCTGGCCTCTCCAACTCCATCTGCATAGCCACAACCTCCACCGGTCTGGCCCGAAATCTGACTGGACCAAGCGAAATGCTTCCACAACTGAACTCAAATACTGGATGTCCGGGAATCTTGAACACCACCTTCTTCCTCCGACAGTCAATCGTAGCATAGAAGCTGCTGGCCAATCCATCCCAAGGACCACATCGTAGTTGATGATGTTGTGGACAATGAAATCAGCATAAAGCTCATGTCCACAAACCACCAACGGGCAAGAATTGCACCCATGATGCACCGAGACCACCCCATTCCCTGTAACGATGTTCCAACTCTTGGGAAGAGAGGACGTCGACAAGGAATGCTTCTCCACGAAGCTCCGGGCCAAAATGCACATCGACGCACCTGAGTCAAAGAGGACTCGTCCAGGAAATGTGCAAACCAAAACCACACCTAACAAACAGTCTAACAATCAAATCCTATTCTAGCAACAAACATGAGCAAACAACCAAACATAACTAAGGAAGAAACATCTAGGAGGGAAGTTACCTATGATAACCTCATCCACGGCCATGTTCTCCTCCTCAGTCATCAGGAAAGCCTGCCCTCTCGGCGGAACCGCCTGCTGAAAGGCCTATCTCTATGGAACAAGGGGTGCTCCACGTCCAGCGGGCACAGGAGCTCGCTGCTGCAACGGCTATGCTGCAATAGGTGCCTGCCAAGGCAGCTTCGACTTGGGGCACTCCCTGATGGTATGGGCAGGATCTCTGCCGACAATACACTGCCCTAGGAACCTCCTACACTGATCCCTGAGGTGCCCGGTCTTGCCGCAAAAATGGCAAGTCTTCAGAATAGGCCCTCCTGGCCTCTTGAACTGAACAGGCTGGATAGGCCTGAATCCAGGTCTAACCGCCGCTCTGACCTGCTCCACAGGCCTCTTCCCATATCCTGAAACATGTACCCTCCTCTGGTTCAAATTCAACTCCTACCATCTCGCAGCAATCAGAACCTTCTGATATGATTCCAGGTCAGAAGAGGTCACAAAACTCTGAAGCTCCAAAGCAAGTCCCTGAAGGAATCGCTGAGCTCTCTCATCGGCATCTTGCACCTTTTTTGGTGCAAACCGACTAAGCCTCGTGAACTCTTGGTGGTACTGATCCACCGACGAGCTCCCCTGCTTCAGATCTATGAAGCACTGCAGCATCACCTGCCTAGCAGCCTTCGGGAAGAACTCTCCATCAAATCGGGTCGTGAAGGTAGCCCAAACTATCGGCACCTCCAACATCTTCGCCTCAGCATCCCACCAGTTTCTGGCATTATCCTTCAGCTGCCTCTTAGCCAAATCAACCCATCCAGCCGGGTTAATCTTCGCCATCGTCAGGTTATCCTCAATATTCCTCATCCACTCATCCGCAGCCAGAGGACCTTCAGAACCATCAAAATATGCGGGACCCAGCTCCCGGAACTGCTTCGCTCCAGGCTCGGGCGAGGGGCTTCCACCACCCGAGCAGCTCTAGCGATCGGGGCATTCTGGACTTGCAGAAGCACGCCCTGCTGAACCTGCATCATCTGCATCATCATCCACATCATCTCCCCGTTGGTGGGCTCCCGCTCAGGCTCCTCAACATGAGGGAGCGCACCACCGCCAGCACGGGTATTTCACCTTCCTGCCATCTAATGACACAGAAACGAAATAATTAGACTCAATAGCGTAGGGCTCGGATGTCGAATTTTATTTGTTGGACATTCTTATATTATTATCGTTATTCCGATAATTTGCAGTTACATAGAGACCTGCATGGGCCACCACTAAAACCTGTCACGCCCCGCTTCCCTAAAATGGAGTTGAGACGTGAGAAGGTCCGCTCAGACGTGGAGCCGTGAAGCTCCACGCCTGATAAGCGTCAATCTAGTGAAAGCAGGTCCCTGTAAATGCATACGGAACAAAAATAATAATAATATAGAAAGGAGACTGTTATAAAATAACCAATCTCAGAAATTCGTCCACAATAATATCCAACATCACAGACAAGCCACCAGGCTAAAAGGAAAGAGTCTAAAGGCCTAACACACTGCCAACAAATCAAACACAAACATAGAAAGGGTGCTACGCACCGATAACTAAAAGCAGTCTAAAACAAAAGGGAAAGCTCAACGAGGACACTAAGACTGATCTCCAGTGTCCACGAAGTCCTTGATCAACACGGGTTCTAACTCAGCGTCAGCAAACACCACGTCCTCAGCGACAAACTCAGGCTCGGGATCTAACATGTGTCACCCAAAAGAGAAAAGGGGCACATGTCAGCAAGTCGAAAGACTTGTGCAAGGAAACTGAGAGAAATGTAAACTAACAACCTAGCAGTTATATTATGGTGCATGGCATGGCAAGTATCGTATGGAAGTAACAAGTAAAGTACAATTAGCAAGTAACAAGTGGTAGGTGTGACATGTATTGTCAAGTAACAAGTACAAGGGATCACCCACACACGTGTGAGTGCCCTATTGCCCGCAGGCTATGTTCAAGTACAATGGATCACTCACACACAGGTGAGTGCCCTATTGCCCGCAGGCTGTGTTGAGCTCGTTTTCTGGACCACGAGCCAGAATCGTATTTGGCCTAGGGTTGTGCCCGTAAAGCAGGTGCCTAGCCGGAACAAATAGCACAAGTATGTAGCGGCGCTAGGCGATTATGATGAGTATTCGAATATGCAATGACATGAGCAGATATTCGCGTACCGTTAATAGAAATTAAACATGACAGGCAAGGATGCATGGATGACATGAACAGATATTCGCGTACCGTTAATTGAATTTAAACATGACATACAAGCATGATGAGGGTGACGGATCTAGCATCGTTGTCAAACTAGATCAATGGCGTCTAGACAGCTATCCTTTCACTGTCTAGTCTCTTTTACGCTAAAGTAAGGTAATGGCCTAAGGACATGGCCCAAATCAAGAGATGCAAGTATCACTTGCCTGATACCGACGAGGACGGTCGACAAGCACGTCACACAAATGTTATCTACGGTGAATGGATCACTGCTATAGAGAAACAACATTAGAAATGATATCTAGAACCGGTTTCTTAATCGAATCCTACGATGTCTAATAACTATTTTTATTAGGGTTTCACAATATCAATGTGGGTTATGAAAACATTAAACGATCGGACACTACCGTATAGAAGCGGAAGATCGATGCCGAGCAAACACGGCAATAGATGAACGATCCGGGAACCACGGCTCAGATCTGGAGCGATGAGGAAAACCTGGAGAAAATGGACTAAAGGGGGTTTTGAAGAGGAACGGCGGCCTAAGGGAGATGACGGCGCAATGGGGGTGAGAGGGAGGCTTGGGGTGATGGAGATGGGTTTGGGATGATGGAGGAAGGGTTTGGGATTGAAGGGAAAACAATGGGGAAGAACTAGGTTTAGAGAAAAGAAAGAAAGAAGAAGAAGTGATCGGAGTATTTATAGGGTGAACCGGCGGCTGCCCAGAAATTAGGGTTTCGACACTGATTAGTTGGTCAAAGAGCAACCTCTGACCGACTAGTTTGGGAACTAGTCGGTCGGTTGACCAACGCAGACCGACTAAGTGTAAACAGTAACTCCTGATGAAAAATAGGATTTAGATTTAGTCGGTCAAAGAAAAACTACTGACCGACTAGTTTCTCATCTAGTCGGTCGACGAACGTTCGTAGACCGACTAAGAATGAATAGTACTTGGTATCAAAAATGATCATAGAGCTAGTCGGTTAAAGAACGATTGCTGACCGACTAGTTTGCAACCTAGTCGGTCGACAAATGTTCTTAGACCGACTAACGATAAATAGTAACTCCTGAATAATTATCAAAGCCCACTAGTCGGTCCATGAAGGTTTGCCGACCGACTAAATCGTCATCTAGTCGGTCGGTTCCCCTTCTTGTACCGGCTAACGTGCACTGAAAGTTCTGAAATGGAGCATGAAGCTCCTGGATCAATTCCTAAGATTCCTAGGCTTGATCTAACAATAAGATATGACCGATATGAAGCCCGTCACGAATGACTTACTCTGAAATCGACGATCAACGGAAGAAGCGTGGAAAACACGACGAAACGAACGAAAACGAAAACTACGGAGACGGAGAAAGGAAATCACAACCAAAGAGAAGGCAACCAAATATATATATATATAATCTATACAAGAAAACCAGTCGTTACAGGTGGCGAGGGTTGGCCCTGCCCCAGAGGTCTGGAGGGGGGGGGGCGGGTGTGTAGCCCGGCCCATGCCCTTCTCTGGTTTGGGTGGCGAGGGTTGGCCCTGCCCAAGAGGTCTTGAGGGGGGGAGCGGGTGCGTAGCTCGGCCCGTGCCCTTCTCTGGTTTGGGTGGCGAGGGTTGGCCTTGCCCTAGAGGTCTCGAGGGGGGGAGCGGGCGCGTAGCCCGGCCCGTGCCCTTTTCTGGTTTGGGTGGCGAGGGTTGGCCCTGCCCCAGATGTCTTGAGGGTGGGGGGGGAGCGGGCGTGTAGCCCGGCCTGTGCCCTTCTCTGGTTTGGGTGGCGAGGGTTGGCCCTGCCCCAGAGGACTCGGGGGGGGGGGGGGGGGGGGGGGGGGGAGCGGTCGCGTATCCCGGGTCGTGCCCTTCTCTGGTTACGGTGGTGAGGGTTGGCCCTGCCCCAGAGGTCTTGAGGGGGGGGGGGGGGAGCGGGCGCGTAGCCCGGCCTGTGCCCTTCTCTGGTTTCGGTGGCGAGGGTTGGCCCTGACCCAGAGGTCTTGAGGGGGGGCGCGGGCGCGTAGCCCGGCCCGTGCCCTTTTCTGGTTTGGGTGGCGAGGGTTGGCCCTGCCCCAGAGGTCTCGAGGGGGGGAGCAGGCGCGTAGCCCGGCCGGTGCCCTTCTCTGGTTTAGATGACGAGGGTTGGCCCTGCCCCAGAGGTCTTGAGGGGGGGGAGCGGGCGCGTAGCCCGGCCCGTGCCCTTCTCTGGTTTGGGTGGCGAGGGTTGGCCCTGCCCCAGAGGTCTCGAGGGGGGGAGCGGGCGCGTAGCCCGGCTCGTGCCCTTCTCTGGTTTGGGTGGCGAGGGTTGGCCCTGCCCGAGAGGTCTCGATGGGGGGAGCAGGCGCGTAGCCTGGCCCGTGCCCTTCTCTGGTTTGGGTGGCGAGGGTTGGCCCTGCCCCAGAGGTCTAGAGGGGGGGAGCGGGCGCGTAACCCGGCCCGTGCCCTTCTCTGGTTTGGGTGGCGAGGGTTGGCCCTGCCCCAGAGGTCTCGAGGGGGGAGCGGGCGTGTAGCACGGACCATGCCCTTCTCTGGTTTGGGTGGCGAGGGTTGGCCCTGCCCCAGAGGTCTGGAGGGGGGAGCGGACGCATAGGCCGGACCGTGCCCTTCTCTGGTTTGGGTGGCGAGGGTTGGCCCTGCCCCAGAGGTCTGGAGGGGGGAGCGGGCGCGTAGCCCGGCCCGTGCCCTTCTCTGGTTTGGGTGGCGAGGGTTGGCCCTGCCCCAGAGGTCTGGAGGGGGGGAGCGGGTGCGTAGCCCGGCCCGTGCCCTTCTCTGGTTTGGGTGGCGAGGGTTGGCCCTGCCCAGAGGTCTCGAGGGTGGAGCAGGCGCGTATCCCGGCCCGTGCCCTTCTCTGGTTTGGGTGACGAGGATTGGCCCTGCCCCAGAGGTCTGGAGGGGGGAGCGGGCGCGTAGCCCTGCCCATGCCCTTCTCTGGTTTGGGTGGCGAGGGTTGGCCCTGCCCCAGAGGTCTCGAGGGGGGGAGCGGGCACGTAGCCCGGTCCGTGCCCTTCTCTGGTTTGGGTGGCGAGGGTTGGCCCTGCCCCCGAGGTCTCGAGGGGGGGGGGGGGGAGCGGGTGCGTAGCCCGGCCCGTGTCCTTCTCTGGCTTGGGTGGCGAGGGTTGGCCCTGCCCCAGAGGTCTTGAGGGGGTGGAGCGGGCGCGTAGCCCAGCCCCTGCCCTTCTCTGGTTTGGGTGGCGAGGGTTGGCCCCGTCCCAGAGGTTCGGAGGGTTAGCGCTGAAACACTCATGTGGAAACAACAATGTTTGGGAAAGTGGGCAGATGTAGATCTTGAATATATATATAAAAGGAAAACTCACAACTATTGGTAGAACTTTAGCAGGTGCTTCGCATTCCAAGGGTAGGATAGCTCGCTTCCATCTGGGGTCGCCAAGATGTACGTGACCGGTCCGATGATATCGATGACCTTGTAGGGCCCTTCCTATTTGGCGGCCAGCTTCACTCGACGGGCGGTCTCGGGTCTGAAGGTGGCATCTCTGAGGACCAGGTCGTCGATTCTGAAGGTCCGCTTCTTCACCCGGGAGTCGTAATGTCGTGCCATCCTATGGCTGTGCCTGACGAGGTTCGTTAGGGCTCGGTCCCTTATCTCGTCCACCAATTCGAGACTGAGGCCGAGCCCCTCTCCATTGATATTTTCGTCGAAGAGTTTTAGCCGGAGTGTCTCTTCTCCAATTTCCACGGGGACGACCGCCTCCGATCCGTATGCCAGCATGAATGGGCTCTCTCCGGTCGAGGCCTTGTGGGTGGTGCGGTAGGACCAGAGGATTCCCAGCAGTTCGTCGACCCATGCCCCAAGGGCGGCGTCCACCTTTTTCTTCATAGGATTCAAGATGCATTTGTTCGCAGCCTCCGCCATTCCGTTGCACTACGGGTCGGCAACTGACGCGAAATGTAGCCTGATCCCCCAGCCCAAACAGAAATCGCGGAAGCCTTCGCAGTCGAACTGTCTTCCGTTATCCGTGACTATAGAGCGGGGTATCCCGAAGCGACATATAACAGACTGCCAGATAAAGCTCTTCATGTCCGTCCACGTGATGCGTGCCAGCGGTTCGGCCTCCACCCACTTCGTGAAATAGTCCACGGCGACGACTAGATATTTTCTTCCACCGGAGGCTTTTGGGAAAGGCCCAAGGATGTCGAGTCCCCATTTGGCGAATGGGATGGGGCTCACAATGGGCACCAAGTTAGCCGGAGGTGCTGCCGTACGTCGGTAGAATTTTTGGCACGCCTCGAACCGTTTGACATACCGAGCCGCGTCCTGGATCATTGTCGGCCAGTAATACCCCTGACGCATTATTTTGTGGGCGATGGTGCGACCGCCATGGTGGTTTTCGCAGAAGCCTTCGTGCACTTCGCGGATGACTTGCTCAGCCTGCTCTGGGCCCAAGCACTTTAGATAGGGCAGGACGTCGAAGATGGCGCGACGGCGGCGGTATAACACTCCGTCGAGGAGTACGAATGATAGGGCCCGTCTTTCCACCTTTTTAGCCAGCATCCACTCCTCGGGCAGGTCTCCTGTCTCCAGGTACTTTATAATGGGGGTCATCCACGTCATCACCGAGCCCACACACATTAGTTCTTCTTCGTCGATGGTGGGGGTGAGCAGGCTTTTGACGTAGATGGCCTTCCCGATCTCGGCCACGGAGGAGGAGGCCAGCTTGGACAGGGCGTCCGCCTAGAGGTTGTTGGAACGGGGCAGGTGCCGGATGTCCGCTCTCTTGAACTTACGAAGCTCGATCTGGATGCGCTTAAGGTAGCGTTTCATCGTCTCCTCTCGGGCCTTGAAGCTCCCTTGGATCTGTTGAACGACGAGCCGGAAGTCGCTAAGGAGCAACACATTCATCGCCCCCTCCGCCCTACTGAGCTTCAGCCCGTTGACCGCGGCTTCGTACTCCGTGACATTGTTGGTTGCCGGGAAGTTGAAGCACAAGGCGTACTCCAACGAGCATCCGTCGGGGGTCTGGATGACGATGCCCGCCCCCGTCCCGGATCCTGTCACTGAGCCATCGACATGGACGGTCCATAATTCGTCTGTGTCCTCCTGGGAGGGCTCTGAGGGTTCCGCCACTCCCGCCGCTCATTGGGACGCGGTCGCTGATGGTGGCTCTGGTTGGTCTCCCGGGGCATCCCTAGTGGTGCACTCTACCACGAAGTCTGCCAATGCTTGGCCTTTGATCGCCGTCCGGGCCTTGTAGGTTATGTCGAACTTGCTGAGCTCGATGCTCCAGTTGAGCATCCTCCTCGACCGCTCCAACCTCTTCAAGTTCTTCTCGAGGGGCATGTCGGTGTGGACGGCGATGGGATGGGCATGGAAGTATGGTCTGAGCTTCCTAGCTGTTGTGATCAGGTAATAGGTGGCTCTCTCGATGGGGCTGTAGCGAGTCTCCGCCTCCTGGAGAATCTGGCTGGCATAGTATACAGGACGCTGTACGCCCCCTTCCTCCTTGATTAAGACGGAGCTAACAGCCTCTTCATTGGTTGCCAAATACAACCCTAGCGGTTCGCCTTCTTTCGGCCGTGCGAGGAGCGACAGACTTTGTAGGTAGGTCCTCAGCTCCACGAACGCCCGAGCGCAGTCGTCGTCCCATGGGATCACCTTCCTTTGGTCCTTTGCTTCGCCAAAGGCAGTACGCTGGACCCTGAAGAAGGGGAGCGATTTCTCTGCGGATTTTGACAGGAATCACCCCAGAGCGATGATCCGGCCGTTCAGTCGTTGTAAATCCTGAATCGTCCGTGGTTTCGCCATGTTGACAAGGGCCGTCACCTTATCGGGGTTCGCCTCGATCCCCCGCTTCGTTATCATGAAGCCTAGGAATTTCCACGACTGCACGTCGAAGATGCACTTCGCGGGGTTCAGTCTTAAGTTGTATTGGCGGACCCTTTGGAATGTTTCTTGTAAGTCGGCGAGGTGGTCTGGGGCTCTCCTACTCTTTACCAACATGTCGTCGATGTAGACCTCCAAGTTCCGTCCGACCTGTGGGCCGAATATCCGGTCTACCATCTGCTGATAGGTCGCCCTGGCGTTCTTCAGTCCGAAGGGCATCTTAGTGTAACAGAAGGTGCCCTTGTCGGTGACGAAGGACGTCTTCTCCTCGTCCTCCTCTGCCATCGGTTTCTGGTTGTAGCCCGAGAAGGCGTCCATAAATCTTAACAACTCGTAACCAGACGCCTGGTCCACCAAGTGGTCGATCCACGGGAGGGGGAAACTGTCCTTCGGACACACCTTGTTAAGGTCGGTGAATTCTACGCACATGCGCCACTTCCCGCCGGGCTTCTTCATCAAAACAACATTGGCGAGCCAGTCCGGGTAGTCCACTGGCCTGATAAACTCGGCTTTGAGGAGCCGCTCTACCTCCTCCTCGGCTGCCCTTTTCTTCTCGCCCCCTGCGCTCCTCTTCTTTTGTCAGACCGGTCGGGCTCCCGGGTCTGCATTCAACCTGTGGGAGATCACCGTCGGGTCAACCCCCGGCATGTCTGCGGGCGACCAGACGAATATGTCCACATTTTCCCGGAGCAGGTCGACGAGGGCCGCCGGGAGTTTCATTCCGATGGAGACGGTTTTTCCTTCCTCCACGGTTATGGGTACCTCTTCGACCTCCTCGGCAGGGGTCGGCCGCTGGTCATAGAAGTCCTCCCTCTTGTCAGGAATGAGGACCGTCAAGGCCCGCTTCGGGCTCCGGTGCCTGACTGGCCCCTCGTTGCGGCTTCTAGGCAGCACCTGGTTTCCCCGCACCATCCCACCCCTCGCGGAGTCCTGAATTTCATCATCTGGTGTAGCAGGCTGGGAAGCGCTTCTACGGCTGTCAGGAATGGGCACCCTATGATTCCGTTGTATGCCGATGCGATGTCGACGACGACGAATTGTGTCCCCTGGGTGACGACCCTCGGTTCCTCCCCCAGAGTCATCGGCAGGGTGATCATCCCCACCATGGGGATCATGTGGCCGGGGAAGCCGACAATGGGCCCCGCGCAGGGCCTTAGGTCCGCCAGCTTCCACCCCATCTTCTCGATCGTGGACAGAAACAGGATGTCGTAAGAGCTTTCGGTGTCGATCCGGAGCTGGCTGATGATGACCGTTCCGATCTGAGCCTCGACAACGAGGGCGTCATCACGCGGACACTCTACTTCTCCCAGATCTTCCCCGGTGAAGGTGATAGTGGGTCGATTTATCCTTCTCCGCTTCGACTTGCTGTTGGCGCCCGCTACCATCACCTGTCGGACACCTTCCTCCGTGCTTGTGGGCGACGCCTCACCTGGGGGCGGCCCCCTACTTATCACATCTATTCGCATGATCGCCCCGGGGGCACGGCTCCTCCTGACCATGGTCCGCTGGCGGCTCCGGTCTCCGTGCCTCTCGGGGGGCTCTTTCTTCTCGGATCGCCTGCCTGTTTCCCACGAAGCCTCCCAAGTGGCCCGCCTGGATCAACCGCTCGATCTCCCTCTTAAGCGTGTAGCAATGGTGGGTGTCGTGGCCGTGGTCCTGGTGATACCGGCAGTACTTCCGGAGATCTCGCTTTGCCGGGTCTGACCTCATCTCCCGGGGAGGCTCCAGTAGCAGTCTGGCCCTTGTCGCCGCGGCCAGCACCTCTAGCATGGGGGCGTTGAGCTATGTGTAATGGGCCCGCGGGGGCCCCTCCAACCTCAGGATGGCCCGGGCGGGCCCTTGGGCCTGGGCGAACGCTCGGGCTGGGCCAGGGCGGTCCTGCGGGCGACGCCCCGTCGGGTCACGCCTTGGTTGGATCGGCTGGTCGCGCCCCCGATGCCCGTCTTCTTGCCTCGGTCTTAGGTGCAATCGAGGATCATCTAGGAGCGGCTTCGCCGGGGGGAACAATCTCTTCGTGCTGAGAGTCTCTTCGGCCAACGCATGCCTCTCTGCCATAGCGACCAGTGCTTCGTAGTAGGCCGGCGGATATCAGAGGAGGGATTTTTGGAGGCTCCGAGTTCGTAATCCCGTCTTGAAGGCCAGCATGAGCACCTCATCGCCGCAGGTCACCACCGCCCGTCTCTCATCCTGAAAGCGGCGCAGGTATTTCCCTGCTGTCTCTCCTTCCCCTTGGACTATCATGCTGAGATAGTCCAGGGGCTTCTTCTTTGTCCACCCGGCCCGGAACTCCTGGCAGAACTTGTGGGACAGTTCGTCAAAGCTCCCAATGGATCTCATAGGTAGGTCGAAGTACCAATCCAACGATGTGTCCCTCAGACTTTGTGAGAAGAGCCGACATAGGAACGCCTCATCCACATCGTGCGCCTCCATTGCCCCCCGGTATTGTTGCACGTGCATGAGAGGGTCACCTCTTCCGTTGTAGGTGGCCAGGTGGGGGGGGGGGGGGTTGAACCTTACGGGTCTCAGGGCGGACGTGATCCACCGCGCCAGTGGCGTGGCCTCCTCCGGGTAGGTAGGGCACTTGGGCGCGTGTCCCCTTCACCATTCGGGGGTCTGGCTCCGGTCGTGCCTTGGTTGCCGACGGTCTTCTCGCCCCAGGGAACAGCGTGGCGGTCGCCTGGGGGGCTCCTTCCACGGGTAGAGGATTCGACGGGTTGTGGGCTACGGTCCTCCCAACACCACCGCCCTCCGGACGTTTCCTCCCGGTTCTCCTTCCGCTCCTGATTCTCCCTCAGGAGCCTTTCTCTCTCGGCGGTGAGGAATCGTAGTTATCGAAAAACGGCTTCCTCGTTCAGACGATCGGGGAAGCGACGCTGACGAGGTGGACTCCCCCCTCCCAGTGGGGATTTGGCCAACGGCGGGCCGCGCCCGTCCAGGGGCCGTCGGCCCGTCGCCGACACCTCCGGGATCTCCCGGTCGTATTCGTTCTCCCTCCGAAGCCTTTCGCGTTTCACGATGATGAAGCGGAGCTGGTGTCGGGCAGTTTCTTCGTCCTGGTAGGCCCGCCGGGTGGGCTCGGCCGCTTCGTCCAAATGTCTCTGCGCGACGGCTGCCTCCTCCCGGTGCCTCCGTAGCAGCGCGACCTCCATTTCCTCCTCCAAGAGATTCCGCTGGGCCACAATCTCCCTGGCGAGCCCCTGGTCTCCTCCCTCCTCCTCGAACTGAGGGTGAAGATTCCGTTTCACGTTAGGGGGCTCCGAGGGGCCGAGAGGTGCCTCCGTTCCGGTCGCTGCGCTGCCTCCCATCGCCTTAGTAAAGGCCTCGAAGCTCATCTGGATCGCGTGGGCCGAGGCCTGGACTGTCTCGGCCTCTATCCCCGGAGGGGGGTCAGTCGCCGGAGTGACTGGTAGAGAGAGTGGCTCCTGGCCCACGGGATCCTTGCCGTGGTCAGGGTTCCGGGCAATCGGCATAGGGTCTAACATGGGTGTGACCCTTCGTTCCCCTGAAGCATGCTAAATCTTTATGATATTTTCTTAAATGCCTGTTGCATAACTACATGCCTTTGATGATATTATTTGCATGCTGCATATTCTATGTTCTGTGATGCATATTTTATACTTCGTTGTGGTTTTGGATCGGCTATTTCTCACCATTTTATTTTCCTCGCATTATTTTTTCTTTTTTGTGAGAAATTGTAGTGAGGATTAATTTGTAAACATCCAAGGCTGGAGCACATCCCATAGAGAAGAAGATCAACTTCCAAAAGATGGGGCCCTATCTGGGTTCTCAATTTGTACTTTTCTTTTTCTTTTAATGGGACTGTATAAGGACTTTGGTTTGTAATTTATAAATGGTGACTAACCGATCCATGCAACAAGTATCAATGTACAGGCTGCATGATTATTTATTTTTCACATATTTAATGTTGCTAATTTACATGCTTAGATAAAATGGCAAAGATAGCGAGTGTCGACTTCGATGTTTTGGACGCACTGTCAAGAATTACCTGAGCTGGCAACTGGATATTAAATTCCATCTACGCTCACAGGGCTTGAGTCAAGCCATCGCTGCTGGAGATAAGGTGTCTGATATAGATAAGGCAAAAGCCATTATCTATATTAGACACCACGTTAACCGGACCCTGAAGCCCGAATATCTAACAGTGTAAGACTCGTATGAGTTATGGTCTACACCTGAGGAGTGATACAAACATCAGAAAGATGTTATCCTCCCTCGAGCGCGCGATGAATGTGAGAACCTCCGATTACAGAACTTCAAGTCCATACCCGAGTACAACTCCGCATTATTCAGTATCACCTCATGCCTGAAGGTGTGTGATGAAAAAGTCACGGAGGAACGCATGTTGGAGAAAACTTATACATCCTTCCATGAGAAGGTTGTCATCCTCAAGCAATAGTATCGTGAACGAAAATTCACAAAATACTCAGAGCTTCTCTCATATCTCCTAATGACAGAACAGAACAGAGATATTTTGTTGGCCACCCATAACCTGCGCCCTGTTGGCACTGCTCCTGCGCATGAGGTGTAGGAGGATATATGCCTATAAGGCGATTTATCCTAAGTGTACGTCTTGTTCATATAATATATGGTGTCCATTATCCTAAGTATGAAATCGTTTGATTAAATATACTTAGATAATGTCCATAGACTTATAGTTAGGTCCTTACGTATCTAGATAAGATCTTGATTATGAGTAGAAAGCGACTGAATAGAAACTTAAGTCTTAAATGGTTCGTGGTCATAGATGTGTCGAGAACGGGATATCGGCACATCGGATAGACCACTGTGTCTTTGTCTTACCTTAGGGTAATGATGATCTCATAGTCATTCGACTTAGTGAAGTCGGAGACGAGACACATGTGCTCATTGGAGAATGAGTTCACTGAATGACCAACATAGAGTTACTATATGGTTAACTTTAACTAAACTGTCTATAATAACTCTAAGGTGATGTTAGGTAAGCTGGTCCTTAAGACCTGAAGTCATTTGTACGAACCTGTAAGCGAACGGTGTCGCTTAGACCTATGATCTAGCTTCGAGGCTAGGCCTGCTGAAAGATCCTAGGTTGGGTTACACCTGAAGCTCTCGAGGCGAGTAGATGACTAAGATGGGATTCATCTCTTCCGTTAAAGGGAAGTTAGTGTCACAGGCTCAGTACGGTCTTTGTGTTAATCCTCGGCCGGGGTACGTTGTAAGATGTACAAACGTGAATACAACAAAGACTGCCGTACACTGACCAATGTTGTCTAATGGGGTTGACAGTAAACCATACCCTAAGCCAATAGGGACACAGTCTTGATGAAGGGACTATAGCTAATGGTATTCATCATTGACACAGCCAATGTAAACCCAATGATACTTTGTCAATGGGTCGACCACGTTATGATGATTCTGAAACAGGGACGACAACTACTGCTCGTGGTGACCGTCGTCTAGGGGTTTCCAGTCCCAACATGTAGTAAGGTCAGGCTGTAGGGTCTCACACCGAGTAGCGTTCGTGTCTTAGTAATAGGAAGATTAATAAGAGAAATTCATGTGATGAAATGGAATAGTTAAATGTTCACAAGCCAGTTGTGAGACTAAGTCGTAGAAGCAATAGGGACATTGTTGCATTTGATGCAAACAAAGATTAAACGTGTCGTAAATTAGTTACGACAATATTTGTAGGAACAAATGCATTGGAAATGGTTACCGGGTTGACGGGATTGTCCCGGTCTAAACACAGGTTCAAACAGCGTTCAAATCGGAGCTCAAACAAGCCCAGAAACGCAAAAACAGTCCAAGGCAAAGTGGGTTAGACCCACTGGGCTAACAGGCCCATCCACAAGGGGCAAACGGGCGCACGACCCGCTGCAAAGCGGGCGCGGCCCGTTGCAGCAGCGGGCGCAGCCCGCTGGTTGCAGCGGGCCAGCGCCCGCTGCCCAGCAGGCTGGCCGCTCGCCCTCCTTACCTTGGACGGGCGCGCCCGCTAAGCCTAGCGGGCACGCCCGCAACTTAAGTGAAAATAGGGGTTTTTGAAACCCTTTTTGACGGCTATGAAAATTGATTTTTTGCCCATCTTTGGGCAATTGTTTGAGGGGTCAAATAAAGTCGAAATTCGTCGCCGTTCGTTCCTATGCGTTCACCATTCGAAGCCCTTCGAATTGATAGCTTGTTTGGTGTCTAAGGTTTAACGGATAAAGAGAATTAATTCGTTGAAGTTAGTCTTTATGAAAGGCGTACTAAAATTTCAATTAAGCTAAATTAGCTTAAATTAATTTCTCCTCTTTAGACTATTGTCCCACATTGCTCATAACGAAAGGAGAAGTGCCGAATCCCTATATAAATAGGGGTGCACTCTTTTCGTTGAAAAATGCACCAAGTCCTCGATCGAGTAGCTCCAGATTTTAGAGCAAGTTCGATCTACGACTAAACTATTCTCTCTCTCCCTCTTCTTCATATTCTCCCGACTAGTCCTAGCAAGACTACGAAGGGGGTTTGGATTTGGATCCAGACGTCTAAGACGTGGGTCTACTCAAGTGAAACCTTCTACCGCCTGTGATCGGCTTGGAGGCGGGAGTCGGCTCGGGCAGATCGGTTCGAGGGTGTGAGGCGGCTCGGGTGGATCGGGTTAAGGCGGTTTGGCTACGAGGAGCGTCAGAAGACGGTGCGATACATCTTGCCCGCCCCAGGGTCGAGATTCCGGGTATGTTCTCTAAGTAATTTTAGTGTAGTTTAATTTCGTTGCAGTAGAATAGATCCCTCTTGGGGTGGTCAGATCCACCCCAAGTTGGCATAGATCAGGCTAGGTTCTGGCTCCCTCAGAGCCTAGCTAAATTGTTTAGCTAGATTGTTTAAATTTTTCGCTGCGCTTTATGCCTATGTGGTCCGTCCGACTTAGGGCGGACACAGATCTGAGTTCTGAGTGACCGCCAAAACCCTTATAGTGGTATCAGATCCGCGTTATGCTTCTGGATCTATTTTAGCGACGAATTTAAATTTTTTAAAATTACTTGTTTTGAACATACGGACATTTTAACTTTATGTTAAAATTTGTTTGATATTTTTTTGTGTTTTAAAATTGTTTTGTAACATAAAGAAAATTTTGGAACGATTTAAATTTAATGCGATAAATTTAAATAAGTCTTCTATGTTTAAATGCCTTTTAAAATCTTATTTTATGAGATAAAATAATTTTAGTAAGGATTTAAAAGTTTTAAAGTATATGTAACAGTAAAGAAAAATTTTATTTCATGAGATGATATTGATTATTTATTTTTTTTGGTTACATAAAGGTTGGAAATTTTTTTAACTTTATCCGAAAGTTTTTAAAATTAATTTCGAACGCTTTTAAAATGGTTTTAAAATTGTTTTAATTGTTGTGAAGGGAAAAGTAGGGAAATAGGTGTAGGGGGTTAAGAGCCCCCCTACGTTTTTATTTATAGCTTTCAATGGTGGGCAGGATACCCAATGGGCCTCATGGGCCTATTCATAACACCTTCCCTTATCCAACCAACATTGAATAAGAGGTGGATTCTTCAGGATCCGAGTTAGGATAACTGCCTTGTTAAATAAAGAACAGTTAATCCATACCTTTCCCTGTTTTAGGATGTGTCTAGGGGTAGATACTTCAGGATCCAGAGTCAACGAGGTTGCCTCGTCAAAACCTTGACTACGGAAAACCCTGTGGGAAAAAACCAGTAGCCAAGGGAAAAGAGTAATACTCTACAGTTGACTCCCCCTCATCTGACCAAGCTTCAGGCTTGCAGATTTCCTATGAATCTATACATCAGTCTCCTATGTATCTATGAGTTCATAGTCCTCTCATCCTGACCCAGTTTGCATTTTCTCACTCTCCTCATCCCAATACCATATACAAGGTTCTCAAAGATACTAGTAGGTAGGGATTTGGTAAGCAAATCCGCCAAGTTATTACATGATTGGATTTTCTGTACCTCAATCTGCTTTTGCTTCTGAAAGTCGTGCATCCAGAAGAACTTGGGGGAGATATGCTTTGTCTTTTCGCCTAGCTGGGCTATGCATGCTGCATTATCTTCATGGAGAGGAGTAGGTGCAAGTACGCCGGTCATCAGGCCGGTGGAGGTGAGAATATGCTGGATCACAGAGCGTAGCCAGAAACTCTCCTTGCTTTCTTCATGGATCGCTAGCAGTTCTGAGTGAGTGGATGAGACGGTTGTCATGGTCTGCATTACAGATCTCCAGGATATGATAGTGCTGCCATATGTGAACATGTATCCGGTCTGAGACTTCTCTGAATGAGGATCTGACCTGTAACATGCGTCAGCATAACCAACTAAACCAGTTGATGCCCCTTTCTTGTAGAATAGACCTAAGTCTATGGACCCTTGGAGGTAGCGCAGAAGATGCTTAACTCCGGCCCAGTGCCGTTGTGTAAGTGCATCACTATATCTGACTAGTAAGTTTACTGCAAATGCTATGTCAGGGTGAGTGCAGTTAGCCAGGTAAAGGAGTGCACCGATAGCACTTAGATATGGCACTTCAGGGCCTAGTACTTTCTCCCCCTCTTCCAGCGGCCGGAAGGGGTTTTTATGCACATCTAATGATGTGACGACCATTGGGGTGCTGAGGGGGTGGCACTTATCCATCTGAAACTTTTTCAGTAAGTTTGATGTGTAAGTTGACTGATGTAACAGGATCCCATCGTTAAGATGCTCTATTTGAAGATCTAAACAGAATTTTGACTTTCTGAGGTCTTTCGTCTCGAATGTTTCTGTCAGGCTTCTAGAAATCTCGGCGATCTCTTATGGAGATCCGATGAGGTTCAAGTCGTCTACATAGACGGCTATAATGACAAATCTTGTTGCCTTTGCTCTTATGAAGATGCAAGGACAAACTGGGTCATTTGTAAATCCTTGTTTAGCAAGGAAGTCGCTCAGTCTGTTATACCACATCCTTCCAGATTGTTTTAGATCATACAATGATCTTTGCAGTTTCACTGAGTAGATGTCACGTTATCTCTCTTTTAGTGCTGCTGGCAAAGAATAACCGTCAGGCAATCTCATATAGATGTCTCGGTCTAAGTTACCATATAGGTACGTCGTCACAACGTCCATAAGTTGCATATCTAAACCCTCTTAGGCTGTTAAGCCAATGAGGAATCGGAAGGTGATCGCGTCCATGACCGGGGAGTATGTGGCATCAAAATCCACCCCTGGACGTTGGGTAAAACCCTGTGCTACAAGCCTTGCTTTGTAGCAAACGATCTCGTTTTGTTCATTTCGTTTTCTGACAAATACCTGTTTGTAACCCACAAGTTTTATACCTTTTGGTGTCTGGACTATATGTCCGAAGACCTTACGTTTGGTGAGTGAATCCAACTCCACTCATATTGCCGCTTTCCACTTTGGCCAATCATCTCTGCTTTGACATTCTGTCAGAGAGCGTGGTTCAATATCATCGTCGCAGTACGCGACGTTGATGGCAATATTACACGCAAATGTGTCATCTATGGTAGTGCTCTTTCTGTCCCAATACTCCCCAGTTCGTACATAGTGTATCGAAACTTCATTTTCTCTCGGTTTTTCCTCTGTTTGAGAGTTTGGGAGAGATGGGGTAGCAGGGCTTACAGTAGCATCCTGTGGTGGCATTTGTTTACCATTGCCAAGGGTCCTACTCTTTCGAGGGACTTGGTCCTTGGATCCCGGTGGTCGCCCTCTCTTTTTGAGAGTCCAACCATTTCTGCTGCTAGCGGATTGCATCCATTTTATGGTATGTTGATCCTAGCTGGAGTATTAGCAGCAGGGACGTGTGATCTGACAATCTTTTGGTTGTTAGTAAATTTGTTCGGCAAGAGATGGACAGTGTTTTGGGTGTTTTGGATATGGAGAATCTTCAGGACCTCCTCCTCACACTAGCTTGTGGGCAGATCAAAATTACATAATGTCTTTGTATCCCAAGTGATACAGTCTGAAGCTTCAGGCTTCTTTGTCTGTGAGCCTAGTCTTGGAAATGATGTTTCATCAAATTCAGTCTTCTATACGTGCCTTGAAAACGTCTACCTTAAGGGGTTCTAGGAATCTAATTATGGTGGGGGTGTCAAACCCAACATAAATGCCTAGGCGATGTTGTGGACCAATCTTTGTCCTTTGTGGTGGTGCTATGGGGACATATACTGCACAACCAAATATTCTCAAGTGTGAGACAATTGGTGGGGCTCCAAGTGTTAGTTGCATTGGAGAAGATGACTGGCCTCCAGAAGGTCTTAATTTTATTAAAGATGCAGCATGCAAAATTGCTTGACCTCATGCATTCACTGTCAGCTGGGATTGAAGTAATAATGGACGAGCAATCCATTGTAGTCTCTTAATTAGAGATTCTGCTAACCCGTTTTGGGTGTGAACATGCGCTACAGGATGTTCGACTTCAATTCCCTGTGCTTGGTAATAGTATAGAAAGACTTGTGACATAAACTCCCCCGCATTGTCCAGACGAAGTTTCTTTATCTGGTAGTCGGGGAAGTGGGCCCGTAACCTGATTATCTGAGCTAAAAGCTTAGACATTGCTAGGTTATGGGTTGACAGTAGACACACATGTGACCACTTAGTAGATGCGTCAATCAGGACCATAAAGTACCTGAACGGACCACTTGATGGCACTACTAGAAAACGGACCTAAAAGGACGGATTAAAATTCCGTCCTACAGCCGTCCTTTCATTTTTAATAAATTAGGACGGAAATAGGACGGAAAGAAGACAGCATTTTAAAAAGGACGGATATATGATGGAATGCTCATTATTTTCCTTTTTCTTTTTAAAAATGAAAAATTACAATTTTGGGATACAGTAAAGGACGGATATTGGACGGCGAAAGAGCGGACTAATATTTTTTAAAATTATTATTTATTTAAAAAAATTTAAAAAAAATTATTCTAGCATAAAGGACGGTCATAGGACGGACCTTTATTAATTATTATTTCTTATATATATAAAATAAAAAATAATTTTTATTACACACATAAAAGGACGGAAAGATGACGAATAAAGGACGGATTTCTTAATCAAAAAAAGATTAAGTTGTCCGTCCTAAATCCGTCCCTTATTTAAGTTAATTTATTTCAGTTATTACGTTAATTTATTTCAGTTATTAAATCAATAGATCCTAAGCCAAATAAAAACACCGGCAAAAAGAATAAGATTTGAAATTGAAAACTATGAATTATTTGAAGTCGGTCATTTTAGGGTGTGATTGAAGGGTTTTGGAGATGCGCCGGCTCGATGGTTTTTGAGAAAGTTACGACTTTAATTATTCCAATCGGCAGTTTATTCCGCGGCCTATAGGACGGATTTAGGATGGACCGTTTCTGTCGTTCTTTTCTAAAAAATACTCTGTCCTACCCGTCCATATTCCGTCCTATTTCCGTCGTACATTTTTAAGATATAAAGGTCGGCCTAAAATTTGTTAGCGGGAATTAAAAAATTTTTAGCGGGAAATCAAAAATTCAAATAATGTAGGACGGATATAGGACGGATATTGAAATTTTTTGGCGGGATATGAAAATATCAAACCTATGAAACCGTCCTTTCGTTCTTTTCTTAAAAATACTCTGTCCTACCCGTCCATATTCCGTCCTATTTCTGTCGTACATTTTTAAGACATAAAGGTCGGCCTAAAATTTGTTAGCGGGAATTAAAAAATTGTTAGCGGGAAATCGAAAATTCAAATAATGTAGGACGGATATAGGACCGATATTGAAATTTTTTGGCGGGATATGAAAATATCAAACCTATGAAACCGTCCTTTATCCTTACCGTCCGTCCTAAATCCGTCTTTTAGTATTATGCGATTTTTCTTTCCCAGAATCCAATCTTCTATAAATACTATGACTGTTCTTATCTCAACTATTCTTATCTCTTTCTTTCCAGAATCCAATCTGTCATGGGTAAGTTTTTTGCTCTTTGTTCCTTATAAATTTATTTTATTTGTTTTACAAAAACTAACAATCAATTCTTGTTTGGTTTTTGTTTAGGATATGACTAAAAGAGGTATGGTTACCATTCTTTTTCAGATTCTTTATTTATATTTTCATTTTGATTTGTCTTTTTGTTTATATTTTGATGAATGAGTGTAATTTTATTTGTGTTTGGGGAATTTTTGTTTATTGTAATTTTGTTGATTTTGTTTTTGTTTGGAATGTGTGTTAAATTTTGTGTTTGATGAATTGAATCTTATTTGTGTTTGTGTTTGGGGATGAATTTTTGATTTTTAGGTATGAATTTTGATGTATTTTTGATATTTGGGTATGATTTTTGATGTTTGGGTATGTTTCAGAGTGTTTTCTCACTACTAAGCGTTGACCGTGGAGAACCCGGTCAACGTGGTCAAGGGGCCCGCCTTGGGTCCCTCGGGGGCTTCGAATCGGTGCTGGAGGGGCGAGGGGAAGCCTCGGCCCTGGTTGAGACGCTCGGCCTCGGCAGGACGTGCTCGGCTTCGGCTGGTAGGGGGACGAGGGGTAGCCTCAGTCGCCCGGGTAGATGTACGGCCGAAGGGTGGCGAGGGAGAGTCTCGGACCCGATTAGGACGCTCGGCCTCGGCAGGACGTGCTCGGCCATGGCAGGCTGACGGTGAGGGGAAGCCTCACTGTCCGGCTGATCGAGTGGTCAGAGAGGGGCGGGGGGTAGCCTCGGCCCGTTGATCTGCTGTCCACCTGCGCAGACGAGAACGCTCGTCAGGGGGCCGGACCTTGGTTCCGGCCAAATCCCCTCCGATGCCTAAGTCAGATAGAGATCTGAGAAAGGAGGCCCGGCGGAGACGGTCCGACTCGTGAGGAGATCGTAACGGCGTCTCTCGGCGCGAGCGGGGGAGGAAGGAGATGAATTGGGGGAACGAGGTCGTTGATGGAGTACCTTAGGTTTTGCTACCTGAGATGCGGTCCCTTTCGTCGTCGTCTTCCTGGCCCTTTTATAGAGCTCCCGCTTGATTGCCTCCGGCCCACGTCCCATGCCCGCCATTGATCGTTCCCCATCAGTCCCCCCTCACCGCCGCTCTCTCCGCCATGCCAGCACCTCCCCATTATCGCTATTTAGTGGTCGCGCATCCGGGGGAGTGGTTTTCGCAGGAGTGGGCGAGCGACCAACGGGTTATTGGGGCCGGGTCGGATCGACGTTCGAGAAGGTCCCTTGTAATGCCTTTGTCGAATGGGCTTTGAGGACGCCGATGGGCTTTTGACCAGTAGTCGGGCTCTTGGGCTCGTGCTTTATGGGTCTCGGTCAAATAGGTGTAACAATTGCCCCCATCGGTCGGGTTGATCGGCCTCGGCCGGTTCGGCTCGACCGATGTGACCTCTGCCCTTTTTGACGAGCTTCGCCAGTCGATGCCGACTCATTTATTATTCGTCATCACGAGTTGGCCCGTTTGACACTTTTAAGGCTCGGGTCCCGAAGCGCCGTCGGCCTTCGGATGCTGCCACGTGTAGCGGCAAGCCTGTCCGCCGTTCGCGGAGTCGCCTTAAGTTCGAGAAGCCGAAGGGTTCGTGAGCTGCCATTGGTGGGGTCGATCAGCCCCGGCTCGCTCAGATCGCCCGTTATGTCTCCTGGGATTCCGAGCGGCGCTTCAATCGAGGCGAGGCCATAAATGCGGGTCATGATGAGGCGGATCGATTGGACTTCGACTGGCACTGGTTTCGAAGCGCCGCCAGTTATTCGAAGCCCGCCACGCGTTCTTGTCAGCCACTTCGAATTCACCCTTGCGCCCGGTATATAAAATCCTCAGCCGCGTTGATCTCCACTTCTCTCTTGCTTCTCCCGGTATTCAAAGCCTTCCACAACTCGGAGTTTCCTGTCGCCTTCGCTTCCTTGCCTTCTCCAGACCAGTCGAAAAAGGTAATTCCTCCCTCGCTTTCATCTTATGGCTGCCCTTAGGATAGGCGGTTCTGGTCAAAGGGCAAGGGATCCTTCGGAGTCCAGGCGGGGTGAGCTCCGGCTAGGGGGATCAGGTTCCCCCGCCGGGAGTCGTTCTCTTCAGGATAAGGGAAAGGAGAAACTTTTTCCAGACTTCGCCCGTGATGACATGGCGTCGGCTGCCGTACGGCTTAATGTGCCCCCGGTTGTCCTCCGTACGCCGTCGAGGACCCCTCCTTCGGTGGCCGCGGAGATCCGGGAAAGATATCTCTGCTTCCCATACGAGGTTCGGGTTCCATTTGTCGACTAGCAGGTTTGCCTTCCGAGGGGCAATGAGGTTGGCGTCTACGTCGAGATGTTCCGCCTGGGTCTTCGCTTCCCGCTCCATCCCTTCTTCATCCAGGTCATGGAACATTTCACAGTGTCGCTGTGTCAGTTCGCCCCGTGTTCGATCACGGTACTGACGGGCTTCGTAACGCTCTGCTGTACCCGTGGTCTGGAGCCGACTCTTCCCCTTCTCTTCCACTTTTACCAGGTCCAGACGGTCGGTCCAGGGTCATGGCTGCTACTCCGAGCTCGCTCGAGGAGGGAATGCCTGATCGGGTTACCCCGCTGGTCAGGGGATTGGAACTCGGATTACGTTTTCGTGGTCTTCTTGGGTGAGGCCCAGATTCTAACAAGCTGGGGCAGTTCTGTCCATCCTCGCCCGTCGTTAGTTCTCTCCGATGCCGACCGGGCAGCCGTTGCGCTTCTGTTGGCTCTTCCTTTGGAAATGAAGTCCATCTAGTCTTTGCTGGACGATCTACTCCTGAAGGCCGTCTTGTGGTCTCCGGGTAGGTCGCTTTTTTATCCCCGGATCGCCCTGTGACTCATCCTGATTTCGGTCTCCTTTGCAGGGATGGCCGGCCACGAATTCGTCCGTGACGTCGACGAGCTGATCCGTCGTGGAGCCGCTCGGAGCCGAGGTAGTACCTCGGGAAGGGCGCCTCGGAGGATCGTCGAGGAGGAAGCGCGCCGAGCCGAGCCTTCCGTGGGTAAGGTGGTGGCCGCGCCTCCCACCTCTTCTTCTGGAGATCCCCTTCCGGGGGGCGAGGACGGTGCGAGGCGGAAGCGTTCCCCTCCGACGCCTTCGGAGCCCCACAGTGGAAAGAAGAGGAAGGAGGACGTGGATCCCTCCGCTTCGGCAGGTTCGGCGTTTCCCATGGCGACCGTCGGGGATCCTTCGATAGCTTTGCCAGCCACCCCCCTCACAGCGTCTTCGCCCGTATCACCAGGGGTCGGGGCCTTGTTGGCGAGCGACTTGGCTTCGATTGTCGTCCCTGGGAGTTCGATGTTTGTTGACCGAGCCCTGGCTCAGCAGGTTGCCGAGGTCTCCGTCCCTCCCCGGGACCGCAGCCTCCTCAAGAAGATCCCGGCCGACAAGATGTCGGATTCCTTGGTCTGGATCCTTCAGCTGGTTCGGTTATCTTGCTATCCTCTCTTTCTCTTTATCCTCTTCTTAGCCCATGTCTCGTCTTTTCAGGGTTCAACGCTCGCTGTGGAGTTGCAGTGTCGAGCCATCCGCTTGAGGGAGATGGAGGAGTCCTCCATGAGGGCTCAGGAGCGGGCCGGGGCGGCCGAGGTGGCCATGATGGAGGCCCAGATGGAGTCTCGGCGCCTCACTCTCCGTGTGGCTGCGTTGGAGGGACAAGTAGGTGACCTCGAGGGAAAGCTGGGGGATGCTCATCAGTCGGCTGAGGAAGCGGCGGAGTCATTCCGCTTGGAGAGGGAGGAACTTCAGAGGGAGTTGTCTGATCGGCGCCAGGTGGCGCGGCTCGCGGAGGAGGTGGAGAAAGGCGTCGTCGAGACCTTGGGGAAGAAGATCTTCGAGGTTCTCCGGGAGGCCTTCGGCAAGTATGTAGACATCATCGCCCCCCCGGATCGTCGAAGTCGTCCAGTCTTCCTTCCGGGACTGTGCGGAGCGCGTTCGGGAAGCCCCTCCGCCAATCGGGTCCCCTCGCTCCGAGCAGGGCGAAGTGCCCGAGGATGTGTCCTCTCGAGCCCGGGCCCCCTAAGCCGTCCCTCCTGGCCTTATCCTCAAAATTTTTAAGCATCCGCTTCGCTTTGGGCCAGTCTACTTGAAATGGATCCCTGGCCATCTCCTTCAGCCCCGCGGCCAACAATTGCTGGTTGCATGGCCGTTAGCTTGGGTCACCTACTCCGGGTCTTTTGTTAACCAATTTTGCTTTGTCGGTGTCGATCTAGCGTTTGTTTGGTCATTTGTCGCGAGTAGATTGTTTGTAGGGTGTTCCCTTCGCCTTCATCCCCTGTAAATAAGACGCATTTTTGTACTCGGGTTAACTATTATAAACGAAATCGACTTACTTGGATTTCTTGTGAGCTTTGCGTTGTCGCCTTGTTCTTGGCTTGGGAATGGACGAAACCGGCGTTGGGGTATCTCCCCCGACTTATGAGCGCAGGGGTCAGTCAGCGAGGGCAGAGCTCCTCGGCTTAGGACCGGTCGGCGTCCGTGCCTGCTGGGGGAATTACCCCCAGACTTATGAGCGCTAGATTCGGTCGGTGAAGGCAAAGCTCCTCGGCTTAGGACCGGTTGGCTTTCGTGCCTGCTGGGGGAATCGCCCCCAGACTTATGAGCTCTGGAGTCGGTCGGCGAGGGCAAATCTCCTTGGCTTAGGACCGGTCGGCGTCCATGCCTGCTGGGGGAATCGCTCCCAGACTTATGAGCACTGGAGTCGGTCGGCGAGGGCAAAGCTCCTCGGCTTAGGACCGGTCAGCATCCGCGTCTGCTGGGGGAATCGCCCCCAGGCTTATGAGCTCTGGAGTTGGTCGGCGAGGGCAAAGCTCCTCGGCTTAGGACCGGTCAGCATCCGCGTCTGCTGGGGGAATCACCCCCAGATTTATGAGCTCTGGAGTCGGTCGGCGAGGGCAAAGGTCCTCGGCTTAGGACCGATCAGCATCCGCGCCTGCTGGGGGAATTGCCCCCAGACTTATGAGTGTTGGAGTCGGCCGGCGAGGGCAAAGCTTCTCGGCTTAGGACCGGTCAGCGTCCGCGTCCGCTGGGTGAATTGCCCCCAGACTTATGAGCACTGGAGTCGGTCGGCGAGGGCAGAGCTCCTCGGCTTTGGGCTGGTCAGCATCCGCGTCTGCTGGGGGAATTGCCCCCAGACTTATGAGTGCTGGAGTCAGTCGGCGAGGGCAAAGATCCTCTTCCTCCTCCAGTGAGGCGGTGGTCCCCGGCCTTTTGCGTTATTGGCGACATGTCAACTCCGTCGGGATTTTAAGTAAAGACAATAAAAAGAATGCGTTTGTACTCTCATGAGTCCTGTCGGACCGGTACATTTGGAGGAAACGGAAAAAAGGAAATGAAGCTTAAACAGAGGGATGTAAAACTAGATAACTCCCTCATACTAGGCTGCCACCGGGGGGAGAGACGTCGCCTGCTTACTCTATGATGCGGAGGGGGCCTTGGAGGGTGTTGATCTTCTTCCCCTTGTCTGGCTGTGCGGAGGTCCCTTCTCCGTAGGCCGGCTCGTCGGCCTGATTCCTGGCGTGCCCTCGGCTCATCAGCTTCTCAATGTCCTTCTTTAGATGCCAGCAATCTTCCGTGTCATGGCCATCGTCCTTATGGTACTTACAGTACTTCTCCCGGTTCTTCCCGCCTCTTTTAGCCTTCGGTGGGGGACGATCAGCTCGCTCTTCCTTCTGTACTTGGGCGAGAATGGCGTCTGGGGTGGTGTCCCTCGCGCTTTCTCCCCGCTGCCTGTTCCTCTGCCTCTTCTCGGTCCGGTACCCTTCGGGGCTAGCTCGTCCACCGTCGCCATGCTTGGTCCCTCGAGCGGTTTTTCCCGCATCCTCGGCCAAGGCCTCCTCGGTCAGCATGAAGCGTTCGGCCCTCACCATGATCCCGGGGAGGTCCTTTGGGGGGTCGGTGTGTAGGGACTTCTTGAGGCCCCTGTGGCGAAGCCCTTTCTTAAGAGCCGTCTGGACCACCAGGTCGGGTGGGTTGTTCACGTTCAGCCTTTCCGCATTGAAGCGGCGCATGAACTGTCGGAGTGGCTCGGCCGGGCCTTGCACTATGTTGAACAGATGTTCAGGACCAGGTTTGATCAGCCTCCCCGCCATGAACTGTTTGCAGAACAACTGGGCGAGTTGCTCGAAACTGTCGATGGAGCGGCCGGGCAGGCTGTGGTACCAGATCCTCGCCGCTCCCTTGAGGGTTGAATAGAAGCCCCGGCAGAGCAGGTCATCGTCAGCTCCCTGGAAGGCCATGTCCCCCTCGTAATCCATCATGTGGTGTGCCGGGTCTCCTATTCCGTCGTACTTTCCCAGCACCGGGATCCTGAATCGGGAGGGGACCCGGGCGTCGGTTATTCTCCGCGATAAGGGACACCGGTCCCCGTGGATGCCTCCAGGGATGCGGTATTCGCCTGCTTCCGGCTCGAGTGGGGGTGGAGGTAGCACCGGCACCGGTGGGGCCGGCTCCGCAGCCTTCGCCACGCTGGGGGTCGGGCTGACCCGACGCTCCCGACTCCTCCTGCGGGAGCTCCTGCTCCACCGTGATCGGTCTCTTGAGTGGTGTCGTTCGCTTCTCCTGCGGTGGGACGACCGTGATCGACGAGACGATGCCGTCATCGATTCGCCGTTCGTCCCTTCAGTCTCTCTCCGGCTCCTTTCACGATAGGGCGAGGAGGCACGTGACCTCGCCTGACGGGAGCCGGACCGCGTGAACCGACGCTCTGCGTTCGGTTTCCGGGTCCCGTGGTCGTCCACCACCGCGGACCGTAAGTGCGGTGGACCCCCCGCCCATCGGTGGCTATCGTTCAACGTGCCCCGTCGGTCGGCGCGGGGCCGACAAGCTGCTGTACTGTCGCGACCAACGTTTGGAGGCTCGCGTTGGTCTCCTGAGCCAGGGCACGGAGCTGTCCCTGTGTGGCTAGTTCTGAGCCGCCGGTCTCTTCGATTGAGTGGGCGGGGTGGCCGTCGACGTGCGTGTCCTCGGGGTTGCCATTGGATGTGCCATTCTCCTCCTCCGGGATGGGGGTCATGCGCTTCCTTCCATTGCCGGCTCGTGCCATTGTTGGTGTGGTTTTCTGCTTCGTGGGATGATCTTCGGTTCCCACAGTCGGTGCCAGATGTTTCAGAGTGTTTTCTCACTACTAAGCGTTGACCGTGGAGAACCCGGTCAACGTGGTCAAGGGGCCCGCCTTGGGTCCCTCGGGGGCTACGAATCGGTGCTGGAGGGGCGAGGGGAAGCCTCGGCCCTGGTTGAGACGCTCGGCCTCGGCAGGACGTGCTCGGCTTCGGCTGGTAGGGGGACGAGGGGTAGCCTCAGTCGCCCGGGTAGATGTACGGCCGAAGGGTGGCGAGGGAGAGTCTCGGACCCGATTAGGACGCTCGGCCTCGGCAGGACGTGCTCGGCCACGGCAGGCTGACGGTGAGGGGAAGCCTCACTGTCCGGCTGATCGAGTGGTCGGAGAGGGGCGGGGGGTAGCCTCGGCCCGTTGATCTGCTGTCCACCTGCGCAGACGAGAACGCTCGTCAGGGGGCCGGACCTTGGTTCCGGCCAAATCCCCTCCGATGCCTAAGTCAGATAGAGATCTGAGAAAGGAGGCCCGGCGGAGACGGTCCGACTCGTGAGGAGATCGTAACGGCGTCTCTCGGCGCGAGCGGGGGAGGAAGGAGATGAATTGGGGGAACGAGGTCGTTGATGGAGTAACTTAGGTTTTGCTACCTGAGATGCGGTCCCTTTCTTCGTCGTCTTCCTGGCCCTTTTATAGAGCTCCCGCTTGATTGCCTCCGGCCCACGTCCCATGCCCGCCATTGATCGTGCCCCATCAGTCCCCCCTCACCGCCGCTCTCTCCGCCATGCCAGCACATCCCCATTATCGCTATTTAGTGGTCGCGCGTCCGGGGGAGTGGTTTTCGCAGGAGTGGGTGAGCGACCAACGGGTTATTGGGGCCGGGTCGGATCGACGTTCGAGAAGGTCCCTTGTAGGGCCCTTGTCGAATGGGCTTTGAGGACGCCGATGGGCTTTTGACCAGTAGTCGGGCTCTTGGGCTCGTGCTTTATGGGTCTCGGTCAAATAGGCGTAACAGGGTATGAATATTTATGAATTTTTTATGTTTGGGGATGAACACCGCCGAACAACGGCGGCGGTGACACAGCAGCCGGCAATAGCCGGCTACGGATTTTTTTAAATAATTTATTACAGTATAGGACGGATATAGGGTGGATTCAGGACGGATAATTAACAACCAAACAACTCTTATAGGACGAAATTAAGACGGTTTTAGGACGGATATAGGAAGGAATATAGAAAACTTTTAGGAAGATATAGGACGGACTAAGGACGGAAATCTTAATTAATTTGTCGCTTTAAAGGACGTATATAGGACGGAATAGTTAATTAATTAAGACTAATTACTTAGTTACTTAGAAGTAATTAATTAAGATATAGGACGGAATTAGGACGAAAATTCTCCGAATTAAGTGTTTTTTTGCGACGGTTTTTATCTGTCCTATATTCGTCCTTAGGGTTAAAATATAGGACGAAAATAGGATGGACTGTAATATAGGACGTCGCTGAATGGATGGAAAAAGTCTGTCCTATATCTGTCCTTTTCGACCAAAAAAGGATGGAATTTGGGCAAAAAGGACGGATATTTGCCGTCCTTTTTGCTCTGTTTTCCTGTAGTGTGGGTGTATAGGCCCACAAATGTCTCCGTGGATTTTTTCCAAAAAACTTGGAGATTCCAGGTCCACTTTCAGTGGAGAGCGTCTCGTAATCAGTTTACCCTTGTAACAGGGTGGACATGGGAATTTGCCTTTTTGAAGAATCTTCAGGTTCTTCAAGTCTATACCCCTTGAGGTCTTTATGATGCGGTACATCATAACAGATCGGGGGTGTCCCAGTCTACTGTGCCAGAGTTGGAATTCTGGTGTTTGGGGGCACTGCAGGTGCTCCGCCATTGATGTTTCTGGAGTTTGTATACTTTTTTGGTAGAGTCCCGAGGGGACTCCCTTGAAACGTTCCACAATGGGTTTTGAACCATTTGTAAGAGAAGTTACAAGCACGTATTCCCTTTCATTTTCCTCGACCGTCTCTAAGTGATATCCGTTTAAACGGATATCTTTAAAGCCTAGGAGGTTTCGGATGGATTTAGGGGAGTATAACGCATTTCAAAGTGTGATTTTTGTGTTACCGGGGAGCAATATGATTGCTTCCCCTGATCCTTCGATTATATTAGCTGGTCCTGAGATTGTTTTCAGTGGACCAGAGTAGCTACTTATGCTCGTGAAGTAGTCTATGTTTTGAAGGATCGAGTGCGTCGATGCACTGTCCACTAGGCAAATTGATTCCATATATATATAAAGAAAGACATTTAAGCAGTAAATAATATGAAAAAGAAAAGATCTACTTTCATTTAAGATGCTCAAAAGATTGTTTGACATGGAATAAAAACTGGAAATGATGCATGAAAATACGATACATTGCTAGTAGATAAAAATGATCCATAACTAGAGAGTGTCATCTCCCATAAAGTCTTCAGGAGTCCATGAGGTCTCTGGAAACGCTGCGCTCTCAATCAGGTTTGTCTCAGCTCGAGGCATGAGGCTTGCCTGGTAGAGGTCCTGGAGGTGTTTCTGGGTGCGGCAGATTCTGGACCAGTGGCCCGTCATTCCGCATTTGGAGCACTTATCATCCCAGTCTTTCTTGGGAGTACCACCTTTTGACGTCCACTTTTGCTTCTTTTCCACGAACTTCTGATTCTGAGGAGGAGCTTGGGGAGTGGCCTTCTTCCGCTTCTTCTGTTCTTTCCATTTCTGGAATTTTGCCTTCTTGTCCATCTTCTTCTTCTGGGAAGACTGGAAGTGTGCCTCTGCAGGAGGTGGCAGTGGAGCGGAGCCAGGAGGGTGCAGGTTGTGAGTAGCAACCAACAAATCTCTGTTCTGTTCAGCCATTAGCAGGCATGAAAGCAGATCAGAGTACATCGTGAACTTCCTCTCACGGTATTATTGCATAAGGATCCTGTCCTTCTCGTGGAAAGACGTGAACATCTTTTCCAGCAACATTTTCTCCGTCACCGTTTCACCACACAACTTCAGGCATGAGGTGATACAGAAGAGTGTTGAGTTATACTTCGCTACGGATTTTTAATCCTGTATGGGGAGGTGAGTCCACTCGTACTGCGCACGTGGGAGTATGACATCTCTTTGATGTCTGTACCTCTCCTCAAGTGCGTCCCACAGCTCGTAAGGATCCTCTACAGTGAGATACTCGTCCTTCAGGGTCGAGTCTAAATGTTTCCTGATATAGATAATGGCTTTCGCCTTTAGTATATCGGAAACTTCCTCTGTATGAGGTGCTTCTTTAGAAGCATCCTTTTCGGCTAGGACAGTACTTGTTGTTGCCTTCTCAGTTGGTGTAAGACTGAACCCATGAGATCGCAGATGGAACTTCAGGTCAAACTGCCAACTCAAGTAGTTCGACCTATCGGCCTTCAGGACCGAAAAGTTGACATTCGCAAGTCTGGCCATTGAACAATCTAGCAATATAAAAACAGCATGGCTTACTAAACTGTAAAAACAATTAGACATCCACGCATGTATTTTTACCATTTTCATAAAGAAAATTAACATTCATGCATGCTTTTTATCATTTTCATATCGTGAATTATTAAAGGAAAACGTAACATCCACGCATGCTTTTTAACAGTTTCATAACGTGAATAATTAAAAAAGATTAACATCCATGCATGTTTTTTAACAGTTTCATTGTAACATTTACATAACATGAAAATAGTTAACATCCACACATGCTTTTTAACAGTTTCATTGTAACATTTACATAACATGAAAATAGTTAACATCCACGCATTTAATGTTTAAGCAATGAAAATAACTTAGGGCTATGGGGATTAGCCGGCCGACACCGAAACGAAAAAGACAGTCCGAAATTACATCAAAAATTGCATGAAAGAATAAATACAACTCGAGAACTTCAGAGAGAAGCCCCTTTTTTCTTTGTGCATACGCCTTCAGCTCCTTTTTGGTGTCCTCCGGTCTTCTTTTTACATATATTTCCTCGCTTACAAATTTCTCTCAAAAAGAAAAAAATTGCAGAAAAGAAAATATGTCGAAAACCTGGCTGATCCCTAAAAACATAGCCTAATTGCACATCCACGCAGATAATATATGGAAAATATACAACTACGCAGATAATCATATCACAGGCATATAAAGATTAATTAAATATTCTAAATAGTGTGTGACGTGCTAAAAATTATTTTTGAAAATTTTTTACCTTTGATCCATATTTTTAATGTTTTGTTTTCCGCTTTAACCCTTTTTATAAATTTTAAGATTTCTTTAATTATTTTGGGCTTTTGGGGCCAGAAATAAAAACGGAAAAATATTTGTGTAAATGGGCTAATTTTCAGGCTTTTGGGCCATGAAAACAACCCATTAGGGTTAATTGGGCCTCCCACAAAAAATTGGCCCGTTTAGGGCCAGGGTTTCCAAAAAACCCTAGGGGGCCCGACGGCGTGCGGCGTTTTGCCTATGGCCACGGCGTTTTAGCCGACGGCGGCGCTTGTGGAGCGCCGCCATTTCGCCCTTCGGGCGTGCGGTGTATGGATCAAGGTTGGGGGGTAAAAACAGATTTTCAAGCATTTAGATCTCTAAAAAACTGATTTTTATTGTTTTTAGACATGCGGATCTAAATAAAAATGTGATTTTTACCGTGTCTTTAAACTTTTTGATCCATAAAACATGCAGATCTACGTGAAACACAACTTTAGATCTAAAAAGTTTTGATATTTACCTCTAGATTCGACGAGGGAATCTAGACGACGGTTGGTGAAGGATGCCCTTTTCGCTCCCCGTTGAGAAGATTACGATCTTCGTAGACTGAGCGGTTGATGGATCTCCTTCCTCGTGCGTCGCCGCCTTTTCTAACGAGCGTGATCGTGTTGATAACGTGTTGTGAAGGGAAAAGTAGGGAAATAGGTGTAGGGGGTTAAGAGCCAACTACCCTCTTATCTATAGCTTTCAATGGTGGGCCGGATACCTAATGGGCCTCATTGGCCTATTCATAACATTCACTATATATATTTTTTGCCTTAATTGAATTTGTTAACTCTATTTTGAATTTTTTTCTTCTATCTATTTTGAATTTTATTTTCCTATTTTTATAAAAAGTTTCCTCTCTTTATATATATTTCTTTTGAGTTTTAAATTTATCCATCTTTTTCGCATTTTTTCTTTTGATTTTTTCCTTTCTTGGTGGAAAAAGAACAAATATTTTTGACACTAAAACCTAAAAAGAAATTGATGATGAAATGGCGACTAGAGTTGGGATGGAATTTTTTTAAACTTTATTCTAACAAAAAAATTTGAAGAATATTAAAAAGAAAAGATCAAGGATCAAAAATAAATAAATAAAAATAGGATTTCGGTTGAGGAAAATGGGGGAAAACAGAGGGAAAAATAAAAGGAAAGAAAAATCAGAAAAGAGAGGAAAATTATTTAAAAGAGGGAAAAACCAAAAAAGAGGGGAAAATTTTAAAAAGAGAAAAGAAATAAAAAATTGGAAAATTGGAAAATATAGTCAAAAAATTCAGTTGAGGTTAAAAATTTTAGTTGTAGGGGTTTAAGAGCCCCCCCCCACCCTCCTATTTATAGCTTTCAATGGTGGACCGGATACCCAATGAGCCTCATGGGCCTATTCATAACATTAATGTATATGTAACATAAAGAAAATTTTATTCCCTTGAGATGGAATTATAAATTTGTTTCTTTTTAATTACATATAGGTTTCAAGATTATTTTATGCGATATTTTATTCTTAGAAATGTATCGTTAAAATTTGTTTAAAGCTTAAGTTTAAATTCAAAATTATTTGATAATTTTATGAAGCCTAAATTTATGTGATAAAAGTGCTTCAAGCTTTAAAATTTTAGATCTTTAAATTTAAATGTTAAATTTTAGATTTGCAAGTTATTTGATTATGTTGTAGATAATTTTAACTTGCATGTTTTCATTGTATGTCACTTTGATTGAACCTTTAATTTATGCGATTAAATTAGTTGGTTTATGTTTTGATGGACATGATGAATAATGTATTCATGAACCCTTTAGGTTAGCCATTAACTGATTAAAACTTTATAAGATAAAATTTTAATGACTAGTGACATGTTACGTTTTAATAAACAAAAAACAACATCGAAACCTAATACCAGATTATGGTAGTCCCTTTGATTGACAATCATAATAATTAATCGTTTAAATGATGATTATCATTAAAAGACTTTTTTTTTTTGAAAAATGTTGTTATTGTCTTATTAAAATCCTAATAAGATTGGGGTAGCACGATGAACATAAGAACCTTATAGTTGATAAGGATCTAATAAAATTGTTCAACAAATCCATAAAAATTTCGAATTTTAGGATCCACTAGTTGATAAGGATTAACTAGTATTAATTAAAAGCCATTTAGTTGATGGATGAACATAGAATTGATGAACCTCCTTCAATGGATCATGATGTCGGTCAATGTGCTTGGCTAAGTTTGCTGGACCACCCTTGCTAGTCTAGGGACCAAGTGGTCCTAGCTTAGTCAATTCCTTGGCTGCGTCCGCTGGACCGCAAGGAGTTGAATCATGACTGTATAAGTCCATCGACTATACCTAAGTCAAATACGATAATAATCTTGTTCAAGATAAATCGTAGCCCTCCTTGTTTTAGGAGTTGGCAACTGTAAGACCCGTGTTACGGTTGTTGAGCTACACTCAAGTTATGACATGGTAATCTGATAGAAACCGATTTCTTGATAACATCTTGACTTGACCCAAACCGTCGTCTCGTGCATACACCGAGCACCGGCGTAAGTCTAACCAAAGATGTAGTCTAAGCCCTGACCCAAAACCATCGTCTCATGCCTACACCGAGCACCGGAGCAAGTCAGGCTAGACATGAAAACAAGGGTCCGACTAGGCTAGCCATTGTGATTTGGATGAGCACACTTATGATCACAAATGACTAGGGGTAAAAATCGATAGGGAATCATATTTTATATGATTGACGATGAGTTCGTCTACCGACTGCAGATTCGGACACCCTGTTGAGACACACTCAAGGTTGTCAGACTCAGGGTAGTCGGATCCCTCTCTCGCAAATGTTATTATAAAATAATTTATTATTATGGCTTTAATAAATTTAGTGGGAGAATATAGTTTTATTAAAAACCATTGAAACTATACAACGAACATATACTGACTAAAGTATCTACTAAATTGCAGAATGGATTTGGGTCTTAAGTATATGGTAGAGAAGAACATGCTCGATGGAACGAACTATAAGGATTGGCTTAGGAACATTAAGTTAGTCCTTTCTCTAGCCAGGATTGGATACGTGCTGTTCGAGGACGCTCCGGAGAAGCCTGACGACGATGCGACCTACGAGGAAAAGGAAGCCTATAAGCTAAACCAGAGGGATGCAGAGAAGGCCAGGTTCCTTACTCTGGCTTCAATGAATAACGAACTGCAGAGGAAGCATGAACATTTGGATGTTCAAAGCATGCTTCTGAATGCACAAGAGTTATACGGCAAGCGGTCCAGAGCTGCCAAGTTTGAAGCCACGAGCAATCTCTGGGGCACAAAGATGGAGACATGGCCCGTACAAGATCATGTCATTAAGATGATCGGGTACGTGGAAGACGCCGCCCAGTTGGGTTTTGTCCTGGACAATGAGATGTCCGTGGACATTATCCTTAAGTCTTTAACCCCGGCCTTCAAGCCTTTCATTACTGGTTTCATAATGAACAGTATTGAAACGGATCTTCCTGGCCTCCTCAACATGCTTAGGCAGTTTGAGGAAATTGAGAAGAAACCGACTGCATTGGTTGTTGGCTCTGCTTCTTCAGACCAGCCGAAAGGCAAGGTTAAGAAGAGGCAGGTCCCATAACCTGCCAAGGCGAAGAAGGGGAAGAAAAGGACGAAAGGGGCCCTGTCAAAATCTGAGTGCTTCCACTGCTATAAGATGGGCCATTGGAAGAGGAACTGCAAGGTTTACCTTGCAGAAAAGAAGAAGGGGCATACTGATGCCTCTACCTCAGGTACAACAAATTAAATTCAATAAAGCATAATTATTTATATAAATGTTTAATCACATAGTATGAGATACTAAGACATCTGTGTAATGTATACATGTGGCTGATATGGAGCAGAGGTTGGAAGAAGTTCCGAGGACGGTCGTCATCCGAGCAATCGTTGCTGCTGGGGCCGTACAAAGACTTCGAGAGACATGAAGAAAAGGGAGCTGATACTTATTTCCTTAGATGAATAAAATGTATCATTCCTCAAAGTGAAAACAATGATTGAGTGATTTACACACAAGATTTATTTGATAAACAAATTTTGATTGATTATATGAATCCGTTGTTTTGAATAAATGTCTCGGCAAAATGTTCTTTCTGTTGAAATTGTGATTTGATTGAGAATGGCATAAATTTTTGTATATATGGCTATCTGAGTTGGTTGCATGAATTCTCGAACTATGATGCAGAGCTTCAGAAAATTTTGATTATTTGAATCTAACTTAAGTCAGTCGATAGTTAAGTATAAGTTCCAAGAGCGTATAAATTGTGTGTGATCACAATTATACACATATTAAGATTAATTCTTAATAAACTACATTTGATTCTTAAAGAGTTATTATTAAATGTAGTTAAGGGAAAGGCACAGTGTAGGATGTTTGACTGAGTAAGTCAATGTCAAGATTGTTGGATATGGAAGACGTTAGTACACCCTTGTGGGGGATGTACGAGGGAATACGGACCTCGAACGTCGCGTACACGAAGTCGTGCGCAAAGGGAATATGTTCCCTTTCGGAGAGGATCTCTAGATTGATGGGAAAGTCGCATTATATGTGCATAAGTGCATGCGACATATGGCTAATAAAGGGGTAATATCTTAAGCTTATATTGTACCATGCATATGGTACAACTTAAGCTTATAATATGCCATGTACGATGGTACACCTTAGTTAAATTGTTCCAAAGGAACAATTTACCCTAAAATAACTACCTTGGCGGCTATAAATAAGACCCAAGGGTTAGCCATTTTCCTTACACTTTTGCATGGCATTCATGCATGCATCTTCATTCTAGCGAAGCTCTGCCGAAATACTTCCTCTCCCTTCTATCCAAGTTCTTAATCTAAAAGTAGAGATTTAGACTGTGGATTTAGTAGCCTTACTCCGTTCGTGAGAAGACTCGATCCGTCGTGGCGAATCCGAAGGCGAAGTTCGTAGACTACCGTGCTACATACGCAAGCTTAAGTCTAAACTTCATTTATCGATCCTAACTCTATTTTGGCAGGATCCTACATTGGTATAAGAGCCATACAGGTTCGCCCCGGAGAAACTATGAACGAGTCGTTGTCTTTTTCACGGATGGGTATCCTACCATTACGGATATGGTAGGAACGCTTCGTGACGGAGAGAACGCAGCGGTTGTTCTTTTCACGTTAGGGTCTTCTGTCATTACGGATATGGCAGAAACTCTCCGTGACGGGAAGAACCGACCGTTCATATCGTCAAACTCGCTCTCTTCATGGATGCTGACTCTCCATTCATAGGGAATGGGCGCTCTCTTCAAGTGGAGCGCGTAGTTTACGAATTTTTGAAGTGGGTTCATTTTTTGGCACACGGCCATTGGAGGACAACTACTTCCTCGATGAACGGGTGCTTCACCGGAGAAGAAGGTGGTGGTTATTCCCATCGGGGAAGATGAATTTTTTTGTGCATGTGCACCATGACCAAATGGGTTATGAAGGCCATGCACCCCCTCCCCATGCGGAGGGGGTTGGCTACGGCCAATAACCACCGCGGCAACCCCATCCGGCGGGGGTGTGCGGCCACCCATGAAAGGGTAAACCGGCCATGGCCAAAGGGCCATGGCCGGTCAAGGCAAAAATGCCATGGCCGGGCCATGGCCGGGCCATGGCCGGCCGGCTACGGCCAGGGCCAGAAGGCCCTGGCCGCGGCCAGGCCAGGGCCCGGCCTCCATGGCCGAGGCCAGGGCAGGGGCCCTGGTCCCAGCCAGGGCCCGGCCGCCCTGGCAGAGGCAAGGGCAGCGCCCTGGCCTCAGGCCAGGGCCTGGCCGCCCTAGCCTCAGGCCAGGGCCCGGCCGCCCTGGCCGAGGCCAGGGCAGGGGCCCTGGCCCCGGCCAGGGCCCGGCCGCCCTGGCCGAGGCCAGGGCAGGGGCCCTGGACTCGGCCAAGGCACGGCCGCCCTGGCAGAGGCAAGGGCAGCGCCCTGGCAGAGGCCAGGGCAGAGGCCGGGCCTCAGGCAAGGGCCCGGCCGCCCTGGCAGAGGCCAGGGCCTGGCCGCCCTGGCCGAGGCCAGGGCAGGGGCCCTGGCCCCGGCCAGGGGCCTCTGGCCTTGGCCAGGCCAGCAGAGCCCTGGCCGGCCTCTGGCCATGGCCAGGCCAATGGCCAGGCCGGCCCTGGCAGTGGCCAGGGCTGCCACAGGCCGTCCCTGGCCGGCCAGGGCAGGGGCCCTGGCCAGGAGTGAAGAAAACCAGATTTTGGTCGACCAATTTTGGTGTTTTGGTCGACCAATTCGGCAAAAGGCCTTGGTTGAACATGAACGTGCCAACTAGCCCATACGGGGCCAAACAACAGTCGTCTGCATCAAAATTCTCTCATACGGGGGGAAACGCCTGGATCCATACGGGAGCCGGCGACGATAATTTGCAGAAGAATCCCCAAACGGGGGATCCGACTTAGGCACGGCTACGGCTCATTCCCGACAAATGGTCAGGAAGTGTCGAATATTTCACTAGTATCATAAGGGTACTAAGTTGAAATATAATTTTTTTGAAAAATACGTTTTCATACGTTTTGAAAAATACGTTTTCAAAAACGCTTTTCCGCTGAAAAGTACTATAAGAGTACTAACTTTTGATAAAGTGAGGGAGAAATATTGAAAGTTACTCTAGATGGTGATTGGAAACATAGTGACCTTTCCGATTCTAGAGTAACATCTTCAATATTTTTCGAAAGTAACTTATCAAATTATGAATATCATTCCAAGTGGGAGTTGATTTTAGAACTATCCATATGGGATATTCAATTATCATTTCAAGTGGGAATTATATCTGAAAAATACGTTTTCAAACTCGTTTTCCGCTGCTAGTACTATAAGAGTACTATTGTTTGATAAGTGATGGGGGAATATTGAAGGTTGTTCTAGATGGTGATTGGAATCGTAGAGACCTTTTCGATTCTAGAACAACATCTTCAATATTTTTCGAAAGTAACTTATCAAATATAATATAATTCCAAGTGGGATTTGAATTTTAGAACTATCCAAATGGGATATTCTATTTTCATTTCAAGTGGGAGTTATATTTTAAGAATTTTTATGCAATGTTTTTTGATCGAACCTTCGGTTTTATGTCTTTTGCAGCATTTTAAAAGTAAAATGTCTTCCGCTTCAAAGAATATCGTCGCTGAGTTAAACAAGAGGTGAAAAACTCAACGACGATAATTACAAACTTTGGTTAATTAAGATACAATACGTTTTAGAGGAGCAAGAAGTGCTCGAAACTCTAAAGAACGTAATGATTGAACCCAGGTTGGGCACTACGGCCCAACATCGACGAGACAAGGAAGCTTTTGATGCTTGGTCTCGGAAGAACAAGATAGCACGCATTACGTTATTAAGCAGTATGTCTGATGACATAATGCGCATCTTCCGAGAACATGACCTAGCCATGGACATATGGTCCAAGCTAGAGGAGAAGTTCGGTGGCACATCGGTGTCCAAACTTTGCTCCTTAACTATAAGGTTCGATTCATATAAGAAACATCCAGATCATTCCATTGGGAAACATCTGCGACATATGGCGAACCTTATCTCGGAGTTAAAGGATGCAGGTCATGAGCTCACAGATGAGCAACAAATCCAAGCAGTCATACGTTCCCTACCAAATGGGTGGGATCAGATGAAGATGCATCTCACTCATAATGAGAGCATCAAGACCTTCAACGATGTTTCCAAGCACCTCGAATTAGAGGAAGAGCGGCTTGCGGCTGCCAAGCCAAGTGCAGAAGTGCACATGGTTGCTAGTTCCTCACACGAGGGAAAGAAACGTAAAGATCGTTCGAAGTCTTCTAATGAACGTAATAAGCAACCTGAGTCTACCAAGACATAAGGGTGGGCACAACAAATGGCACAAGAAGAAAGACTTGAAAAGGATCAAGTGCTTCAAGTGCAACAAGCTCGGTCACTATGCTCGTTTGTGTACGAGTGGAAGTGACGAGGTGCCACCAACCGCATAACAAGGGACAGACGGTCCTTCGTGGAGTATCATCGAATACCCCAAGGAATGAAGTGGATCAATGTAGGAAACAACACACGTGTTGAAGTGAAAGGCGTTGGGACTCGCAAGCTAGTCTTGGACAACGGCCACACTCTCCTACTTCATGATGTTCTCTTCATTCCATATATTCAAAGGAATATTAAAACTGTGGTCAATTTAATGAGTCTTGGTTATAGTTGGTTCCTTCATGATTGTAATATGGACCTATTTTTGTAATAATTCCTTTATTGATACTGGGTTTGTATTTCAAAGGATTTATTGTAATAAGTACAATGTATAATTCCTCATGTAATGAAAATTTCCTTGTGACAAATTATTTGACTAATGAGTCTAATATAATTTGTTGGCACGCAAGGCTTGGTCATATTAGACCAACGCGTATGGATAGACTTGCCAAACGTGGCCTTCTATCCAATGTTCCAAAGGTTGAAATGTCGACCTGCGAACATTGCCTTGTGAGGAAATCTTGTCGCAAGCCGTTTGGAACCGGCACAAGGGCCGAGGTTCCATTACAGCTCATCCATTCGGACATATGTGGTCCGATGAATGTCAAGACAAGACGCGAGAAGTCCTATTTCATCACTTTTATTGATGATTTCACCCGATTCGGTCATATCTATTTGATATCCCACAAAAGTGAAAGCACTAAACCTGCTTTAAAAACTATATGAGTTTAGTGGAGAATCAATTAGATCACAAGATTAAGGTCGTGCGAACCGATAGGGGCGGTGAATATCAATCAACAAGTTTAAAGGAACTTTGTGATGAAAAAGGCATAGTACACATGTAACTATGCCTTATACTCCTCAACAAATTGGTGTTGCAGAAAGGAGGTATAGGACTTTAATGAAAAATGGTCCGTTCAATGATGGCGCAAGCTAACTTGCCAATCACCTTTTGGGGTGATGCATTATTGACGGCCGCTTTCATTTTTAACCGCGTACCCTCGAAATCAGTTAGCTCCACTCCTTATGAGTTGTGGAACCAAAGGTCTCCTGACTTAAACATTTTGAAACCTTAGGGTTGTGCATCCTACGCACATATTTCCTCCCATAAGTATGGCAAACTTGGGCCAAGGGGACGGAAATGTATCTTTATACGATACGCAGAAAACTCCAAAGGTTATGTTTTTGTTAGTCAGGAAGACAATGGTGGGCTAATTGAGTTTGAGTCGAGGGATGTCTCTTTCTTGGAAACGAGTTTCCAAGACAGGGCGAGATAAGTCAGGACTTATCTCTATTTTGAGATTTATGATCAAGGAGGATTACCTCATTCGAGTGGGAGAATTCTTGGTGAAAACGAAAATACGTTTCAACCTTCACCAATGGATTATACGAATGACGATTATCCTATTCCATACGGGAATAATGATCCAAGTGGGAGAAATTCTAACGACATTCCAAGTGGGAGTGATATTAGAATTGATCTAAATTCGAGTCAACAAGGACTTGAAGAATCTCAAATACGACGTAGTAGTCATACAAGGTTGGCTCCTCTAAGATTTGAGGATGAATTTCCGTAAACCTTTATGACTTTACTACAAGATGATGACGAGCCTGCTACTTTCAAACAGGCCGTATCATGCCCTGCAAAAGACAAATGGATAGAAGCGATAAAGGAGGAATTGAAATCCATGAAAGTTAACCAAGTCTGGGACTTAGTTAACTTACCCAGAGGACATAGAGCAATTGGGAACAAATGGGTTCTCAAGATCAAGCATAAGGCTGATGGCTCTATAAATAGATATAAAGCTCGCCTTGTCGCGAAAGGTTTTACGCAACAGGAAGGGATAGACTACAAAGAGACTTTCTCACCTGTTGTGCGTTTTACCTCGATTCGCCTGATTCTGGCAATGGTAGCTTGCTTATACCTCGAATTATATCAGATGGATGTAAAGACTGCCTTTCTCAATGGAGAATTGGACGAGGAGATCTATATGGAACAACCAACAGGGTTTGTAAAAGAAGGAAACGAACATAAGGTTTGTAAACTTCGTAAGTCCATATAAGGTCTTAAATAATCCTCGAGGCAATGGTATATACGATTTCAAGAAGTTGTCTTATCAAATGGATTTTCCATGCTTGATGAAGATAACTAAGTATATATCAAGAGGATTAAAAACAAGTATATTATCATGTCTCTATATGTAGATGACATTTTAATAGCCAGAAATGACAAGGGCTTTGTGATGAGTATCAAGGCTTGGCTTTCATCAGTATTTGAGATGAAAGGCATAGGAAAAGCCGCATATATCCTTGGAGTTAAGATTTCAAGGAATCGTTCGAAGAAACGTCTTTCTCTTTCACAGGAGACTTATATAAAGAAGGTTCTAGAACGATTCACTATGCAGGACTGCAAGTCCATTGATATTCATATAAGCATCTGCGATAATTTATATCTGGAATTGTGTCCAAAGAACCAAAAGGAAAAGGAAATTATGGAAAAAGTTCCATATTCCAGTACAGTTGATAGTCTTATGTACGCTATGGTGTGTACGAGACCGGACATCTGTTTTGTCATTGGAAATGGTAAGCTGTTACCAATCCAATACAGGGCACGTACACTGGAAAGCGGTTATGAGGATAATGTGTCTTGTAAGATCAAACACATTGATATCCGATACGAATTTGCAAAAGACTATGATAAAACCAAGAAGGTAGACATAAGGTACATATCTACGCATGAGATGATAGAGGATCCGCTTACGAAAGCGATCCCCAGAAATGTGTTTTATAAACGCTTATCATCCCAAGGATTGCGTAAAGAGCTGAGTTGTACCAATATATATTCCCATGTCTGAGAAAAATCAAATTTGATAAAAGAATAAGTTCTTTTTTCAAACATTGCATATGAATTTCTTAAGAAATGTTTGTGTACATTTTTTGAAATCTCAGCTGAATTCTAGTATGTCGGGCAGATTGAGGTTGGCTCTCTCACATGAGCAACCGCCTTATTCTATCAGACGGATGGAATAGAGATGAGACCTGTTTGAAGTCAAAATCATCAGACGGATGATTTAAGAGTCATGACTTAAACAAAATGGTCGTATGAAAGATCTGCATCATATGGATGCTTACAAAAGATCTAAGAGGATTTTTTGAAATCCTATCTGTCTAAATGCGGGATGTGAGTCCAAAGGATTATTTGAGTAGAATAAGGGACTCAAAGTCAGACATTGTGGTGTCTGATCATCATCCTTACAACATCATTGAGACATACACTCCCTGGGAAAGGAGCGATGTTGTAATACGTGTTCATACCACGTATGCATTTCGACCACTGAGTTAGTAGCAATAGTGTTTGCTATTATGTGAGACTCAAAGGACATATGGGCCTTAACTCTTACCCTCAAGGACTCCAATTGGTTCTTTAGATTTGACGAGATGATCGCTATCTTAGCGTGTTACTTATGTGCTATGATAATTCGGCTCGGCGAGGCACGTTAGAAAAGCGAGTCTAGTCAAGATCAGAAGGTTTGCAAGAAGAGGAAGATTAATTTCATATTCGCATTTGGACTTTAATGATTCAAAGCTGGCCAGCCAATTGTAATCCAGATGGGATTCAATTGTTGAATATAAAGTATAAGAAATGTGAAGAAATAATCTAGGGTAAAGCATGCGTTGATCTACTCAACTTTGCACCTTCGAGGTCGTTGTGTATCTCTAACAAGTGCACAACAAACAGACTCTACGGGCATGACGGTCGCACGGTCTATTTCTCGGTATGATAGATGAAAGAACTAAGAGAAAGACGTTCTCTTACAATCCCCTCAAGTGTGAGTGGGAGATGTTGGATATGGAAGACGTTAGTACACCCTTGTGGGAGATGTACGAGGGAATACGGACCTCGAACGTCGCGTACACGAAGTCGTGCGCAAAGGGAATATGTTCCCTTTCGGAGAGGATCTCTAGATTGATGGGAAAGTCGCATTATATGTGCATAAGTGCATGCGACATATGGCTAATAAAGGGGTAATATCTTAAGCTTATATTGTACCATGCATATGGTACAACTTAAGCTTATAATATGCCATGTACGATGGTACACCTTAGTTAAATTGTTCCAAAGGAACAATTTACCCTAAAATAACTACCTTGGCGGCTATAAATAAGACCCAAGGGTTAGCCATTTTCCTTACACTTTTGCATGGCATTCATGCATGCATCTTCATTCTAGCGAAGCTCTGCCGAAATACTTCCTCTCCCTTCTATCCAAGTTCTTAATCTAAAAGTAGAGATTTAGACTGTGGATTTAGTAGCCTTACTCCGTTCGTGAGAAGACTCGATCCGTCGTGGCGAATCCGAAGGCGAAGTTCGTAGACTACCGTGCTGCATACGCAAGCGTAAGTCTAAACTTCATTTATCGATCCTAACTCTGTTTTGGCAGGATCCTACAAAGATTCCTTAAACCGATCTTGATTTGACTCATTCGTCAAACCCAACCTGACACTAGTATGTTCCGTCTAAGCACATGTCAAATGGTTATGCTCTTCATATATATAGTCTAAATATGATTTAGATATATAATTAAAGTACTTAACCAGATAATTCTTAAAGTGAGTGGGAGCTAGCTCATATACTTAGTTCTGATTTCTCGGACTAAGTAAAAAGTTTTCCAACTTATTTGAATCATTTATATAAAACATTGAATCAAAATCGTTTTGATTTAATCGAATATATAGAGACTTAGGTTGTCATATATGTACTTGACATATTGACACAGAAAATTGGAATGAGCTGAGACTGACTTATAGAAATGTTAGACCCTACATCTAGATTGTATAAGCTAATTGTTATCTATACAAAGAAAGGAAAATTGATCCAAATCATTTTTCAAGGATCAACCTTGTGTGATCAAGAGATGTGTAAATAATAATCCATTAAAATGCATTATAGATACTCGTTAGTAAATCCACTCTTAGGTTTGTCATATACATGTCCAAGAGACTGATATGCTATAACGGTATGAGATACCAAGATAAATAGCTTAAGTGCAAGTCGGAGATGTAGAGGATATATGCCCATAAGGCGATTTATCCTAAGTGTACATCTTGTTCATATAATATATGATCTCCATTATCCTAAGTATGAAATCGTTTGAATAAATATACTTAGATAATGTCCATAGACTTATAGTTAGGTCCTTACGTATCCAGATAAGATATCGATTATGTGTAGTAAGCGACCGAATAGAAACTTAAGTCTTAAATGGTTCGTGGTCATAGATGTGTCGAGAACTGGATATCGGCACATCGGACAGACCACTGTGTCTTTGTCTTACCTTAGGGTAATGATGATCTCATAGTCATTCTACTTAGTGAAGTCGGAGACGAGACACATGTGCTCATTAGAGAATGAGTTCACTGAACGACCAACATAGAATTACTATATGGTTAACTTTAACTAAACTGTTTATAATAACTCTAAGGTGATATTAGGTAAGCTGGTCCTTAAGACCTGAAGTCATTTGTACGAACCTGTGAGCGAACGGTGTCGCTTAGACCTATGATCTAGCTTCGAGGCTAGGCCTGCTGAAAGATCCTAGGTTGGGTTACACCTGAAGCTCTCGAGGCGAGTAGTTGACTAAGATGGGATTAGTCTCTTCTGTTAAAGGGAAGTTAGTGTCACAGGCTCAGTACGGTCTTTGTGTTAATCCTCGGCCGGGGTACGTTGTAAGATGTACAAACGTGAATACAACAAAGACCGCCGTATACTGACCAATGTTGTCTAATGGGGTTGACAATAAATCATACTCTAAGCCAACAGGGACATAGTCTTGACGAAGGGACTATAGCTAACGGTATTCATCACTAACACAGCCAGTGTAAACCCAACGATACTTTGTCAATGGGTCGATCACGGTATGATGATTCTGAAACAGGGACGACAACTACTGCTCGTGGTGACCGTCGTCTAGGGGTTTCGAGCCCCAACCGGTAGTAAGGTCAGGCTGTAGGGTCTCACACTGAGTAGCATTCGTGTCTTAGTAATAGGAAGATTAATAAGAGAAATTCGTATGATGAAATGGAATAGTTAAATGTTCACAAGCATGTTGTGAGACTAAGTCGTAGAAGCAATAGTGACATTGTTGCATTTGATGCAAACAAAGATTAAACGTGTCGTAAATTGGTTACGACAATATTTGTAGGAACAAATGCATTGGAAAGTGTTACCTGATTGACGGGATCGTCCCGGTCTAAACACAGGTTCAAACAGCGTCCAAATCGGAGCTCAAACGAGCTCAGAAAGACAAAAACAGTCCAAGGCAAAGTGGGTTAGACCCACTGGGCTAACAGGCCCATCCACAAGGGGCAAACGGGCGCACGACCCGCTGCTAAGCGGGCGTGGCCCGTTGGTTGCAGTGGGCGAGCGCCCGCTGTACGGCGGGCTAGGCCCGCTGCAGCAGCGGGTGCAGCAGGCCAGCGCCCGCTGCTGGATGCAGCGGTCCAGCGCCTGCTGCACAGCGGGCACGGCCTGCTGTAGCAACGGGCACATGCCCGCTGCCCAGCGGGCTGGTCGCCCGCCCTCCTTGCGTTGGGCGGGCACGCCCGCAACTTAAGTTAAAATAGGGTTTTTTTGAAACCCCTTTTGACGGCAACGAAAATTGATTTTTTGCCCATCTTTGGGCAATTGTTTGAGGGGTCAAACAAAGTCGAAATTCGTTGCCGTTCGTTCCTACGCATTCACCATTCGAAGCCCTTCGAATTGATAGCTTGTTTGGTGTCTGAGGTTTAACGGATAACGAGAATTAATTCGTTGAAGTTAGTCTTTATGAAAGGCTTACTAAAACTTCAATTAAGCTAAATTATCATAAATTAACTTCTCCTCTTTTGACTATTATCCCACATTGCTCGCAACGAAAGGAGAAGTGCCGACTCCCTATATAAATAGGGGTGCACTCTCTTCGTTGGAAATACACCAAGTCCTCGATCGAGTAGCTCCGGATTTTAGAGCAAGCTCGATCTACGACTAAACTATTCTCTCTCTCTCTCTCTCTCTCTCTCTCTCTCTCTCTCCTTCTTATTCTCTCGACTAGTCCTAGCAAGACTACGAAGGGGGTTTGGATTTGGATCCAGACATCTATGACGCAGGTCTACTCAAGTGAAACCTTCTGCCGCGTGTGATCGGCTTGGAGGTGGGAGTCGGCTCGGGCAGATCGGTTCGAGGGTGCGAGGCGGCTCGGGTGGATTGGGTCAAGGCGGTTCGGCTACGAGGATCATCAGAAGATAGTGCGGTACTTCTTGCCCGCCACAGGGTCGAGATTCCAGGTATGTTCTGTAAGTAATTTTAGTTTAGTTTAATTTCGTCGTAGTAGAATAGATCCCTCTTGGGGTGGTCAGATCCACCCCAAGTTGGCATAGATCAGGCTAGGTTTTGGCTCCCTCAGGGCCTAGCTAAATTTTTTAGCTAGATAGTTTAAATTTTTCGCTGCGCTTTATGCCTCTGTGGTCCGTTCGACTTAGGGCGGACACAGATCCGAGCTCTGAGGGTCTGCCAAAACCCCTACATGAGGCACATACTATTTCTTCCCAGAAGAAGAAGAATAAACACAAATGCAAACCCCCAAATGGAAAAGCAATGAAGAAGCAGGCCAGAGGTCCCCCACAACAGAAAAACAATGAGGGAAAAAAGAAAGCTGTATGGAAGAAGAAGAACACCGACCAGACATCTGCCCCCAGGAAAGACTGGGAAGACAAATGCCACAGATGTGGCATGACTGGACACTAGTCCAGAAATTGTCGTACTCCACGCCACCTCCACGATTTGTACCAAACTAGCCAGAAGCCTAATGCTGAAACAAACCTGGTGGAAAATAATGACCTGGCTCCACCTCGGTTCACTGCCGAGGATTTTTCGAACGATGACCTCATAAACTGATGCTCAATTTTATCTCTTTTAGCAAATTAAATGTAGTTGAAAACAATTTCTTTTCCTATATGTTTGCTTTTTGCTAGCATGTTGTTATTTCTAGAAAATATGACATGAATAAATTAGTTTATTGTGCCTTATTATGCTACAAATTTTGCTTGTTATAAATGGGTAATAAATGCCTAGTGGACAGTGCTTCTACACACATGATCCTTCCAGACAATAGCTTTTTCCAAAGCATTAATAATTACGATGGCACCATAAATACTATTGCTGGATCATCAAGTATAATAGAAGGATCAGGGGAAGCAAATATTTTGCTTCCCAATAATACACAAATTTCAATAAAAGATGCTCTATTCTCTCCAAGCTAGAATAGAAACTTACTAAGTTTCAAGGACATCCGCCTTAACGGATACCATCTAGAAATGGTGGACATAAATAATAATGAATACTTGTATGTAACGACTCTAAAAGATGGTGCTAAAACCATCGTTGAGCGTTTCAAGGGACTCCCGTCGGGTCTCTACCATACAAAAATTCGAGCAATGGAAGCTAATCTAACTGAGCACCAGTAGTGCAAAAATCAACCAGAGTTCTTACTTTTGCATGATAGACTCGAACACCCCGAATCAGTAATGATGCACCGCATCATATCCCATTCCAGTGGACACAATTTGAAGATCCTGAAGATCCTTCAAAAGGGTGATTTTTCTTGTCCTCCTTGTTACAAAGGAAAACTGATTATGAGACCATCCCTACTCAAAGTAGACTTAGAGTCTCTTAGCTTCCTGGAAACAATACATGGATACATTTGTGGGCAAATTCACCCCACAAGTGGCCCATTTCGGTACTTTATGGTACTAATAGACGCATCTTCTAAATGGTCATATGTGTGCCTAATGTCCACTCGCAACTTAGCTTTTGCAAAGCTACTTTCACAAATCATTAAGTTGCGGGCACATTTTCCAGACCACCAGATTAAGAAAATACATCTGGATAATACTGAGGAGTTTACATCACAAGTCTTTCAAGACTACTGCCAAGCAACTGACATTGAAGTTGAACATCACGTAGCTCATGTTCTCATCCAGAACGGGTTAGCTGAATTTCTTATAAAGATACTACAATTGTTCGCTCGTCCATTACTAATGCAATCTCAGTTACCTATGAATGCATGGGGACATGCAATTTTGCATGCTGCATCACTAATAAGGATAAGACCTTCTGGAACTCAAATTTATTCTCCAATGCAACTCGCATATGGATCTCCACCAAATATCTCTCACTTGAGGATATTTGGATGTGCAGTCTATATCCCCATTGCACCACCACAGAAGACAAAGATGGGTCCTAAACGTCGTCTAGGTATCTACGTAGGGTTTGACTCACCCTCGATAATTAAATACCTGGAACCCCTAACGGGGGACGCTTTTAAGGCACGTCGTAAAGACTGTGAGTTTGAGGAAAATATTTTCCCATACTATGCTTAAATTTTAAGAAGCCTGAAGATTCAGAGACCATTTCATGGGACACCAAGACTTTGTCCCACTTTGATCTGCGTACAAACCAATGTGAGGATGAGATCCTGAAGATCCTCCAAATACAGAACACAGTTGACATACTACCGGATAAATTCACTGACAACCAGAAGAGTGTCAGATCATACGTCCCTGCTATAAACACGCCAGCTAGGATTGACATACCTAAATATAGATGCAATCCACCTGCAGCAGAAGTAGTCGTACCTCAATAAAAGAGAGGACGACCCCCCAGGCTCCAAGGATAAGTTTCCTCGAAAGAGAAAAACTCCTGGAGAAAATATAACGATACCACCACAAGATGCTGAGCTCATCCCAAATACCTCTCCCCTCCTCCATTCCCCAGAAGAGGAAAACATAGGAGAAATATCATTAAATTATGTACGTACTGGGGAGGTATTAGACAGAAAAAGCACTGTCATGGATGCCGAATTTTCGTTCGATATTGCCATTCACGTCTCTGAATACGACTATGATATCGATCCACACTCTCTAGCAGAATGTAAACACAGAGAGGATTGGCCAAAATAGAACGGGGCAATAGGAGTATAGCTGGACTCACTCTTAAAATGTAAAGTATTTCGACCAGTAGTTCCAACACCAAAAGGTATAAAACCTAAGGGATATAAATGTGTATTTGTAAGAAAGAGAAATGAGAATAATTAGATCGTATGCTACATAGCATGCCTTGTAGCACATGGTTTTTTTCCAAAGACCGTGAATAGATTATGAAGAGACATATTCTTCGGTTATAGATGCATTCACTTTCCGATGCATAATAAGCTTAATAGCTACGGAAGACCTAGATATACAGCTCATGTATGTTTTGACTGCATACCTAAATGGTAATATAGATAAATATATCTATATGAAACTTCCAGATGGCTATAAATTACCAATAGAAATGAAAGATAGACCTCAGGACGTCTATTTTGTTAAGCTATAAAGATCATTGTATGGTCTAAAACAATCGGGAAGAATGTGGTATAACAGACTCATTGAATTTCTTGTACAACAAGGATTCACCAAAAATGAAGTCTGCCATTGCATCTTCATAAGAGCAAAGGGAACATGATTTGTAATAATTGACGTCTACATAGATGATTAAAATCGCATAGGATCTCCTGAAGAGATATATGAGATATCTAAAAGCTTTACAAAGACTTTTGAGAGAAAGACCTTGGCAAGACCAACTACAATCTTGGCTTATAGATAGAACACCTCAGTGATGAAATCCGGTTACATCAATCCACTTATACACGGAAATTGCTGAAAATTTCCTTATGGAAAAATGTAATCCGCTAAGTACACCAATAGTCGTCAGATCATTGGATGTAAATAAAAACCCCTTCCGTCCGCTGGAAGAGGGGGAGGAAACACTTGGCCATGAATGTTGGATACAACGTGTAGTTGGATACAACGATCGATGACTTCGTGTTTAATGGTAACAAACGTGTGTGAATGATTTAATGTGTGTGCTAAGTGTTTTCAGGAATGACACTCTCGCAAATACTCCAAGAGAGACTAAGTAAAAGTAATGGAGAATTTGCCGTGCATTAGCCAAGTGAACTAAGTTAATGATGGAGATAATGGTTACAAATATTGGATTAAGTCAAAGATGGGAAGATAAGGAGGAAATCAATTCAAATCCATATTTGAATTGATTCAAATCAATTGGTGCATGAATCAAATCCTAAAGCCATGCAAATTGAAGACTTGATCAAAGATGGAGAGATATGGAGAATCTCATGCAAATCAATATAAGAGATTAAATTAGATCTTAATTCAAATCCTATAGCCATCCATATTTAAACTCCAAATCCTATTGTGATTGAAAGAGACTTCCATATGATTATTTCAAATCCTATTCAAGTTAGGATTCCATCCAATCTCCTTATTCTAAAGGATTCTAATTGATTCTAATTGATCCCTTCTTCATATATATAAACCCATATCCAAAGGAGAGAGAACATGCAAACAAGGCCGGCCCTAGACTCATTTCTCTTCATCTTGGCCGAATTTATCCTCCAAGATTCAAAGAGATCATCAAATTAGCAGGAAGAAGGAGCTTGACGGACGACGCTAAAAAGTGCATAACTCTCTCCACAGAGCTCGGATCGACGAACCGTTTGCGCCAGGACGATCACAACTCAGTGCTCTACAATGTGGTGATATTTTTCTGATTTTAAACTCTGTATTAAATCAGTGGTATTTATTTTAGTATGAGTTGTATTCTGAATAGCTTCATATATTTCATCATCTCCTAAGCCAAAGTTCTTCATCATCTTCAAGTCTTGTCGCAAGCATAAGGAACCATCCATCATCAAGCTAGATATTCAAGCATAAGCCATCTCCAACCTAGAGGAGCAAGCAACCAAGGGCACCATCTTTGAAGAAGCAAAGTCCAAGAGATTAAATTCCAAGCCTTATGATGCACTTCAAAGATTTGAGATCCTCTCAACAAGAGCATCCAAATCGGCCCTTTCTTATTTTTCAATCGAAGAGCATGAGCTCACGATTCCAACGAGTATTTATTTGGATTTTTTTGAGCTCGGGTCGATTTACTACATTTCTAGAAGATGGAGCAGAATCATACTTTACGCACAGACTGTTGCAGATTCTGCAAAACAAAGAATTGATTTACGCACAGACCAGATTCAGGTAGATTTGCGCATCGAACTTCGGAGGGCTATATCTTGAGATCCAGACATTGGATTGAGACATCGTTTGCCCCAGCGTGAATCTGATGACACGCTGATCGACAGAGACGACAATACAGATACAAACTGAGATTTTCTGAACTCTTTACTCTTTATATTTGTGTAGTAGTGTATCAATCTCTGTAGGGGAAACTTTAACATGTTTGTGATACTTTTGGGGTTTTGTCTAGTGTGGTACTAGACAAGAGGGGTTGACTAGTTGGGACTAGTCAAGTGAGATCTTATACTAGGATTAGTTTTGTTTAGCACCGGTGGAGTGCAGGTACTGAGAGTCAGGGGAGTGTAGAGTGGGTTCTCTAGCTACAGGTTGTACCAGAAGCACTGGTAGAGTACGGTATGGAGAATCATATGAGTGTAGAGAGCTGCTCTAGCTACAGGTTGTACCAGGAGCATTATTAATCTAGTGTTTGCTTTCGGGGCTGGTGGTAGGTCGTTGGGACGACCGAACCAGGGTAAATCTGCTGTTTACTCTGTGATTGCTTATTATTTACTCTACATCTGCTATTACTACATGTGATTGCTCGTGGGTTGCACGAGAATTTTTATTAGCCTATTCACCCCCCTCTAGGCTTAGATCCCGATCAAACACGTGGTATTAGAGTAGGTTAGAGGATCTAGTCTAGAAATCATGAATACCCCAGCATTAGTTTTTGCTCATGGCATGCCTATTGATCGTCCTGCTTTATTTAAGGGCAATGATTATATATACTGGAAGGCTAGGATGAAAACTTATTTGTTATCCGTTGATGTTGATACTTGGCACATTATCGAAAACGGATATTCTATGCCTGAAAGTAATTTGCATTTAAATGATAGAAATGTGTGTGCTATAAATGCTGGAGCAATGAAAATCTTATTGTGTGGTTTAAATAGAAAAATATTTGATCATATCTCATATTGCTCTTCTGCGCATGATATATGGAGGACTTTGGAAACTATATATGGAAGCGAGCAATCCCTCAGCATCAATGAAAAGAAGCAAAAGGGAAGAAAAGCTCCTTTAAATAAAAATGATGCTTATGTGCCTGAGAATATTAGTAAGAAAACTGCTAAGAGTAGGCTTTGTAATAATTGCAAGAAGAGGGGACACATTATGAAGGACTGCCCACAATAAAAGAATGACGTCGCTGAAAAGAAAGGAAAATCGTTAGCGATAACGTGGGATATTGATAGCGAAAATGAGGAGGAAACTGCGCACACCTCCCTCTGCTTAATGGCAAAACACAATGATGTAAAATCTTGCACTAAAATTGAACTTGTTAATATTTGTAAGTGAATGCAAGATACAATTGATGAGTTAGAATCTACCTTAGATAGATATAAGAATGATAGCTTTATATTGCAACAAGAAAACTGTGACATGTCTGACAAAATTGTTGATCTAGAATCTACTATAGAATGCTATAGAGATTCTTGTTTTGAATTGCAAAAAGAAAATTGTGACATGTTGGAAGAAACTAAAAATCTGAACGAAGAACTTGTTGCATGCAAATCTACCATCACCATATTGAAAAAAATAAAAATCTAGCTCACCTAAAAAAATTGAATGTCTTTCTTGTCCTACTCTGTTGAATGATATTGGCGTGCATAAAGAAAATGTTATTAAGCTTGAAACTGAAAAAAAGAGTTTATTGAAAAAATGTGCATGCTAAATAATGAGCTTAAAAGGAAAATGACTGAGTTTGAAAAGAAAGAAGAGGAAAACAAGAAAGCTTTCAATAATAAATGCACTTTGCTTGTGAATGAAAATGCTCTATTGAAATCTGAAGTCACGCACCTAGAATTCTCTATTAAGAAATTTACTATTGGAAAACAATCTTTGGATACTATTCTTGAAAATCAACTTTATGGCAATAATAGACGTGGACTTGGATACGGTTTGAAACATGCTGAAAAGACTAATTATAAGAGATTTCACAATGTGCTAGAAAGTGAAAAATGTTTATGCTAAGTGCTTTACTTGTGCAAGTGTTGGTCATACTTCATATCATTACAAATAAAGGAACACGAATATCAAATTTAAGCAAATTTGGGTTCCTAAAAATTTGATGACTAACATGAGTGGACCTTGTTGGATTCCAAGGTCACACATAACATCTTTTGTGTAGGTAAGATGGAGTTGCTAGGAACTATGAATTGAATGTCGCATCTTATTAAAGTTCCGTCGTCTAACGATGACGCGAAGGTATGGTTTTTCTTTTTGAACTTAATGCATACTTCATAGCATATTTTTTATGTGATTGAATTATTTTTATTTGTGTGCTAGTTTGTTTACTTTCTAGCTTGTTTAGTTCTTTATAAAGAAAAAAATGAAAAAGACAAAAAGCAAAAATAATGGTGCTTAATGTATATCTTTCTTTTGAATCATCTAAGTGATATTAATAAATGATAATCATATCCATGTAGAAATTGATGTATTATTGGTATGGCTACAGGTGCATGTTTGATTTTCTAAATAGCCATGACATGTTCAATGATCTGAATAATATGATTTCTACACCTTCACTTTCACTTCCACGAGCATTAAATTTTGTTATATATTTGGAGACATCTTTCATGAAATATTGGGAAGTTAATGTAGGATGAAAAGAACTGAAAATCTAAGGGATATGATGTGTCTTGCCATGGATAAAAATTGAGCACAAAAGAATTGAATATGAACAAAAAAATTGAAAAAGAAAGAAAATAGCTCCGTATGAAAAATGTATACAATCCTTGGCAAGTACACTACTCACGAGTATCCAACATATGCTTTATGGGTAATCTTTAGCGTTGATATTATACTCGTCAAGCAATGCCACCCTCACATCTAAGAGTCCTTATAGGCTATGTTTTTAGGTGTGGTATCTTGAACTCATTTTTAATGAGATGGGAAAAATCAATCCTAGATGATTTCATATTTAATGGAAAATGTGAATTGGTTTTGGTTGAATTTCCTAAAAGTTTCTCCAAATGTACTTCAATGTTTAATCATCACACTTACACGTTGGTGTTGAAGTCCTTGTTATAATTTTCATTGGATTTGACTTGCTTATTATGCGAATGTCTACATGCAAGTGTATGTCGTAATTTATAATGATCATTATTTTTCATATGGTATGAATTTGACTTCATGTATACACTTTTGATGATAACAAAAGGGGGAGAAAATATTGAGAAGATTTGTGCATTAATGCTTATGAATATATGGATACTTGCATGTATGTGCATATATGAATATTGGTTTAAGGCGGAGCATTAATGAATAATGAATGTTGGAATATATGTTCAAAGGGGAGCATGAATATAGGGAGAGCATGCTTATATATGTTTGAACATCATTGTTGCATGCTTGTATACTTGAACATCGTTATGATACTTTATGAATCTCTATTGCAAATCTTATATTAGTTTGTCATCATCAAAAGAGGGAGATTGTTGGATACAACGTGTAGTTGGATATAACGATCGATGACTTCATGCTTGATGATAACAAATATGTGTGAATGATTTAATGCGAGTGCTAAGTGTTTTCAGGAATGGCACTCTCGCAAAGACTCAAAGAGAGACTAAGTAAAAGTGATGGAGAATTTGCCATGCTACTAAGTCAAAGATGGAGATAATGGCTACAAATATTGGACTAAGTCAAAGATGGGAAGATAAGGAGGAAATCAATTCAAATACATATTTGAATTGATTCAAATCAATTGGTGCATGAATCAAATCCTAAAGCCATACAAATTGAAGACTTGGTCAAAGATGGAGAGATATGGAGAATCTCATGCAAATCAATATAAGAGATTAAATGAGATCTTAATTCAAATCATATAGTCATCCCAATTCAAATGCCAAATCCTATTGTGATTGAAAGAGATCTTCCATATGATTATTTCAAATCCGATTCAAGTTAGGATTCAATCTAATCTCCTTATTCTAAGGGATTCTAATTGATTCTAACTGATCCCTTCTTCATATATATAAACTCACATCCAAATGGGAGAGAACAAGCAAACAAGGCCGGCCCTAGACTCATTTCTCTTCATCTTGGCCGAATTTATCCTCCAAACTTCAAAGAGATCATCAGATTAGCAGGAAGAAGAAGGAGCTCGACGGAAGACGCTAAAAAGTCTATAACTCTCTCCACAGAGCTCGGATCAACGAACCGTTTGTGCCAGACGATCACAACTCAGTGCTCTACAACATGGTGATATTTTTCTGATTTTAACCTCTGTATTAAATCAGTGGTATTTATTTTAGCCTGAGTTATATTCTGAATAGCTTCATTTATTTCATCATCTTCTAGGCCAAAGTTCTTCATCATCTTCAAGCCTTGTCGCAAGCATAGGAACCATCCATCATCAAGCTAGATATCCCAGCATAAGCCATCTCCAACCTAGAGGAGCAAGCAACCAAGGCCACCATCTTTGAAGAAGCAAAGTCCAAGAGATCAAATTCCAAGCCCTAGAACGCACTTCAAAGATCTGAGAATTCATATCCACAAGAGCATCCAAATCGGCCATTTTCTTATTTTTTAGTCGAAGAGGATGAGCTCACGATTCCAACGAGTATTTATTCTGATTTTTTGAGCTTGGGTCGATTTATTACAATTTCTGGAAGACGGGGCAGAAACATACTTTAGGCACAGACTACTGCCGATTCTGTAGAACAGAGAATTGATTTACGCACTGACCAGATTCGGGCAGATTTTATGCATCGAACTTCGGAGGGCAATATCTTGATATACAGACATCGGATTAAGACACTGTTTGCGCCTGTATGAAGCTGACGAGGCACTGATCGACAAAGACAAAAACACGAAGACGAACTGATCTTTTCTGAACTCTTTACTCTTTATATTCGTGTAGTAGGGTATCGATCTATGTAGGAGAAACTTTACCCTATTTATGATACTTTTGGGGCTTGTCTATTGTGGTACTAGATAAGATGGACTTGACTAGTTGGGACTAGTCAAGTGAGAGCTATACTAGGATTAGTTTTGTTTAGCACCGGTGGAGTGCAGGTACTGAGAGCCAGGAGAGTGAAGAGTGTGTTCTCTAGATACAGATTGTACGAGGAGCACCAGTGGAATGCGGTACGGAGAACAAGGTGAGTGTAGAGATGTGCCTAGCTACAGGTTGTACCAGGAACATTATTAATCTAGTATTTGCTTTCGGGGCTGGACGTAGGTCGTAGAGACGACCGAACCAGGGTAAATCTGTTGCGTACTCTGTGATGGTTTATTATTTACTCTGCATCTGCTATTACTGACTGTGATTGCTCGTGGGTTGCACAAGAATTTTTATTAGCCTATGCACCCCCTCTAGGCTTAGTTCCAGATCCAACAATGACGTACCTTACCTAAGGGCCCTTGGAGCACTTCTCTATCTGGCAAATTGCACACATCCTGATATAGCGTTCGCAGTAAACCTACTAATCAGGTATAGTGCAACACCCACAAAGTGCCACTAGAACAGAGTTAAGCACCTTCTGCGCTACCTCCAAGGGTCAATTGATCTGAGATTATATTACTAGAAAGGTGTATCCTTCAACTTGATTGGTTATGCAAATGCAGGCTACAAGTCAGACACCCACACCAAAATGTCACAGACTGGGTTCGTGTTCACCTATGGTGGGACGACCATTACATGGAGATCTGTGAAGAAGACCACGACATCAACCTTATCCAATCACTCTTAACTAATTGCAAACCATGAAGCTAGCAGAGAATGTTTTTGGCTACGTTCAGTCATTCACCACATCCTAGTGATGACCAGCCTGAACACGGGTGACCTTGAACCAACCACCATGTTAGAAGACAATGCAGCCTGCATAGCTCAACTATGAGGTGGCTACATCAAGGGTTGTTGGATACAACGCGTAGTTGGATACAACGATCGTTGATTTCTTATTTGATGATAGCAAACCTTCATTGTTAAGTGTTTTTAGGTGGAAATATACATGGAGCAATCAATGGAAATGATGTGATTGTTAATCAATGGCAATCTGGCAAATTGGGAGTAACGGCAATTACGTAGATTCAAGCAAAAGATGGAGAGATGTCAATCTCGTAAATTGCGAGAATTGGACTTGGTCAACATGATGTGGAGTGATAAGAAATTAAATTCAAAAAGAGATCAAAATCAAGTCCAAATCAATTTTGATTAAGGGGATTTGACTTGGTTAACTTTGATTGAATTTGGATTCAAATTAGATCTCATTTTGATACAAAAAGAGTTCTATTTTCAATAGGATATTGACCAAGTTCATTGGACCAAAGAGATGAGATGAGAGCAAATCAATTTGGAGATATCAAATCAATTTCAAGGAGTTTTGATTCAATCCAATTACTTGGGTCCAAGGACTATAAATACAATCCCTATTTCTACAAGGAAAACTCTCTAAGGAGAGAGAATAATCAAACAAGGCCGGCGCTAGACTTATTTTCCATCATCTTGGTCGAATTCTTCTCCTCAAGCTTCAAAGAAATCATCAAATACCCAGGAAGGAGAAGGTGCTCGACGGACGACGCTAAAAATACATAACTCTCTCCACAGAGCTCGGATTGACGAACCGTTTGCACCGGGACGATTCCAACTCAACGTTATACATTATGGTGATATTTTTATGATCTTAATCTCTGTATTAAATCAGTAATTTTTATTTTAGCATGAGTTGTATTCTGAATAGGTTCATATCTCTCATCATTTTCAAGGAAGAAAAAGCTCCAAGTGCTTCTCCTTGCCGCACGAATACTCCATCAAGCATCAAAAGCCAAGGGTACAAGACCACATCATCTTCAATCAACCAAGCAAGGGGATCTACAAAGCACAAGGGAAAAGTTCTACATCAAATTCAAAGCTCTACGATGCACTTCAAAGATCTTAAAATTACTCTATACAATTGTAATCAAATCTATCCATTATTATTTTTTTGTCGAAGAGGACGAGCCTACGATTTGAACGAGTATTTATTCGGATTTTTCTGAGCACAGTGGATTTATTTCATTTTCTGGAAGACGTGCTATCTAATTATTCTACGCACAGACTGCTGCCGATTCTGTAGAACATAAAATTGATTTACGCACAGTCCAGATTCGGGCAGATTTGCGCATTGAACTTCGGAGGGCTATATCTTGAGATCCAGACAACGGATTGAGACACGGTTTGTGCCAGCGCAGAGATGACGAAGAGCTTATTGACAAGGACTACTAAAACATCACAAACTGAGTGCTCTAAACTCTCTATCTCATTTGTATATGTGATATCATTTGGTATATCTTTTTATTTGTTTTTTACTTTCGTTTTTGGCGGATTTTGGGCTCTTAACTTGTTGGGCTAGTCAAGGGAAAGTTTTCACTAGAGTAGTATTGTTCGACACTTTGGGGAGTGAGATACAAGACTTGGTGAGCTGAGTGTTGGGGTATGAAGTTCTTTATGGTTTGTATCTTGACAGTATTATTCTAGTGATTACTTTGGGGCTGGAGTAGGTCGGGGGCGACCGCACTAGGGTAAACATCGTGTGCACTCTGTGACTGCTGCTTCTTTATTATTTCTACACCATATTTTCTCTGTGATTGTTTGATTGAGTAGGAATATTTTATACGCATTTGGAAAAATTTCATTAGCTTATTCACCCCTCTATAGGCTTAGATCACGATCCAACAAGTGGTATCAGAGGAGGCTATAAGATCTAAGTTAGAGAACCATGAATATTTCTGATTCTGCCTTTGCTGATGGTCAGTCCACTGTTAGACCCCATAAGTTTAATTGTACAGACTTTTCTTTTTGGAAAGCAAGAATGGAAATTTATTTGGTGTCTGTTGATTATGATGTATGTAACATTATTGAGAAAGCCTATAAACCTCCCATGATTAAAATTGAAAACTTTGAAATTCTAAAACCTGAAGATAAATGTGATAATGCCGATAAGAAACTTTATTCCTTAAATGGTAGAGCTATGAATGCAATTATCCGTGCTTTAGACAAAACTGAATTTAACCGTATTTCTCAATGTTTAACTGCACAGGAGATTTGGCATACGCTGGAGGTGACACATGATGCAACGTCACAAGTAAAGGAGTCCAGACTAGCCTTGTTGAGCACTGAATATGAAAGCTTTTGCATGCTACCCATAGAGTCCATGAAGGAGATGTATGCAAGGTTTACAGATATTGTGTATAATTCAAATGCTCTTGGAAAACCATATTCAAGACGGGAGCAGGTAAGGAAGATATTGAGAGCATTACCAAGTTCATTCCGTACTAAAGTCACGGCCATCCAAGAAGCAAAAGACCTTGCAAAGCTGAGCGTGGAGGAATTGATAGGGAACTTAAGCTGAGCGTGGAGGAATTGATAGGGAACTTGATGTCACATGACCATGAAATAAAGACCATCGAATCAAGAGAGAAATCAGAGGCTAAGACTCCCAAGGCACTAGCGTTTAAAGCTAAAGGAGAAGATGACGATGAACTTGATGAGGAGCATGTATTGATGGTTAGAGGATGTAAGGACCCTGTCTATGGGGAAAACACTAGAAGGGGGGGTTGAATAGTGTTTATTCAAATTTAAAAGGAATTTACGCCAAATAAAATGTAATCCAACAAATAGTGCGGAATAGAAAACAACCGAAAGAGAAACACACGCAAACGCAGTTATGTTTCAAGGGTTCGGATTACCCAAGTCAACTCCCGACTTGTTCCCGGTAATCCGACGTCCCTACCACCCGGATGCCACCGGATACTCAAGTTAGAACCCTAACTTGAGGTTCCCTTAAAAATCCACTTGTAGCAACCCTACAAGTGCAATCGAATACAATCGATGTCCTTGACCCCCACAACCAGGGAGCAAGCAAAAACCACTCTCACAACCGAGAGCACAATTCAAATAATAAAGTTATGAAATCTGAAAGCAACACTTACAATCACCTATGCCTTGAAGTAGAACTTGAAGGAGAAGTGTGATGTGTGTTGAAGAACTCTCTTGGAAGAGAGGAGAAAAGCCCTTTCTCTTGACTGCACCAAATGCCTAGAAGATCAATCTTTGGTTCTAGGTTGGAGAGCAAGAGAACAAGATTTAGAAATACTTAGGGCTTTGGATTTGAAAGCTTTGATCTTTGGAAATGAAAGCTTGAAGGATTTTGCAATGAATGAGTAACCTTCCAATGAAACAGTAGAAGCTCTATATATAGCTTTCTCAAATCCACAAAACAGTTTAGGCAAAAACCCAATCGAAATCCGTGAGAGAAATCTCAACGGATATAATCTGAACTCGCGACAGTCGACTGTTGAACAAACCACAGTCGACTGTTGCACAGTCAGCAAGGGTAGGTGAGAATTCATAACGGTAACTTACAACGTGGACAGTCGACTGATGAAGCCAAGACAGTCGTCTGTAAAACCAACAGGCGACTGTACATACTTCGACAGGCGACTGGCTGAGAGAAGAGTAAGTTAGATGAAATACTGGAAATCTCACAAGATACAGGACAGACGACTGATGCAAGGAACACAGTCGACTGTTAATCAGAACAAGCGACTGTATATCCTTAAACAGACGACTGTCACAGACCGGAGAAATTTCCAGAGAGCTGAATCAAAGAATAGATTTACAGACAGACGACTGTTGCAGCAAAGACAGTCGACTGATCTAATAGACAGTCGATTGTCAATACAGCATAAGTCGACTAGCCGTATAAATCGGATCAAACAGAGTTTGGGCAAGGAGAGACAGGCGACTGATGAACCATTCACAGTCGACTGTCGCTAAGACAGGCACCTGATAAACGTTCAACAGTAGCTGGTGCGAGATAATCAGAGAGGACCAAAAAACTGCATTGTAATAGTCTGTGCATAACAGGCGACTGTAGAACAAAACACAGTCGACTGTTTTTGAGACAGGCGACTGTAAACTGTTAAGCAGTCGGCTGTTATAAACAATCCTAGAACAAAAAAAAGAGAATTGAATTGAGATCAAAGGACAAAGGTCTAGAGATGTCCTATGACCGAAAGTAGATGTGTGTGAGTGCTCCATCAAAGTTCTACTTCTAAGCTACATACTAGAAGAGATAAAAGAAAAATTACATTGACGAATAATCTCTTCTTTCCATCGTATGAGCTTGAAGTCTTTACGGAGCTTCAATCATCAATCTATGATCATCCAATTCATATCATTTGCCTTCAATCATGTTTGTGAGTCATCCATTGCTAGTTGATCTTCATAGTAAGCTTAGACAATGGATTAACTGCAAAATAGGGGATTAGTCACAAGTATTTATGTTTGCTCATCATTAACACCAAGTAGGGAGAAGTCCAATACTCAACATTCTTCCCCTTTTTGATGATGACAAACAAACATAAACAAAAAGATAAATAGTTGTGCGCAATGAAAACTTACTCCCCCTACATAGATGCCAATCAAGTTAGCCAACAAATATTAGAGCATCTATATAGCAATTGAAGCAAATGAGTGAGATATGAATGAATTTAATTCAAGAAATCTAGGAAGTAAAATCCCTATTCATTGTAATCTTACTCCCCCTGAATCTAAGGCAACGAAAATCTTAGATTCAAGCGTTAGAACATACTTAGCACATCTATTATGAATCTTGTATATTTATTTCTCTCCCCCTATGGCATTATCCAAAAAGGTGGAAGCAAATAACAACAACAATAATATTGCTAAAATACAAACTAACAACAATCAAGGAGTATAAAGATATATCGAATCAAAAAAACATAAAGTCTCATCATATACACATGTGAGTAAAGGAATTGAAATCCAATATCAACATTTTAGATATTCGAAATGAAAATAATTTTCACATATTCATCCCATCAAGGAAAGAGCATGAATTATCCAATATCAAATTCTTGTATTGTCTCAAAATCATAGCAAGAAGAGTGAAGCATACAGAGAGACAATATATCATGCATCACCCAGAAGTTAATCAATATAGCATAGCGTGACACAATAGAGAGATGCAACATCATATATATATATAATATAAAGCAGCTGAGTACATCAACGGATGGTCATCAACATGGCCATCCCAAAAAGATACATCATGAGCAACAAAAAAATAGCTACATCATGACGACAGCAAAGAGTATATCATCATACATATATAAAGTGTCGCATACAGCATCATCCATCATACAACAAATAACATCACTCAAAAGCATCGATCTAAAGGTGAGCGTCTCCAGGGGCTGCGGACGAGGAAGCAGGCTCTGACGCAGCAGGAGTGTCCTCTGGAGAAGGGTCAGAAGGAGAAACAGAAGCAGCAGCAGCAGCAGCAGCATCTTGTGTAGAGGCAACAGCAGGAGGCTCAACGACACCAGAAGGCTGAGGAGGCACATGAGGCTGAGGAAGATACTGTCTCAAATCCTCAGGGAAGGGAATTTCCTGATGGAGGAGAGAGAGACAGCAGCCGGTAAATACCAGAGATCATCGATAAAGTAGTATCCTGAGACGGTGGAGTAGATGACGATGAAGGCAAATCAGCTGGAGGCACAGTGGATGAAGATGGAGCTGAAGTAGTCTTCCACTTCTTCGAGGCAGTCTGCAGAGCCGAAAAGGACTTCGACTTTGCAGAAGCGTCGAGGAGAGGGCCAAAGGGCATGGGCTCGTGACGGGTCAAGTCAATACCAAAGTGACGGTAGACACGAGTCAAAAGACCACCAAAGGGAATGTGAGACGAGGAGGACGTGAACTCAACCTTGTCCATCCTGTCAAGGAGGACATCGGCCCAGTTCATGGGCAAGCCAAAGAGAATAGCATACATACACTTTAGTATATCTTGAGACGGCTGGTCGGACGATCCATATCTCGGCAGAATGTTGGACTTCACCACTAGGTGAACTAGCCAACCCCGTGCAGAGAACATGGATGATCTGACACCCGAATCAAGAGCTAAAGGAACCTCTCGAAACATATCCTTGAGAACAGACTGGTCAAGATCGTCAATCTCCGAAAAGATGATATCAGTGGGGAGGGAACCGACAGAAGGAATCCTAAGGATAGTCCCTAAGAGAGAGAGAGAGAGTGAGCTGAATGGGGGTGCCCTGGACGACAATATCAAGTATGCCAGTAGTCGAATACTCACCGCGAATGCGGTTCGCATAGAAGAGCTTCACCAGAAATGGGTAGGCTCTGGGGGACTCACTCTGAGAGAAGCGAAAAAGGTCGGCCAGGTGAGTAGCAGACAGAATGTCAGAGAGTCTCTCAGCAGTGAATGCGGGGAAAGCAATGTACCGCTCTCTAAGCATATTGATCCAAAGGAGAGAGTTAAACTTTGCCAGACAAAGATCGTCTCGACAAATGGGAACCAGGGGATCAGAGGGAGGTACAACAGGAGGCTCTTCGGATGAACTAGATGCAGAAGGAGATACATGAGGGATCTTAGCAGCAGGCTCACTAATGTGAACACCAATAGGCTTGCCCTGACGATGAATCAAGGGCTGAGCATCGCTCGACGAATAAGAAGGAGAATAACCCGGCGACGATGAACGCACGGGAGACCGAGCATGCTTGGTTCGAGCTTTATAGGGTTTCTTTCTCTTGGTGATGAGTTTCTTAGGAGCCCTAGGTTGTTTAGAAGCAATGATCTTCTCTTTTCCCGTAGGTTTAGGAGCCATGGAAACAAGAGAGGAAGAACAAACACAACAAACGGAAACAACGAAGATCAAGAGAGAGAAAACACACAAACCGAGGAAAGACAGACGATCGCGAAGATGAAGATCAAAGATGACGGAAGGCCATGATCAACAGCGACGTTTAGGAGGAGATCGATGGTTGAAGACACGAAATCGGTTGATTTTGTAGAGAGAATCGAGCGGGAAGTTGAACGGTCGATGCGGAGGAGAGAGAATCGACGAGGGGAAATGATCGCATCGATTGAATATAAATTAGGGAGAATCAATCTGAGCCGTTGGATTAACGAATCGATGGCTCGGATCAAATCAAATGAACCGACACAGCAGGAGACAATCGACTGGGGAACAAAGTCAGTCGACTGTAAGAAGTGATAAAATTAAATCTCAGAGAGATGGGCAGTCGACTGGCAAGTATATTACAGTCGCCTGTCCGCTGGACATTCGACTGACATATACTCAACAGTCGGCTGGTCGAGAATTAATACAGATCACAAGAAAAAACAAAGAATACTGTAAAAATTTGACAAAGAGTACAGTCGCCTGATGACTAAATTGCAGTCGCCTGTTAAACTAACAGTCGACTGTAAAACAGTCAGCAGTCGGCTGTGCGAAAGATATCAATTCTCATATGAAGGATATAGAGTAGGGCAGTCGACTGTCAAAAGAAACACAGTCGTCTGTCCTGGTCCAAAAAATGCCCAGTGAGATAGGATTCCAGAGAATAAGAACACTCACCTTAGGACCTATACTCTAATCACAAATACATCTTAAAATCATTATGAAAACAATAAATCTATTGAAACACAAATTATTCCAATCAACTTCGAAAACTCATGAAATCAAATAAGTCACAATTGCCTTTCTTAATATCATAAAGAAATAAAGCACATGAAGAAAGACAATCACAAATATATGAGCTCAATAAGGAGTTACAGCATGAAAATTGAGCTTCTAGATTTCAGATTCACCCATAATTCCCAATTCTCCACGCAACCTCACAAATGAATCTTTTTTAAGAGGTTTAGTGAAGATATCGGCAATTTGTTTTTGGGTTTCAATGTACTCTAAGATGATGTCCTTCTTAGCTACATGATCATTTATAAAATGGTGTCTCACGTCTATGTGTTTGGTACGGGAGTGGTGTACCGGATTCTTGGAAAGACAAATAGCACTTTGATTATCAACCATGATAGGGCAAGTATCACAATTGACACCATAGTCACTAAGAGTGTGTCTCATCCAAAGAACTTGTGCACATGCAAGACCCGTGGCAATATATTCCGCTTCAGTCGTGGACAATGACACTGAATTCTGTTTCTTAGAGAACCAAGAAACTAAGGAATTTCATAAGAAATGGCATGTGCCACTAGTACTTTTCATGTCGGACTTGCATCCGGTAAAGTCGGCATCACTATATGAGATTAACTCATACGTGCTAGACTTAGGGTAACGTAACCCATAATCTAGGGATTGATTGAGATAACGAAATATTCGTTTAACCGCAATCAAGTGTGACTCCTTAGGTCTTGCTTGATATCTAGCACAAATACATACGGAAAACATGATATCGGGCCTACTAGCGGTTAAGTAAAGCAAGCTACCGATCATACCTCGATATAGACGAACATCTACATCTTTTCCGCTTTCATCCTTGTGTAGATGAGTAGTAGTACTCATGGGAGTCCTTTTGCTTGAAGACGATTCCATCCCGAATCGCTTAATAAGCTCCCCTGTGTACTTTGTCTGATGTATGAAAGTGCCATTCACCATTTGTCGAATTTGCAATCCAAGGAAGTAGGTGAGCTCTCCCATGTGGCTCATCTCAAACTCATCATTCATAGACTTGGAAAATTCTTGACAAAGATGAAAGTTAGTAGAACAAAAAATAATGTCATCTACATAAACTTGAATCAAAAGAATATCATTTTCATAATCTTTAATGAAAAGTATAGAATCAACTTCTCCCATTTTAAAACCTAAATTCAAAAGAAAGGTCTTAAGGCGATCATACCAAGCTCTAGGAGCTTGTCTCAATCCATACAACGCTTTCTTAAGTTTGAAAATATGGTTTGGAAATTTCTCATGAATAAAACCGGGAGGTTGAGAAACATAGACTTCTTCATTTACAAATCCATTTAAAAATGCACTTTTAACATCCATTTGAAATAATTTAAAATTCTTATGGGATGCAAAAGATAAAAGCAACCTAATAGCTTCTAATCTAGCTACGGGGGCAAAGGATTCTTCGAAATCAATACCTTCCTCTTGCTGATTGCCTTGAGCTACTAACCTTGATTTGTTCCGTGTGATTACCTCGTTTTCATCCGTCTTGTTCTTGAAGATCCATTTGGTCCCGATAGCTTGGTGACCACTTAGAAGAGGTACAAGTTCCCAAACTTCATTTCTCTCGAATTGCGCTAGTTCTTCTTCCATTGCGACTATCCAAGAGCTATCCTCACAAGCTTCTTGAATGTTCTTTGGCTCAATGGTAGAGACGAATGCGCAATGGGAGAATTCTTCAATTCTTGATCTCGTTCGAACACCCACACCAATATCTCCAATGATTTGGTTATGGGGATGGTTGCGAACGGTTGGATAAGCTTTGGGTAAACCTGGATCACTAGGAACAACTTCAACAACTTCGTTAGAAGTGTTAGTCTCAACAATATTATCATTAATCTTAACATTATTAAGAGAATCACAAAGAATATCTACATTATCATCATCAACATGAGGAAAGTCAAAATCTTCATAAAAAGATACGTGAAGTGATTCCTCAATCATTGAAGAAGTTTTGTTGTATACCCGGTAGGCTTTGCTACGTGTGGAATATCCAACAAAAATTCCTTCATCGGATCTTGGCTCAAATTTGTCTAAATTACCAAAGGTGTTCTTTATAAAACATTTTGAACCAAAGACACGAAAATATTTCACTTGAGGCTTTTTATCGTAAAACAACTCAAAACAAGTTTTGTTTGTTCGGGGTCTCACTAGGATTCTATTGAGCACATAACATGCCGTGTGCACCGCTTCTGCCCAAAATTGTAGTCCCAAATGACTATCATGGAGCATAGTGCGAGCACACTCAATAAGAGTCCTATTCTTTCTTTCTACAACACCATTTTGTGGTGGTGCACGAGGAAAGGAAAAGTTATGAGTTATCCCGGAGTCATCACAAAACTTAGTAAAAGGCTCATTCTCAAATTCTCCTCCATGATCACTACGAATAGTGATAATGGTGGATCCTAAAAGATTCTGAATCTTCTTTGCAAATTTGGTAAACTCTTCATGAGCTTCATTCTTATTAGTTAAGAATGAAACCCAAGTAAATCTAGAAAAGTCGTCAACGACAACTAGTCCATAATGAGCATTACCTAAAGAAGCAGTTCTAGTTGGCCCAAATAAATGGAGATGAAGAAGTTCTAGGGGCCTCTTAGAAGTAATCCCTTCTTTAAGCTTAAATGAAGATTTACTTAGTTTACCTCTTTGACATGAATCACAAAAGTTTTTCTTATTAAAAACAATCTTAGGAAAACCTTTGACTAGATCATGCTTAGCTAACTTATATAGGTGCTTGAAGTGAACATGACCAAAACGGCGATGCCATAATAGTTGTTCACTTGTGTTAGCAACTAATCAATGTTCTACGGTTTTAGGCAAGCTTAAATAATAAATATTTTTACGCCTAATACCGGAAAATAAAACATTTGAATCACAATCAACAATAGTACACAATCCTTCTCCGAAGTTAACCTTGTAACCTTTGTCACAAAGTTGACTTATGGAAATGAGGTTGTGACATAAACCACTAACAAGATAAACATTAGTAATTAGGGGTTTGGAAGGATTACCAACGATACCTACTCCAATGATGGTTCCCTTTTGATTACCTCCAAAAGTGACCGTTGCACCATCTTTGATGATAATCACTTCAGAGAGCAATGATGGATCTCCCGTCATGTGTTTGGAGCAACCGCTATCAAGAATCCATCCTTTCCCTTTAGAGCTAATAAGGCATTTATTTCTCTTCTTCTTTCTCTTGGGTACCTATATAATATACCATAATCTTAAGGTACCCAATGTTTGTTGCGTCCAAGGGGATTAGCCCTTTGGAAGTCAAGTCCAAGTGGACTTCCGCTTCCCAACATAGTTACTATTTCTAATTACATCATGAAAGTAGGAATCAACATAAGCATTCCTAACATTTAGACTAGTGTTCTTAGGACCCCAAATAGTGTACATCTTGGGAGTCCTATTCCTAGTTGCATGCATATGAGTTGGATTTCTATGTGGTGCATGCTTCTTAGGAACATGGTTTCTAGCATAGATATGAGGTGGAGGATATGCATTGTACATTCTTGAATGGTATGTATTCATGGGAACATGCATATTATATGAAGCATATTGATCATGCATGACATGTGGTGAATTAGCATACATGAAAGAATGATGCGTATGAGCATATGGGTGTGTGGGAGCACGTACATGAGTATTTCTCATGTGTGGTTGTATACGTGTCCGTGGGTGCGGAGCATAAAATGTGTCATGATTATCCACTTGTGAAGTAGGATGTTTCCTACGTGGATGAGTATTAGTGTACATATAAGCATGGCCTTGCTTTTGGTTTCCACCCTTAGTGATTTTCTTGCCAAAAGGAAGAGAAAGTGATGTGGTGACATTCTTAGTAGGATTGCTACCTAAAGTGTCTTTGACACCACTTGTGGATGCACCGGATGAAGGCCTCACAAAATCTATAGTGACACCACTATAGGAGGTGCGATCATTAGATGCATTCGCTTTAACAAATCCAAGGCCAACACGATATGTGGGCGGAAATTGATTTGCAAGAAAATCATCCAATTGTCCTTGTCCCTTATTGAATCTTACAATACGGGAGGACATGAGCTCATATTTCTCCTTTAAAGAAGAAATGTTGGTATCCAAGGTGGACACCTGTGCTTTGAGCTCATGCACTTCGGTTTTAAGAGAATCATTCTCTAATCCCAATGGTGTGTGGCGTGTAACTAGATCACTATTATCCATGGGATGTGTTTGATCTAGTTGAGATTTGAGGGGATTTACCTCATCTCTCAATGTGACATTTTGAGAAGCTAAGTTTGCTTTCTCAAGGGTTAAAGTATCAATAATGGTGTCATTGTTGATAATGCATGGAATGGATGACTTGCTAACATTTGATTTCTTTAAGCTAGAGTATCTAATAATTAAAGATTGGTATTTACAAAATAGTTCTTCATTAGCTATGCGAAGTTCATCCATTGTTACCTCGGTGTTGTCCGTATCGGAATCACTCTCATCCGAGAGTGGGTCTTCAAGTGCCATGAAGCACATGTGGGTGCTCTCACCCTTCTCATCATCGGAATCGCTTGATGAGTCATCACTTGAGTCATCAAAGGTACCGACGAATCCTTTCTTCTTGTCTTTTTTGTTCTTGTTGGACTTGTGGTACTTTGGTGCCTTCCACTTTTCTTTGTTGTTTAGCATTGGGCAATCCCTCTTGATGTGCCCTGGCTTATTACACTTATAACAAAGAGAGGAAGTAACATTTGTAGATTCAAAACGTTTGTTGGAGGGAAATTTACCTTTGCGGAAGAAGCGTTGGAACTTCTTCGCCATTTGGGCCATTTCACCCAAATCCATCTCGTTCTCGGATTCATCACTTTCGGAGGATGACGAATTGGCGTTGAACGCCAAAGCTTTCTTCTTGGCCTCCGAGGGATTCATCATGGCTCGAATCTTCAATCGGTTATCCCGTCTTACTTCGTAAGACATAAGAGTCCCAATGAGATTCACCATGGTGTAGTTCTTCAAGTCATTGACCTCTTCAATGGCGATTGCTCGTCTTTCTCATTTGGAGGTCATCCCCATGATAATCTTCCTTACCTTTTCAGGTTCGGTGTAGATTTGGCCAAGGGATTCCAATTCGTTTGTGATGTCGGTAAAGCATCCGTACATCGACGCAATGCTCTCATTTTCCTGCATGTGAAACAAGTCGAAGTTTTGCACGGCAACATATAACTTTGAAAGCTTTACCTTATTCGTTCCCTCATGGGTAACGATGAGATGGTTCCAAATTTGATATGCACTCTTACATGTGCATATCTTGTTGAACTCATTCGGGTCCAACGCACAATGAAGAGCATTCATTGCTTTAGCGTTGTTGACTTCGGCGGACTTTTCAGAAGTCGTCCATTTCTCGAAATCATCTTCGGAGGGCTCGACGTACTCCTTGCGGAGAGTTCTCCAAAGAGAAGAACTCCTAAGGAATGTCTCCATCCTACACTTCCAATAACCAAAGTTAGTACCATTGAATCGTGGAGGACGTACCGTAGATTGACCTTCGAAAAGTGTGGACGCTCCATCACGGTCATGATTGTTGTACGTAGGCGACGGAGGAACGTTGTTGTTGTTGGATGCCATAGATAAAACCTTGTGCTCTGATACCAATTGTAAGGACCCTGTCTATGGGAAAAACACTAGAAGGAGGGTTGAATAGTGTTTATGCAAATTTAAAAGGAATTTAAGCCAAATAAAATGCAATCCAACAAATAGTGCGGAATAGAAAACAACCCAAAGAGAAACACATGCAAACGCAGTTATGTTTCAAGGGTTCGGATTACCCAAGTCAACTCCCGACTTGTTCCCGGTAATCCTACGTCCCTACCAGCCGGATACCACCAGATACTCAAGTTAGAACCCTAACTTGAGGTTTCCTTAAAAACCCACTTGTAGCAACCCTACAAGTGCAATCGAATACAATCGATGTCCTTGACCCCCACAACCAGGGAGCAAGCAAAAACCACTCTCACAACCGAGAGCACAATTCAAATAATAAAGTTATGAAATCTGAAAGCAACACTTACAATCACCTATGCCTTGAAGTAGAACTTGAAGGAGAAGTGTGATGTGTGTTGAAGAACTCTCTTGGAAGAGAGGAGAAAAGCCCTTTCTCTTGACTGCACCAAATGCCTAGAAGATCAATCTTTGGTTCTAGGTTGGAGAGCAAGAGAACAAGACTTGGAAATACTTAGGGCTTTGGATTTGAAAGCTTTGATCTTTGGAAATGAAAGCTTGAAGGATTTTGCAATGAATGAGTAACCTTCCAATGAAACAGTAGAAGCTCTATATATAGCTTTCTCAAATCCACAAAACAGTTTAGGCAAAAACCCAATCGAAATCCGTGAGAGAAATCTCAACAGATATAATCTGAACTCGCGACAGTCGACTGTTGAACAAACCACAGTCGACTGTTGCACAGTCAACAAGGGTAGGTGAGAATTCATAACGGTAACTTACCACGTGGACAGTCGACTGATGAAGCCAAGACAGTCGTTTGTAAAACCAACAGGCGACTGGCAGAGAGAAGAGTAAGTTAGATGAAATACTGGAAATCTCACAAGATACAGGACAGACGACTGATGCAAGGAACACAGTCGACTGTTAATCAGAACAGGCGACTGTATATCCTTAAATAGACGACTGTCACAGAAAGGAGAAATTTCCAGAGAGCTGAGTCAAAGAATAGATTTACAGACAGGCGACTGTTGCAGCAAAGACAGTCGACTGATCTAATAGACAGTCGAATGTAAATACAGCATAAGTCGACTGGCCGTAGAAATCGGATCAAACAGAGTTTGGGCAAGGAGAGACAGGCAACTGATGAACCATTCACACTCGACTGTCGCTAAGACATGCACCTGATAAACGTTCAACAGTAGCCGGTGCGAGATAATTAGAGAGGATCCAAAAACTGCATTGTAATAGTCTGTGCATAACAGGCGACTGTAGAACAAAACACAGTTGACTGTTTTTGAGACATGCGACTGTAAACTATTAAGCAGTCGGCTGTTATAAACAATCCTAGCACAAACAAAAGAGAATTGAATTGAGATCAAAGGACAAAGGTCTAGAGATGTCCTATGACCGAAAGTAGATGTGTGTGAGTGCTCCATCAAAGTTCTACTTCTAAGCTACATATTAGAAGAGATAAAAGAAAAATTACATTGACGAATAATCTCTTCTTTCCAACGTATGAGCTTGAAATCTTTACGGAGCTTCAATCATCAATCTACGATCATCCAATTCATATCATTTGCCTTCAATCACGTTTGTGAGTCATCCATTGCTAGTTGATCTTCATAGTAAGCTTAGACAATGGATTAACTGCAAAATAGGGGATTAGTCACAAGTATTTATGTTTGCTCATCATTAACACCAAGTAGGGAGAAGTCCAATACTCAACAGAGGATTCAAAAGATACATCAAGAATCCACAGGGAAGAGACGAAATGACAAAAAGGTTCAATCGTTCCAATAAATTTAATCATGCAAATAATTCTTCTGAGTAGAATACTGCTAATTCAGTACTTTGTTTTAAATGCAGGAAGCAGGGACATTTCATGAAGAACTGTCAACAGGTGAAGAACAATACTGCAGAAAAGAAGGAAAAATCATTGCCAGTTACGTGGGATGACGATAGTGAGGATGAGGCTAGGAGGAGACTGCCCACTCATCTCTATGCTTAGTTGGAGATCTCGATGAGGTAAAATCCTGCACTAAGACTGATCTCCTGAATATTTGTGAAAAAATGCGCAATGAAGTTGATGGTCTAGAATCTGTTGTGGAACATTTAGAGATGCTAATTATGAATTGTAGCAAGATAACTATAATATGTCACTAGATGTTGAAAAAATAAAAGCTGAAAATGATGCAGTTAGATATACCATTCCAAAAATGAAAAAGGAAAAATCCAATATGCATGAAATGTAGAATGTAAAACATGTTCTACACTTGAGACTGAAAATAAAGTGTGCCAAGAAAAAATGACCATAATGAAAAATGAAAATGAAGAGCTCAAAGAAAAATTGAATAAGCTGAAAACTGAAATAGAGAGCTTAACGAAAAATGAGTATGTTAGAAAATGAAAAGAAAGAGCTTAAATGAAAATTGACCAAGACTGAAACTGAAAATAAAAATCTTAAAGGAAAATCCATTGAAATAGAGAAGAAATCTGAAAACTTGAAAAAGAATGAAGAAGAAAATAAAAATGCTTTCATTAGTAAATGCACCTTGCTTGTGAACGAAAATCTTTATTGAAATCTAAAGAGAGCGGGCCGGCCCGCGAGCTCATTTTTTTTATTAAAGGTTTTTTTTATTTAAAAGCAGCGGCACAGCGGCCCGCTTAGAGAGCGGGCCGCAGAAATGGGCTGGCCATCGGGCCTTTTGGGTTTTTGTTATTATTATTATTTTTTGTTTTTTTGTGCTTTAAAATTCCAGAAATGCCTCTCTAGCTCCAGTAATTCTCCAAAAATAGCTCCAACCTCAAAAAAAATCCTGGAAAAATTCCAGAAAATCTGGAAAATTCCCAGAAGTATCTGAAAAATAAGAAGAGCTAAAATTAGTCCATAGGAAGGTAAAATAAATATAATGGCTATTATAAACACAATATTGACTTCCAAAATTCCATATAAATTATTCACATGCTCAAATAATTCCCAAAAAATGGAGATATGATCAAAATAATGGCAGGAGCATATGAAAAATAATAGGAAGCCAATAAGGACGATAAAAACTGTATTTTGTGCAAAGAATGAGGATAAGCTCTAAAAACGACATGAAGTGAAAATATACCCAAAAGAGCAAGATTAAGTATAATTCTTAGCACAAAATGGGGGTAGTTAGGGGGTATAAATATACACTTTTCGCTCCGAATCACCCACCCAACTAGTTTTTTGCTAGTCCCTAGCAAAATATGCGATAAATTCGGATTCAAGTGAAAACATGCACCAAACTCACAATATCCTCATGGCATACCCCAATTGATATTTCCAAATGATTTCAAAGCTAATATTCCCAATGGAAGAATGTAAATAACAAATGACATTCTCCTCAACCCAATTCAAAGAAAAGTAAGGTGATAAGCCTGTATCACATTCATTAGGATATATCGCAAATGATAAAGTTTCTAATTTTCATGGAAATGGCCAAAACAAAAGAAATTTCCTCTAAGTGGTGGGAGATGAGATAGCATCACTCATGTTGCTTATTCTTTCATTTATTTATTCATTTTTTCTTTTCCTTTCTTTTTCCTTCTTTTTTTGTTTTCTTTTTTTGATGTCTATGTTTTGCATTCACGCGATAACACTATGAAATGCAAACACCGCCCCCTTTTGCATACACGCGATAACGCTATATAGGTAAATGGATGGAATGATCTCCTAAATTTTATTTTTGGCTTCTTCCCCAATGTTTCGTGGGGCACTGGCTACTCGATTTGATTAGGAAAACCATTCACTTATGTTACTCTCTTTCTCATTCCAACATGAATTATCAATTCATCCACCCACTCCTTAAGAGGAAAACAAAAGATGCTCCATTGGCCACACCCAATCCAATTAAAAACTAAGCAATTCATCACAAATCATGCAATCACTTACAACAAACTTTTCCCAAATTATCTCAAAGAGAGCATCATGACATATAATGTAGTTCCATACATGCCATATTCGCATATGAATCCAAACTGGAAAAGAATTAAAACATGCCAGTCAAACATTTATGGATTTGATACCAACATGATAATCCGAAAAATTGCATGTCATCAAGCATGTAGGGACTAAGCACAAAGCAAACGGCGTATGGACAAGGAGGCCAAATATGATATGTAATAAAGTTCATGGGATGAGGGCAAAATGGAGGTATCTCAAAAAAAATTAAGCTTACATCAAAATCCTCACAATCTAAAGATTCTAATACTCCCCCCTAACTTAAAATAAATATTGTCCTCAATGTTGGGAGAGTATTAGATCTCAGCAAAAGATCCTAGAAATGAAAAGAAAAGCATACGAAAGCGCTAAAATAAAAAATTTATTTATTTACACTATTGGAAAGAACACACCGTGGCAAAAGGCGGATCCAAAATGTATAACAGTGGTGGCAACTGCTCGATCATATCCTTACGCTCCTCCATGAGCGTTGCCACGTCCAATGCCCTACCTCCATTGCGGGCATTAGTGGTAAGCGACACAACCCCAAGCATCTCCTTATAATGGGTTCCTGCCAAATGGTGGAGATGGTCGTGTCAAAAATAATTGGGCGAGAGCGCCCATCCAAGTGAAAAGCTTGCCAAAATGGGACGTCGAAATAAATAAATGAATTTACGACCAAATGACGACAATCCGAATCATTATGCTATGGAATTAAATAATTTGATTCGGGGGTGGAGGAAAAAGAAAGATGGGAACTTCCCTGAAATGTGATGCTATGCTTGGGATGATGCATGGCCTCAAGAGGAGGTGGAAGTGGCTGTAGAGAGAAAACTGGAGTAGGAGGGAGCTCGTGCTCAATATATACCATGTCACAATCCCCGTCACTATCCCCTTCCTCGACGTCAACATCAACAATCTCTGCGGCACTCCCCACAACTGGTAACTGCTCCTGACAAATCTCCTCGATGACTGGCAAGTGCGCATCCTGAGGCGAGAGAAGTGACATCTGTGACAAGACTGGAGGTAGACTCGTCTCGGGAAAATCCAAGCAAGCCTCAACCTCGTCATCCCAGAAATATTTCATATCAGTCGTCCTCCCTAAGTACTCAACCGCCTCAACCTATGAAGCTAACTCTGAAGTGGATTGTGGCTCAGGCTCCATGGTGTCCTCAATCTGCTCTTGGCCATCATGCACATCCGCTTCATCCTCAACCTCAAAGTGAAAATGCATCGTGTCATCAACATGGTCGACATGCACTCCATCATCCATCTCCTCTGACTCATCCAAATGTATATGCTCAAATTCCTCTACTGGGCCCAATGCACCCTCTTCACAGGTTTCTCTTGGTATTCCATAGGGCCGCATTGGAATGAGTCCTCAGCTGGCTCCTCAGGCTGGAACTGAACCTGTTGGACTGTGTCCTCATACTCTGCAAGGTCCCTCAGGTAACACCATGAATCCTCGGTCGAATAATCGAAGAATTCCCCACCGCAGCTCATCTGCACGAAGTCTCGTCCAGATGGCGATAATCCAGTATAAAATATCTGCATGAGATGATCCCCGTGGAAACTCTGGTGTGGGCATGCAAGGACCAAAACATTGAACCTCTGCCAAGCCTGATGGTAGGCCTCTCCATCAGCTTGGGTAAATCTCGCTATGTACTACTCCATGGCCTGCCGCCCCTGTACCTGCTCCAAGAAAATAGGCAAAAACACTCGGAGAAATTCAGCCTGAAATGACAACCAAGTAAAATGTGAGTCGAGAGACAATGAATAAAACCAGTCTAGCATCATCTTGTAAAGAAGAGGGAAAAAATCTAAAGTATAAGCAATCATCACCGATATTCCCACCAAGACATGAATACATCCACTCTTCAAACTTTTTAATATGTAAATGAGGGTTCTCCCACTCCGAACCATGAAAGTATCGCGGAAGTGGGATATCCACTAAATCAATAGTCCGAAAAATCTGAAGATGATGCCATTTTGTTAGAAAAAAATTTCTCAAGAAAATGAAAATAAACAACCAAACGACTCAATAGTGGAAAATAAATAAAATGTAAAGACACAACACTAAGAGATAGAAGTATGACACTAAAGCTTTCAAAATCAATCAAAAATGCTAATAATAGAAACTGTTGTCCTCGGCAACGACGCCAATTGGTTGAACATGAGGACGCGCAAGGAGGCATGCCTTCCACTCCCAAGCGTAGGAGTGTCAATGCAATAAATTTATAAATAACCGGTGAGTACCGGGTCGGATCGCAGGGACAAGTAGTTCTATATTCACAAAATTGATCGATAAAGAAAGGAAATAGCGTGTTACAATTACCTCGCTACGTGAATGGAAGAGGGAAAAATTTGTGTTGAATCTATAATTCCAACCAACATAAGTGGGTTAGAGAACCAAAGGAGAGTTAGGATATCTACGAGGAGAGCATGGGTTGTGGGTTCACTAAGATTGGTGTTAATCAAGCTCTAATTACCAGTATATAACTCAATTGATCATCCGGCTAAGGAAACTCAATCGGAAAATTTAGCATTCAAGAAGACAACAAATTGCAATAAGGATGGATGCATCATCATGGCACTAATCAAATTTAAACATGGTCTCTTCTCAAAGAGTGCCCACTTGGGTCTTAGCCAATTAAAATGTGCCCTAATAATTCATCCAACATCAACAATATAATGGGCAAGAGGTAATTACAACTAAGATTAACAACCCATCATAATAAATCACAACCCACACCAATCACACTACTCAATCATACTAAACAAGATGAGATTCATAGACAAATTCATCCAAAATTCAATACAAAATGAAAATGCAAAATACACAAGAGGAAGAGGAAAGATATCACTAATCTCTCATCAATGTAGCTTTCCTTACAATTGAGCACCTCCTCAAAGCTTCTCCATCATCCCCATGGCCTCCAAGCTCCCCTCCAAGCTCTCTCAAACCCTAAAAAGAACCAAAAAACACAAGAACAGCCAAAAAAACAAAACAGCCGAAGCTCCCCTCCAATTTTTCGCACACCAACAAAAAAAACCCAATTGAACGGGTTGCGAGTTGCTGAAATCGTGCCCGAAAGCCTCATTTAGCTGAGACCACCCCCACTGCTTCTGAGGCTGTCACCACCACTCCCACCGCCACCACCGGCCCTCTGTCCGTCGAGCCTCTTTGCTCCGCACTCCCCGAGCGCCCACCGACCTTTGTTGAGAGTGGAGAGCCCTCGTTTGCCGCGGTCGTGGAGACCATGGCTAGCATGGTCTCCGCTGGGGTTGCACCTTTTGGACCACACACTTCCACCCCAGTGGTAGTCACCTCTGTCTCCACCTCTGCTGTATTTTCCGAGAGTGTCGTGGCGTCTGTCCACACTTCTGTGCCACCGACCTCTCTGGCCGCCTCGCTGCCACTTTTGCACTCTTCTTTCGCTGCTGCTGCCTCCACTTCTCACCAGTCTGTGCCCCGGCCTCGCACTGAGGCCAGGCCCACATTTGCGAGCGCAGCACCTTTCGTTCCTTTCCCCGCTGAGCCAGTCACATACGCGACCCGAGTACGCCAGCCACGCCCTGCACCGCCTCGCCCGGTGCGTCCCTCTGCACCACCTCCCCCTGACACTGTACTTCAGAGCATTCGTGCTCTAGAGGGGGCGGTGAGTGGTCTCAGAGGCGACCTTAGGACCCTGTCCTCCACCGTCTCTGCGATGGCGGGCCGCTTCGAGCTGCTCCCGTAGATTCACTACTGTCTTACCCAGGTTCTGGAGCGTCTCCCGCGCGTACCCCTACCCACCCAGCAGGTTCCCACCCACACTTCCACACACACTCAGCCTGCTACCACTTCCACACCCACCCCCGCTCAGCAGCCTGTCCAGCCACCACCACGACCTCCGCCTCAGGACGGAGACGGTGCAGCACCACCTTCTTAGGCACCCTTGATGCCATCGTTTCTTTTTGCCGTTCTGCTGCCCGTTTCTGCTGGGTCCTGATGCATTTTTGTCCACCCCCCCCCTCCCCTCACTTATTTTCGACAGACTCATTTTGATCGTATCCTTATATATCTTTTTGGGAGAGAGGGAGAGTTTTGGTGCCACATATATATCTATATCACTCTTATCTTTGCATGCATCATGTCCGCATCATATTTTTCATTTCTTTATTTTTATCTTTTTATTTTCTTTTTTTCATGCATGCATCCTCACTTGCCCCTCACATTTCTTGTCTCTCGGTGTGCCACACTTTGCACATTGAGGACACTGTGCCATTTAGCTTGGGGGAGTGAGTTCTCACGTTCTTTTTCGATTTGCCACCTTTATTTTTAGTTTTTCACACCATTTTTCGCTTTTGCACTTATTTTTCATCATTTTTCTTTTATTTTGCCATGCATCACGTTTTTCTTATTTTTCTGTGTGCCGCATTGTAAATAGTTCTATTTTCCCTTTATCTTTATTTCTTTTTCATCTCATGCTAGAGATGACTTTTCTATGATGATGATGACGTTGGATTTAACTTACTCTATATGCATGCTATATTTGTCATGTCTTAGACTTTATTTCTGATATCATATGCTATGACTTGCCTTGCATCTAGAGATAGTAACCCACACTTTTGCCACATGAAAATGGATGAAATTTTATTATTAGCTGAGTCTGAATATTCATATGTATGCTATCACAGAAAACACACCAAGATTCACGCATTGAATGCTTATATCTGGAGTACTGATTTCTTTTTCCTATATCACTTCTATATGCATGAATTGTACACTTCACTTCAGGATGATTGAATGATGTTAGCTATGATAAATCTGGATTAGTTAGCTTTTTTGTGATCGAAACTGAGTAGATTAGATTACACTGCTGAAGTTATCGTGCATGTCTTATAGAGTGAACCGAGGGTATATCTATTTCTTTCTCCACAAATCTTGAACATCATTTCTCTACTATTAAAATCATTGGTGAATCTCCCCTTAGCGATTCTATTTTATGGCATTTCCCCCGCTACTAATTCCTAGCTCCAAATCTCTTATTCTCTAATAAAAAAATAAAAGAGAGAAAAATATTCTTGTATATCATTATCTCTCTTTGAGTTGGGATTGTTGTGTATATATGCTATATCAAAAAAAAAAACAAAAAAACAAAACAAAAAAAAGAGAGAAAAGAGGAAAAATCCTCAATAAATGATCCCATCTCACTTTCTTTCTTTCGTCTTTCTTCTTATTACTTTTGGAGCTATATAAAAATGGGGATGTGAATATTTTTTATGTCACCACGCTTATAGATAAGCTTGGGGGAGGGGATCCATTGAAGTGTGAGAGAGCGACTACTTGACGTTGCACGACAACCTAGGCTAAGTAATATTCTATACTCGGTGAGATTATTTCTAGCTTTACGAAATCCAGAAATCTAAGCCTAGCGTTCATTTCATGAAATCCATACTTTTCTATTCTCTCTATTCTATTGTGTGATACTCTTATACTCCTGATAGAAAGCATTCAATTGAAAAGTGTGTGATCTGTGATTTGTATACCGCTTTAAATGATTCAGACGATGTTAATTTTAAAATTATTCCGTTTTTCATGATTATATCGTTGTTCGTGGGTTTTTCTATTTCTATTTGCACTATTATACTATGATATCAAAATAAAATCTTTTGACATGTGTTTTTCATTCGGTGCATGCTATATGAGTAAGTGAAACCCCCGTCCTGAGAAAATGATCTAGTAGCTTACCTCTTCGCTTCGTTCTCTCTTCTTTATTTTCATTTCGTTTTCCATTCTTCTCCGTTTTTCATTTTTCATTTTTCGCCATTTTCGTTTTCCAATTCCACAGGGTTCGCCTTTTACTTATCTTCCTCGAGGACGAGTAAGAGGCAAGCTTGGGGGATTTTGATCACTCCTTATTTTACACCTTTTTCCCGCATTTTTGCTTGCCATTTAGATCGCCCAAATCATGTTTTTCACGATATATCGATGATATTGCGATGCTTTTCACGATTTGTCGTTTTTGTCGCATTTCAGGTGATTTGGCGCGATTTGGAGTGATCTCGAGATGCGCTTACTCCAGAGGGTCACCGACGACCTCCCCGAGGGGTATTTTACTGTTGGAGAGGAGCGGAAGAAGAACGGACGTCGCAGGAGCGACGAGGAGGCCAAAATAAGCAGATTGGGCATGTTTAGTGTCCCACTCGGCCGAGTGGAGGACCCACTCGGCCGACCAGCGAGACACCGCTCGGCCGACCAGATCAGACACGATTCCTATGTGCACTCGGCCGAGCGACGGAGACCACATCGGCCGAGTGAAGAGACCACGTCCGCCCGAGTAGTGCCCAGACGAAGCCCTTCAAAAATCTCCAAGTTACTGTTTTTCGGCTGCCTGAGCTTCAGAAGACCCACTCGGCCGAGTGGATAATCCCGTCCGCCCGAGTACAATGAAGCCATCGGCCAAGTGACGACAACTCACTCGGCCGAGCCGCCCCCGAAGTAGAGACCCCTGAAGGCCCCGACTTACTGGAAAATTACAGGGTTTCTCACTCGGCCGAGCGACTTTTGTCACTCGGCCGAGTGCGACGCGCTGCCTGTAGCGAAAATTGCGGAAAACAGGCTGCGCAGGGGTATTTTGGTCACAGTTTTTGGACGATTTTGGGGGGTATTTAACCCCTGTTTTTACCCTAGTTTTGGAGAGCTTCTCCTTAGATTTTTTTGCAGCTTTTTAGATTAGCTTTTTAGTTTTATTCTTGAGATTGGAGAGGAGGCAAAGTTTGATTTTTGTTGGATTAATTGAAGAACTCCATTGGTTTGTCTTTCTCTTCCCCAAAAATTCTATTTTTATTGCATATCTCAATATTGTGATGAATTCTATTGCTTATTTCATTGATTATTTTTGTGATCTTGCTATGAATTCTGAGTAGTCGCCACTTCAAGCCCAACTTCATATTTGTGATGAATTAGTAGAAATTTTGCTAGAATTGATATCTAGGGATTAGATTGGGACAATTTACTACGGTTAGCTAGGAGTTCATACCGATCGGGATTTGCAAGAGATTGGATCCCGATTCGATAGGAAACCCTAGAAATCCGAATTGGGTTGGAATCGAATTTCTGTAGTATCGGTTTGCAAGAGATTGGACCGATACTAGGGTTTCCGGTTGCAATTCCGTGCCAATACCCGTTTGCAAGAGATTGGATGGTTAGGAACTATCCCAATCTAGATCGCGAGCCGAGTTTGCAAGAGATTGGGCTCGGTGCGCGATTGGACGATGATGTTGATCCTAATGCTAGCTTTCCTAGGCTAGGGTTTGCAAGAGATTGGACCCAAACCTAGGATAGCTATAGACCGGCAACAGCGTGAGAGCGTGAGCTTGGTTCTACATTCAGTTGCAACTAGTCCATCCAAAATCTCAATCTAGCAATTTTGATACCGACGACCCACATTTATGAGATACGGTGAGTAGCGGGGATTCTCCATTCCCTAGACGTTCTTTATTTGATTTGATATTTCCGCACTTTGTCTGACGATTGTGACAGGATCGCCAAAGGCAAATCTTTCTTCTTGAATAGCCAGGTTGATTGGAACAAGCACGGTCATTCGTCCTCCCTGTGTTCGATATCCCGCTCGCCGCTACACCGTGCGCTTGCGGTAAAACTACAACCGTTCTTTAGGGTTACATCCCAGAGCGATCAGCTCCCCTCCAATTGTTTGCACAACAGCAAAAAAACCCAATTGAACGGGTTGCGAGTAGCTGAAATCGCGCCCGAAAGCTCGCGCTTGCGCGCGCTTGAGGGGAAAGGGCGGAGCGGGTCGGGTCGGAGACCCGACCCGCATGAATTTGCGAGTGAAGCCCGTTGTGCAAATCGTGGGGGCACACACGGGGCACGTGCCCCCGCGTCCGCCTCAGCTCGCGCAGCAGCGGGCCGGCCGCTGGGCCAGCCCGCGAGCTCAATTTTTTATTAAAGGTTTTTTATTTAAAAGCATCGGCACAGCGGCCTGCTCAGAGAGCGGGCAGCGGAAATGGGCTGGCCATCGGGCATTTTGGATTTTTGGATTTATTGTTTTATTTTGTTTTTTTGTGTTTTAAAATTCCAGAAATGCCTCTCTAGCTCCAATAATTCTCCAAAAATAGCTCCAACCTCCAAAAAAATCCTGGAAAAATTCCAGAAATTCTGGAAAATTCCCAGGAGTACCTAAAAATATGAGAAGCCAAAATTAGTCCATAGGAAGGTAAAATAAATATAATGACTATTATAAACACAATATTGACTTCCAAAATTCCATATAAATTATTCATATGCTCAAATAATTTCCAAAAAATGGAGATATGATCAAAATAATGGTAGGAGCATATGAAAAATAATAGGAAGCCAATAAGGACGATAAAAACCGTATTTTGTGCAAAGAATGAGGATAAGCTCTAAAAACGACATGAAGTGAAAATATACCCAAAAAGAGCAAGATTAAGTATAATTCTTAGCACAAAATGGGGGTAGTTAGGGGGTATAAATATACAATTTTCGCTCTGAATCATCACACACGCCCCCGCTAATTTGTACTCACCTTCAATCCCACGTTCAATTGGTGGGAGTGCAATGGACGATTGGTTAGTTGGCCTTTGACTGGGTTAGATTCAGGCCTCTTTAGTGGGCTCAGTGGGCCTTAGTCGCTCGTCGAATGAGTCCCCTCGAGTACTGGCCCAATGACTCAACAAGAGTACATGGATTCTATTTCGGATTTCATTACATCTAGCCATATTTTAGAGTTCCCACTCTGAATGGCTTCCTAAAAAAGAATAATGTCATCATCATCCATGATGCTATCCTTCATACTACCATTTACGATAAGACCAAAGTATCTCTCAGGTGGTTGAGATCACCTATTAGATATCACAAGTGGCTGAGAGTCGTAGAGCAAAGCTAACGTGTCTAGTTCTGTCTATTGATCCTTTACAGTTTATGTTTTTTGGAACTTCTTCCAGTTCTATCATACTGTCATCCATCTCTTTATCAAGATATTCCTTCTTCAAGAAGGTGTCAAGCTAAGAAATAATAATCTTTTGTTCCATGAATTAATATAATAGATATCCTTAGGAAATCTTTAGATATCCCACAAACTTGCACATTATGGATCATGCATCTACTTTGTTTTGATTGTGTGTTTTTACATATATAGTGCAATCTTATATCTTAACAAACGTAAGATTGGGGTTTTACCTTTCGATATCTTATATGGAGTAATGGGCACTGCCTTAGATGGAACAATGTTAAGTATATGCATTGTCATCTGTAGGGCATAGCCCTAGTACGAAAGATGTACCTTATCAGTACTTATCATATATCGCATCATATCAAATAAGGTGTGATTTCTTCTCTCTGACACACCATTTTGTTGTGGTGTGTAAAAAGGAGTAACATGAGAGAGAACACCATTCTCATTTGGATAAGTAATGAATTCCATACTTAAGTATTATCCTCATCAATCCGATCGATGAGTTTTAACTCTTTTCTTGTCTGGTTATCTACTTCATTCATATACTCTACAAATTTCTCAAAGGCCTCAGATTTGTGTTTCATTAAGAACACATGTCCAAACTTTAAGAAGTCATCAGTAAAAGTAATTAAGGGTATCCACCTCTTGGTTGAGTATTGGGCCCCATACATCAATATGTATGAGTTCCAACGAGTTCACTAACTCTTCCCCTTGTCCTACAAAGGAAGTTATGGCTATTTTGCCTTTGATACACGACTTTCATGTTGCATATGATTCCAAATCAAACGATCCAAGAATCCTTCCTTATGCAAATTAGTAAGTCTTTTCTCATCAATATGTCCTAGTCTACAATACCAGGAGTATGTTTCTTTTATACTTGGAGTCTTTCTTTTATTCAAACTTTGAGCATTATGTTTGGTGCTTGCATTCAAAACATAAACCCCATTATTCAATGTACCAAATCCAATCAAGGTATTTTTATTGAAGAAGTTCATAACCTTATCCTTCAAAATAAATTTGTACCATTCTTTATCTCATAAATAAATATATACAATGTTGCATATCATATTTGGTACATAAAAATAATTTCATGAAATCAATACATTACCATTAGGCAATTTTTGATGAAAATCCCCTATGACAATAGCATCAACACTTGCTTCAAGACCAACTTGTACAGTCATCGCATCATCTCTCAATTATATTTTTTTTTCTCAATCTATGTAAGCAAATACAGATGTGAGAACCAGCTCTAGTATCCAATATCTAAGTAGTAGAAGAAATAGTGTGTATGTTTTGAATGACATGCATCTGAAGATGAGGCATCACCTTGTCACTTCTTCAAGGACTCTAATTAATCTTTGAAATTCCTATTCCAATACCCATACTTATAAAAAAGAAGTATTCATCCTTAGCAACCTCATCTATCTTCCCTTTTACCTTCTTGATACCACCCTTAGGCTTAATAACTTTTTTCTTTTTCTTATGACATGCTTTGTTATGAGAAGAAGAGCTAGTAAGCATAACTGATGTCTTTTCTTTCGAAAAGGAGCTTTTTTGCATGTATCAACATATTAAGAAGGTCTGAAAATGTAATTCTAACTTGTTCATATTGAAATTTAATATGAACTGAGAGAATGTACCAGGTAGAGACTAAATAATTATATTAATATATAATTCATTATCCAACACAAACATGCTGTTCTCATTCCATATTGAATCTAATCATCTTTAGGACATGGTCTTGGACTTAGGTTCTAGCTGCCATCTTTATTTGAAACAATGTTCTCGAAGTATTGAATCGTATGATTCAAGATTGTTCTTCATATAACTACTATATATGAAGAAATATGGACTGAATGTCCATATTCATGTGTCTCTTTTGTAACTCATTACTTATAGAGGCCAACATGAGGCACTTAGCAATAGAAACGTCCTGAATCCATATTTTATCAGGTTCAACATCTTCATTACTGGACTCCTCAATTGGTGGATAAGGTAAGGGTGCATCTAGGATGTTTGCTAGTTTGCCATATATCAATGCAATTTTAACTTTTCTCAAATAGTCTTCATAATTAGGTCTAGTGAGTTTGTTCTTTTCTAGGATAAGTTTAAGGCCAGACATAATGCTACAAATGATATTTTAAAAGAGTTACAATAATGTAAAATAGATGTTCTTAACTAATGGGATGATTTTTTATCTAATTATTTTTTCACAATAATTTCAGTGAATATTACAACCCAAAAGTTTAGACAAAAATCAATGCTTTAATTTTATAGTAGAAATTAGGATCCAACTAACTTGAGATTGATAACTTTGAATGCCGCCAACAAGTTATCTCATTTCATAAAAGGTAAACAAAGCCTTTGTCGGTTACAATTTCTTGTAATTACCAATTATGCTTTTTACCCATAATCATCTTTTGACCTTGACCGTCACCAATAATCCATAAAATATTAATCAAGTCTGTTACCATATATTTCTTATTCAATAAGAGAAAGACATACATACCCTTCACTGATACCAACAAGGTCATATGCTTCCATACCGAGTCCAATTGAAGGTAGTAAAAGTGCATCACTTAGTAGTGAATGCTAATGGCTTGATCACTACCAAAAACCATTGCACCAGTAAGTACTACACATTTTTGAAAGGATGAAGGGCAACACATAATTTTTAAATAAATTTTAAACATAATGGACTTGATATAATTAGAAAAACTAAGTCCTGAAGATTACAACTGGATTTAAAATCTACACTAATCTATTGGCTAGGCCAGTTGTATAATGAGAGGGATGTTTTCCATGACTGAAACATAAAAATCCCATTCTTAATTATGTAACATCTCAAAATACGTCTTTTAAGATACCAATATGAAAAGCAAAATTTAAAGTCCACTGTTCATAACAAGTCCATTTTAATTCTAATTTAAAATTTTGATTTTTTTCTCATCTAATACAGTTACTAAAGCTTTTCAACTTAACTAATTTAAATATGGCAAGTAAAATCTAATAATATTAACAATTTTCTTAATAATTTCTTGGACCATAGGGTGACATCCTATACTGTTAAGTTAAATAACTAACATTAGAACGGTCACATGATCCTTATTGTTTCAGAGTGTTTTCTCACTACGGTATCGTTGACCGTGGTCTGCCCGGTCAACGTGGTCAAGGGGCCGATTAGGGTCCCTTGGGTGCGTCGAGCGCGTGTAGACGCGACGCGAATCAGAGATGTAGTCGGCACAGAGCACGACAGCTGGGCCGGGTCTGGATCCTCGGCCTCTGGGGGGCTGAGGGGAATCCTCGGCCCGGTGTGAGGCGCTCGGCCTCGGACGGTCAGGCGACGAGGGGAAGCCTCGGCACCTTGGCTTGACGCGCGACCGACGCGGAGCTGGGGGGAAGCGTCGACTCGGATGGGTGCGCTCGGACTCGGTCGGTCGGACGACGAGGGGTAGCCTTGATCGTCTCGCTTGATGCGCGGCCGGTGTGGAGCTGAGGGGAAGCCTCGGCACTTGGATCTAACGTCTTCCTTAGGTTTTGTTACCTGAGATGCGGGTAGGGCCGGATCTGATCTTTAGCGCGCCGAAGGGTAGCCTCGGCGGGACGATAACCTCCGGGATCGGTTGAAGGCGGAGTCGCTCGGTGAGAGACGCGCGGATCCTCGCATCGACTCAGCGAGGGGTAGCCTCGGTAGAGCGACGTCCTCGTGGTGGTGGAGGCGAACGAGCTCGGGGACGAGGGAACTCGGCTCCAGCTATGATGGCGCGGAGGGGTAGCCTCGGCGCCATAGGATTTCCTAGACCTGAATAGATGATAGAGCTCGTCAGGGGGGTCAGACCTTGGTTCCGACCAATTCCCCTCCGATGCCTAAGTCAGAACGGATCTGTGTAAGGGCTCGGTGGGATCGAGTATGGCTCGTGGAGAGACCGATACCCGATCCTCGGGCCGAGTTATGGAGGAGAAATATTGAGGTGGAAGAAGGAGTAAAAGTGTTTGTATGCGATACCATTGTTCTCGATCGCGAAGCCCCCTTGGCGATGATGCCTCCCCCCTCTTCATATAGGCGAGTCCCATAGTAATGGGACATGATGAGACATCATGGTCGATCTTGATGAGGTCGTGCTAATGGGGAATGTTGACCCCAATAATTGCCATGCTTTATGGAGGGATAAATGCCATGAAGGTGGAGTGATGGAATTGAAAGTGGCCGCCATCATTGGCGAGTCATGGCCATGAAGTCGGTTGCCATATTTGGCGAGCCATGAAGGTGGCTGCCATAATTGGCGGATCATGATGGCATGGGTCGGCTGCCATATTTGGCGAAGGCTTCCTTGATTTGGGCCCCGATTTCCTCCACTACAGAAGTGGGCAATCTCTTGGGCCTTCGTCGTGGGTGGAGAAACGTGACCCGCCCGTAAGGACCTCGGGCCGGAGCCCGAGGCCGTAGTTTGGCTGGTTGACTGGTCGTGGTTGACTTGGCTCCTCCGAACCCGGTCAAAATAGTCGTATCAATTGCCCCCATCTTCTGAGCTCTACCATTGTTGAGGTGGAGGTTGGGAGATGTAATATAACAGGGAAGAAGTTGCTCTTTCTGTAGAATTTGGTCCGTCCTGCGGAGTTGGCTAGTGACAATAGATCGTCGGTCCGAGATTCGTTCGGTTGCGAGGTGAGTCGCCCCTCGACTTACGGCCGACGACGGAGTGGGTCGATCTGTTGGGGGAGTTGCCCCCATCCTTACGATCGATCTCGTTCGGTGGCGAGGGGAGTTGCCCCTCGTCTTACGGCCGACGAAGGAGTGGGTCGATCTACGGGGGGATTTGCCCCCAGCCTTACGATCTATCTCGTTCGTTCGGTGGCGAGGGGAGTTGCCCCTCGACTTATGGCCGACGAAGGAGTGGGTCGATCTGCTGGGGGAGTTTCCCCCAGCCTTATGATCGATTTCGTTCGTTCGGTGGCGAGTGGAGTTGCCCCTCGACTTACGGCCGACGAAGGAGTGGGTCGATCTGCGGGGGGGGGGGGGGTTGCCCCAGCCTTACGATCGATTTCGTTCGTTTGGTGGCGAGGGGAGTTGCCCCTCGACTTACGGCCGACGAAGGAGTGGGTCGATCTGCGGGGGTTACCCCCAGCCTTACGATCGATTTCGTTCATTCGGTGGCGAGGGGAGTTGCCCCTCGACTTACGGCCGACGAAGGAGTGGGGACCTTGCGAAGACTTTCGAGGATTCCATGGTGGCGCTTTTGCAACCACTTCGCCCAGCTCGGGCGGATGCAGGAGTTGTTCGGCAAGCGGATCTCAGCGTAGCTTCCTCTTGAGATATTCATTGCAGTATATCTTTTTTGTCGGGTTGGTTGGTTGAGGGATCTGCTCGTAGGAGGGGCAGGTGTCGCTCGGTAGCGGTCGCGGTAGCTCGGCAGCCTTGCATCGCTCGGGTCAGCAACTCGGCAGAGGGGGTCGGCAGCTCGGCATATGTTCCTCCTCTTTGTTCATGGTCCTTAGGCTTCGGTTGCCGCTACATGGAGGCTCTGAAGCTCGGATCCACCCTGAGGAAGCTTGCCGAAAAAGTCCGACATCCTTGAGCTTGGATCCAGGTGGAGGACTGGTGCTCTGAATGGTCACCTCCGCTGTCTGGGGCTATAAAGCTTGGATCCCTCTTGAGGAAGGTCGGAGCTCGAGAAGATCAAATCAGCTTGGTTGATGGTCGTCAGCCGATGGCAGCGCTTCCTCAAGGTGGCCTCGGTGCCCCCTGAAGGTCTAACACGGTCTCGGTCTCGGTCTGATGCTCTGATTAGTTGATTCGATGGGATCAAATCAGCTTGCTTGATCCTTCGTCGGCTGATGGTCATCAGCTTGGTTGATGGTTTCTCGAATCTTGGTCGAACCCGATGGCAGTGCTTGGTTGATCCTATCAAATGTGCTGGGCCGAGCGGATGTCGACTTTAGCGGTCGGTGGAAAACCTGACGAGCTCCATCCTGCCGGTGAGCTCGCAATCTCGAGGCACTGGGTTGACAAAGATCGGAGGAGATCTGAGATGTCGGACCTCCGATTCGGGTCGATGAGATCGTGAATTGGGCTGATGTCATCACCAAAATCCAGGAACTTGGGGGATACTGGGATTCCTCCGTTGATCAAGCCAAGGGCCCTCTCGATTGAGATCTAATGGAGCCTCGATCGCTCTCACCTGGGGAAGGTGGTGATGGATCTTTGTCGAAGGAGGGCTCGATGCTGGGTACAAGTCGTCGAGCATCCGCAACACTCACCCTAGGATTGATGCTATCCATAGGTCGAGCATCGGAGGCTGGTTGTCGACGCATCTGGGTCGATCCTTGGAGGCTTGATGATTGTCCTCTGGGTCGAACGTCGGAGGCAGATCCACGCTCCCCTGTTGGATGAAGGGGTTCTTGTAGACGGTCCATGCCTGGATGGAGGAGATCAGATGGAAGGAGGTCGGATGGCAGGATGCCAGTTGATGCGATCGGAACTCCCCAGCGGCTATCATGTCTCATAAATCTCTCTTATCATGGAGCTTGTGGCGATTCTCGGTCCATCCCGATCAGATCCCGATCTTCACCGTAGAACTTACAGTGGTGACTTGTTGTGTCAGGACGCCCGAGGGCAGAGGTGGTGATTCTCGAGGAATTCAGGACCTGATGCTCGGACAGCTAGCTCAGATGCTCGGATGTGTCGTGGGCTCAGATGCTCGGATAGGCCTCGAGCTCGGATTGGCCTTAAGCTCGGCTCGCCTGTAGTGGATGTTTGGATGTTTTGATTGACTGTTTTAGAGGCGCGATCGATTATGGCTTCGGATGTCGTTCAGCCTCGCTCAGGTCCACCCAATTCGGCAGGTGGAGGTTGAATAACGACCAAGTACCAACGCCAATCTGCTCACAGAATCTGAGAGCTCATCATGGTTGGCGGATCTACATAAAGTGTGATCAGTAGCTTGGCATGTAGCCATATGGCTCGGCATCTCCCCGAGCTCGGTATCTGGAAGCTCAACCGGGTCATCTGTTCGGTATGGAGAGCATCTCCACTCTTGAGCTGTTCGTGGTCGTGTATCTCAAACTCGCAAGAAATTGAAGGAGGGAAAGTTGTTAGGAGAATTCTTACAGTTTGATAGAGGGAACATAGTTAGTAGGGGGAGTATAGTTTAACCTCTGTGGAATCTATGAGCTCGGGCATAGTGTTGGAGGTCCAGCCAACGTATTGGATCATCTCCAAGCCTAGTCCCCGACGATCAATCAGCAACCCCAGCGAGCGAGGCCCAATTCTGACAATGAATGGGAATCGAAGCCCCGCGGGTCTACTTGGCCTTGGAGGTGGTCGGTGGTGGCATTCCGGATAGGGAGGAAGACCAGAGGCGTACCCACGCAGGGCAGCGGATCCAGACAGGTTGACAGAGCCTCAGGTCTAGAATTAGGGGACGACCTTCCCACGGCCGAGCACTAGGCTGGGGGCCGGATTCATTTTTCCGATCATCGAGCTGAACCTCGGTAGTCCGATCAATGGCAGTGGGCATTCCCCGATTCCTGATCAGCAACGGTCTGAAGCCCCACAGGCTGAGTAGTCATCGACGCCCCAATTCTTGTCATCAGGGGATGATGCCGAGGAGGATGAGGCACTGGTCGTCCTTGCTGTTTTGACATGTTTAGTGGCGGGAGACAAAGGCAAAGGCAGTGCCGACAGCAAATGGGACGGACACTCCCCCATTGTGACGACCATCCTCTCCCGCCCCGTGCGCTTGATCACCGGGTCGTCCGACTCAACACCGATGAGTAGTAGGTAGCAGATTCGGACGAGGTTGAATCACCCCAGGCTTATTGCCAGGATGATGAGCTTGGATCTGGGAAGCTCAGAATGCCACAGTTGTTTCGAACGAGTGTGAACTCAGATCGAGCTTCGGTAAGCCACTATGACTTTGGTCGACACTGCGAGATCCTATTTGACATTCAACAAGCTCTAATCGAGGGAAGGCTGGCATGATTCGACCTCTCGTCGCTACGTCATCCTTGGATGATGAAGGTCGATGCATCTCTGAGCGATCGGGCTTGTTGTGCTCATCAAGTTAACAGACTTGTACCTTGACCACTTCGATCGATGCTCGGACGGAGTGCGGTCGGATATCAGCTCGAAGGGTCATACCTGGTCAGATCGACGGTCGGACGACAGCTCAGAGGGCCAGATCCAATCAACCCGTGGCTCGACAAAGTCGTCTGGCGATCTTAGATGAAGTTCTGAGCTCGATCGACCTGAGACGTCGTCGCCCACGGCCTATGCAGACATCGTCCATCGGTAGCTCGAAAGAAAAGAAACCCATTGATCCATCAGAGAGCTTGGACTGGCAGGTTTGATGAGCTCGGATCGGAGTCGACGGCACCCGTGGGGGTCGGATCAGAGTCGACGGCACCTGTGGGGGTCGGATCGGAGTCGACGGCACCAGTGGAGATCAGATCGGAGTCACCGGCAACGGTGGAGCTTGGATCGGAGTCGACGGCACCCGTGGAGCTCGGATCGGAGTCACCGGCAACGGTGGAGCTTGGATCGGAGTCGACGGCACCCGTGGAGCTCGGATCGGAGTCAACGGCACCCATGGAGCTCAGATCGGAGTCGACGGCACCCGTGGAGCTCGGATCGGAGTCGACGGCACCCGTGGAGCTCAAATCAGAGTCGACATCACCCGTGGAGCTCGGATCGGAGTCATCGGCTTCAGTGGAGTTCCATGGGGCAGATGCTCGGGTTGGATCAATGGGCGGAGTCGCGAAGGGTGATGGAGGAGGTTGAGAGTTGGCCGCCCCTTTCGCCACCAAAAAGAGGTCTCGAAAATCAGTGATCAGCCCTCATCAGATCTGAAATCCGATGATGGAGTCATCGGCTTCTGATAGGCGCCGGGGGCTCTGGTGCCGGTCCTCAGTCGATATCTGTCAGCCCCATCGGTAGATCTGAGAAAAGAAGCTTCGACAGACCGTTGCCGATCTCGAGGCGCGGTGGGCTCCTGGCACCGGTCATCAGCCGAGGGCCATCGACACCCATCGACGGGTCTGAAAGAGGCAGCCTCGATAGATCGCTAAAAAGAAGCGGGGTGATCTCAGGAAATTTTCATGAAAGGAGGCAGCTTTCTTGGTGAAGCCACCAAGTAATTCAAAAAGGGCAAAGGGCTTCTATCAGACACGCGGATGTTGGCTCGGTGATTAACGCAGCGCTTTGATCTTTGGAGTCTGATTTTCACAGCCCTTTGATTAACGGGAAGAGTCATCGTCGGTGCGGTTGGTCGCGTGGATGTTGACTCGTTCCCACAGACGGCGCCAGATGTTTCAGAGTGTTTTCTCACTACGGTATCGTTGACCGTGGTCTGCCCAGTCAACGTGGTCAAGGGGCCGATTAGGGTCCCTTGGGTGCGTCGAGCGCGTGTAGACGCGACGCGAATCGGAGATGTAGTCGGTGCAGAGCACGACAGCTGGGCCGGGTCTGGATCCTCGGCCTCTAGGGGGCTGAGGGGAAGCCTCGGCCCGATGTGAGGTGCTCGGCCTCGGACGGTCGGGCGACGAGGGGAAGCCTCGGCACCTTGGCTTGACGCGCGACCGTCGCGGAGCTGGGGGGAATCCTCGGCTCGGATGGGTGCGCTCGGCCTTGGTCGGTCGGACGACGAGGGGTAGCCTCGGTCGTCTCGCCTGATGTGCGGCCGGCATGGAGCTGAGGGGAAGCCTCGGCACTTGGATCTAACGTCTTCCTTAGGTTTTGTTACCTGAGATGCGGGTAGGGCCGGATCTGATCTTTAGCACGTCGAGGGGTAGCCTCGGCGGGACGATAACCTCCGGGATCGGTTGAAGGCAGAGTCGCTCGGTGAGAGACGCGCGGATCCTCGCATCGGCTCAGTGAGGGGTAGCCTCGGCAGAGCGACGTCCTCGTGGTGGTGGAGGCGAACGGGCTCGGGGACGAGGGAACTCGGCTCCAGCTATGATGGCGCGGAGGGGTAGCCTCGGCGCCATAGGATCTCCTGGACCTGAATAGATGATAGAGCTCGTCAGGGGGGTCGGACCTTGGTTCCGACCAATTCCCCTCCGATGCCTAAGTCAGAACGGATCTGTGTAAGGGCTCGGTGGGATCGAGTATGGCTCGCGGAGAGACCGATACCCGATCCTCGGGTCGAGTTATGGAGGAGAAATATTGAGGTGGAAGAAGGAGTAAAAGTGTTTGTATGCGATACCATTGTTCTTGATCGCGAAGCCCCCCTGGCGATGATGCCTCCCCCCTCTTCATATAGGCGAGTCCCATAGTAATGGGACATGATGAGACATCATGGTCGATCTTGATGAGGTCGTGCTAATGGGGAATGTTGACCCCAATAATTGCCATGCTTTATGGAGGGATAAATGCCATGAAGGTGGAGTGATGGCATTGAAAGCGGCCGCCATCATTGGCGAGTCATGGCCATGAAGTCGGTTGCCATATTTGGCGAGCCATGAAGGTGGCTGCCATAATTGGCGGATCATGATGGCACGGGGCGGCTGCCATATTTGGCGAAGGCTTCCTTGATTTGGGCCCCGATTTCCTCCACTACAGAAGTGGGCAATCTCTTGGGCCTTCGTCGTGGGTGGAGAAACGCGACCCGCCCGTAAGGTCCTCGGGCCGGAGCCCGAGGCCGTAGTTTGGCTGGTTGACAGGTCGTGGTTGACTTGGCTCCTCCGGACCCGGTCAAAATAGTCGTATCACTTATAATTATTATGACAATTATCTAATTATAGCATAAAAATGACAATAGAATATAGCATGCAAAACAAATTATCACATAAAAATTTAAGCATGTAACAATTTTTAAAATCTCAACTAAAATAATTCTAAACATTTTAAAATTATACTAGCTAAAAATATTATCACATAAAATTTAGATTGCATTAAAACAAATTCTAATGCAAGAACAAAATTTATAATCTAATATGTAAATTCAAATTTTAATTAATATAATTTTTAATTATTTTATTGAGTAATTTATCACATAATTATTTCCAAGATTTAATTTACATTTTAGTCATGTTAGTTAATAATAAAACATGTAAATGAAAAAAAATTTAAATTACACATAGACTATTTCACAAATTATCACAATTTAAAATTTCATAAATTTAAAATTACATTTAAAAAGTTTAATCTTTAGCAATTTTAAACACAAAACATGAATTCAATAGGTGTTCTTTGATACCATTGTAAGTCTTCATGTCAAGGATTCTAATCACATTAGAAAAGGAAAAACGATAAATTTCAAAAAATTTATAATTTTAGCACAAAACTTAGAAAAACTATAAAACTCATAAATTAAAGCGGAAGAATACAGATCATACCTTTGAGCGGATATTCTTACGAAATATTTGTCTCTAAGAAATTCCGATGAGGATCTTTGATCTTCTTACTAACTAGACACAATAGCAGTTTCACCTTGATGATAAAACTCCTTATGATCCATGACCTCTCTAAAAACTCAAACTTGATCTCAAATGCTACTAGTGCTTGAGAGAATAGAAGGAAAAGCTTTTTCTTTGGGAGAGAAAAATTCTCTCGCAAAGTTTGAAGTTATTTTTCTTTCTTGATTTTTATTCATCTGGATGCATTTGAGAGAATAAGAGGACCCTTTTATATAATGCTAGGAACCCTAGATATCCTATCATCATTAGGGGTGCTAGTTAGAGCCATACTCTATCTAATTACATGTTGGATTAAAGACAAATTATATGAAATGCTTTAATATATACATAAGAGTTCTAGTTTGAGTCAAACTCTACCCTTTGGGTTTAATCTTGATCCAACAATTGGATTAAACCCAAACCACATATGACCCAAACTCCCAAAAACAAAACCTATGCCTATGTGGTAGCTTGCTTCAGTAAATCCGCCACTGGATGGTGGTAACGGCCCTTTGCCAGCCACCATCTAGTCGGTTGTCTGCTAGCTAACAATTATCCATACTGCTAGCTACTGACTATCAGGCAGACAGCCATCCATGGGCGATGCTATTTCACCACCAGTGAAGTCTTAGGCTTGGGTTTTTAGGTTTCTTATCTTTCTTTTAGGATATAGTGTTTGTTGCTCCTTACAAACACTTTATGCTCACATTCAAAACACTTTTTAATGAGCTCCTATCTCTCAATCAAGATAATCACAACTCGTAGTGATCGCTTGTGTATATCTCATATACATCACGATCATATCACAGAGTGATAATAACGCTAGTTGTATATGAAGATCACATATTTTGACATCGTCATTATCTAGTTGGTGGGGGACTGGACTCTCTTTAAACATAAACTGGCCCTATCAGTTATAGCTATCATGTAGTTTAGTTTATTTGTCATAACTATAATGCTAATGGGTTTATGGTATAGAAATATATCAAACCCCAATAACCCTTTAACATCACGAGTCTTCCATGCGATGCCAAAGTTAAGTATGGATCAAACTTATTACACTAATAAGTTTGTCCATTCCACCTAAACCAAGGACTTACTATGAATACATACTAACTCCTTGTGACAATATACTCCCATACTAGAGGAAATAAATCCCATTTTAATCATTACCTCTCTTTGCATGCTTTGAATACAACAAGCTACCAATTGAGAGCTTCTATTGATAGTGAAAATATGTTTACAATATAGAAGCTTCTTAGTGAGTCGTTCTACAAACATGTTCTCCAACAAGCACATATGCACGGTCTCATGATGTCTCCACATCAAACTGCTATGAGATCAGCCATTACTATATCAATGATAAATATCAATGCACACCAGTCTATTTGATTTGTCAATTGAGTTGGTGTGTGTGGAGAGAGAAGATAATGACCCCCCTTTTATAGTTCCCGGGTCACCCACATCTAAATAGGATTAGAGATTTGAATTAGATCTTAATCTTATGCCTAAACATAGAAAGAAGGAGAAGATTCTTTCGTGATGAGTTTTAATCTTATTAGATCTCTATATTTGATTCCCAAATATTTATCATGAAACTAGGATAAGATTATATAAAAAATCAGTTTGCATTACATCTAACTTTTAAATCAAATCCCTCACCAAATTCAAAACCATTATCTTTATCTGTCAGCAGTTAATCGACTAGTAACACTACACCATTATCATAAGCACTAGTCGACTAGTCCATGATGTCTTGCTTTCTTCTTCTTATCTGATTACAACCCATTGTGATCTTAGCCCTAGTATATCATATATACGTATAGTTTCTTCCTTTGCTTTTCGTGAGGAGTTCATCATCAATGTGAGAATCTAATAACCCGATTCCTACTATAGTAGTGACCAAGATCACATCGTGTCAACGATCGGTATCGGCCCTAGCTGAGCGTGCCGACCCTCGTTTCACAACCGTCATTATGTAGTTTGGGAGACTGGAATCTCTCTGAGATAATCTAGGCCTTACCATGGCATATTCCATGCAGTCCGGTCCCATCGTCATCACTATGTTGCTAAGGTATCTAGGGTAAGGTATAGAGTAAAACCATATTACACCTTAAATCCTTTGAGTCCAATGTGATCCCATAGTTCTTAGTTGGATGGCACTTGTTAACTCTTTAACAAGTTTATTTCTTACTCTGGACAGAGATTTTCTATGGATCCATTTACTCAACTGTGACACTAACATCTTATACCGAAGGAGACAAATCCCGACAGCATGTGCACTCCCTTCACATGCTTCCAACTATACCCAGCAGGTATCTACACATTAGCTATAAAGCCAACATTCGATATCTACCAAAGCATAATCTTCCACATGCAAGGTCCTTTAGCAAATCTCCAGTCAAAGGACTAACATGCACATACTGCCATTAGAGATCTTCTCTTGACACTTAGAATATGATAACAGTACAGAAGTATCTCTGGTGAGTCGTTCTGTGAACTTGTTCACCTAACAAGCACATATGCATTATCTAACGATGTCTCTACATCGAGTGGCTATGAGATCAGTCACTATCATCCGATGGTATAGATTAATGAACACTGGTCTAACCAAAATATCGATGTTCTGTTTCGATATTTCTCTGACCAAGAATGGTCTTGGACATATGATCGACGGACAAATTGGCCACATTATCATGATCTCATCATGATCCTAATGTTCCTCTGATAAGTCTTAGGACTTTATCCATGCATCATATAATCACGACAACAATAATAGAAGTGACATATATGATATCTTAGATAAAGATTACCAAATAGCTTACTATCATTTCGAACGAGATGTCATAATACAATTACAATGTTGTCTTAAGGGTATACATTTCGCAACATGATTGTCCAACATTCTTCTGGAATCATTTGAAACGGACCTGCTAGATTGATTATCAGTTTGTTGACGTTAGTGTTTCAATCCTTTTGAGATGTGATCTTTATCTTTCCAAGACTGCTCTTGCCTACTCCTCTGTGTTTGATGATGAATGAGTGAGGAAATTGAAGCCATACAATTTTCTTGATTTACCTCTGAGTTACTTGACATTCCTTTAAAGTGCACCTCAGGATTCCTTGCTATTCATGACAACTATAATGCATAATGGATCTTTTGGCAGATATGTAAAGGAGCAGATAGTTGCATTGCTCTTTGACACAGATGATGATCTAAGCATGACTAGGTCTCTTATTACTGAGATGTTTCCCCAAGTGATGCAGTCCTCCAATATGAACAATGTCAGTCTATCTGTCTTAACTATATCGAATTCTTACTAACAAGTTTTGAGGTATCATTTGCAGCCAATGTTGTTGATGTTCTACGACATTTACCACTAGTAGAAATACATTATTTACAAGTATGTTTTTTTCCAACTTACAGCTATCCGTGCTAAATAGTTAATTTACCAACAGAGAACCATTTGAAAATTTTCGTTGGTATTGTTGGGTCAATACAAACATGTACTCATTGGAAACAATTTTCCTAACAAATATAACTTGTAAGGAAACCCATTACAAAAGTCTTAGGTTTTTTTTAAAAAATCACAAGGCACAAAAACTTCCTCTATTTTTGCTACCCTCTCTCTTTTTACCTGCAAGTCTCTAATTTTTTAAAGAATGTTGATGTATTTTATCACTAATTTTGAATTTAATGTAATCTTGGTAACAAGCAACATATATCTCAATAAATGTGAGTAACGTAAGTCATTCCAACTAAAAATCAAATAACTGATATACTCATAAAAACCCTAAAACTAGAAACTTATGTAAATTTAAATAGAGAACTAGGAATTGTTAGTGAAAATGAGCTATAAAAAGTGTTAAAATTGTTCACTCCAAGTATTTTAAATGGTGATAATTTTTTTATGTCACTCCCTTCTTTTTGTTGATGACAAAGGGAGAGAAAATACATAAATGTTAAATAAAATAAATAAAAAGTCATGATAGGATATATTGGTATGTTACATATGCTTGAAGATACGATATAGATTTTTGAATAGTTGAGAACAAAGTAATAAACGGGTGCGTAACACATGGGAATCTTTTTGCATGATTAATCGCATGTCATTAGGAAGCATTTCACCCTCCATTTCTGCATTTTATATGCTTTTATACAAGTATTTGGGACTACTTGGTTTTGAGAGTGTTTTGATGTATTTCGGGGATTTGGAGTGATATTGGAGCAATTTGGAGTCAATGGTAAGATCGGCGATGCGGGATGTCACGCCCCGCTTCCCAAAAACATGGAGGCGAAGCGTGAGAAGGTCCACACGGACTTGAAGCTGCAAAGCCGCAAGTCCGATTAGCGTCAAATAAAACGAAGTAGCAGGTCCCTGTAATGTGACTCAGAACAACAATAACAATAATAGGAAAGAGAGACAATAATATAACATTATTCCAACTCATAGTCCAACAAAAGTCCAACAATCAGAAATGCCACCAGGCAACAAAAGAGTTAACAGCAAAAGACCTAGCATGGCCAACAGAAACTAACAAAATGGTGCTACTCACCGACAACCACAGCTAACAAAGAATAGTACGAGAGGTCTCTAAGATTGATCACCGGTGTCCTCGTACTCCACGTCACCAACATGTTTGGGCACGAACTCCACGAACTCGTCACCCTCCGCAACTGTCTCTGGCTCAGCAACTAACATGCGTCACCCAAAGAGAAGGGGCACATGTCAGCAAGTCTAAAAGACTTGTGCAAAGAAACTATAAAAGTAAAGCAACCTAACAGTTCTAAAGTAAGGTATGACATGGATATAAAATGACAAATGACATGGCATGGCAAGTAAACAAGTAAAAGACAAGTATTGGAATTGTAACCGCGTCGTGCACAGAGATTCCGCCCTTTGGCTAGAGTGGCTGTACGGGCCAACTCTTACACTCAAGTGACCGTTTATCCCTACCCCTCCACGTGTGTCGAGCCAGGGCATTACCCACGAACACGGAATGCTCGCTTCTGGATCACGAGCCAGGAAGTGTTTTAAACACGGATGGTGTAGGGTTATGCCCGCATAACGGGTGCCTATCCGGTAACACGGAATCATGGATTTGGTACAAGTAGTGTAGCGTGTGCTACAATGCAAGTTTAACTAGGATGACATGTACGATGCAATGCATGGCAGTTAATAATTCAAATGCGTACAGTTAAGGAATTTAAACATGACAGATATCAATGCATAAATGATATGGCAAGGTGTCGGATCTAGCTTCGTTGTCAAGCTAGATCACAAAGTTGCGCCTAGATCTCTATCATTTCACGATCTAGTCTCTTTCACGCTAGTACAAGAATTGGCCTAAAAACATGGCCTAAAGAAAAGTTGACAAGTTTCACTTGCCTGTTACCGAATTGTTGATCGACGTGAGTAACGAGCACGATGTCCTACGGTAGATGAATTCGCTGTTATGGCAAAATAAAAGATTAGACGGAAGCTCTAAATCGTTTTGCATTGGAATCATATGTCTAGTAATCCATTTTTAATTTAGGGTTTCTAATTTACGGTGTGGGTTAAAAGCGATTAAGGGATTAAAGTTACTAACCGTAGAGTAGCGAATGGAAAACACCAAAACAGATCTTGCTTTGGGGACGAAGAACAATCCAGGGAAGCTACGGCCGAAAAACGAGATCTCGGCGACCTAGATCGGTAACCGGCACAAGATTCGGCGAGAAAGAACCTCCGAGGATGAAGGAAATGATTTGGTGAAGGTTGGGGATGATTTGAGAATGATCTTGGCTCAGGAAGAATGAATGAAGAATGATAGAATCGACGGATTAAGTAGAAATAAAAACGGCGGCTAAAAATAGATCTAGGGTTTCGGGGTCAACTAGTCGGTCAAAGAAGAGTGGTTGACCGACTAGTTTAAGAACTAGTCGGTCGATCGTCTAACGTAGACCGACTAAATGACAAATCGAAAATAGGGTTTTGGTACAGGTCAACTAAATTAGTCGGTCAAACCACAACTGGTGACCGACTAGTTTAAGAACTAGTCGGTCGGTCGACCAACATTGACCGACTAAAAGACAACCAAAAGCTAAAGATGAGAATTAGAACTAGTCGGTTGAAGAGCAACTCTTAACCGACTAAAAATATACAGTAACTACTGTAGAAAAGACTGTACAAGAATTAGTCGGTTGAAGAACAACAGCTGACCGACTAGTTTGCAACCAAGTCGGTTGGAAATCGTTCTTAGACCGACTAACGACAAACAGTAACTCTACTGTACAGTGAAACTCAGAATTAGTCGGTCTGAGTACAATTCTTGACCGACTAGTTTGAGAACTAGTCGGTCGAAGGTTGAACTTAGACCGACTAACGACAAACATTAACTCAACTATTTTTAATACGTTGAACTAGTCGGTCCATGAAGGATTGCTGACCGACTAGATCTCATTCTAGTCGGTTGGTTCTCCTTCGTGAACCAACTAAGATGCACCAGAAGTGCTGAAACGAAGCGCGAAGCTTCGGAAAAGATTCTATGGCTTCTAGGATCGTTCTAACTCTAAAATTACGGTGTTAAATAAGCTAAAAGGTGAGGATTCAATCGAGGAAAACATACAAGGCAGGGAAATTCAATATTATTCTTATAAAATATTTATTACAAACACCAGTCGTTACATCATCCCCACCTCAAGAAAAATTCCGCCCTCGGAATTTCCTAACACTCACGTGTCAGGGAACAAAAGTGGGTAGCGCTCACGCATCTCATCTTCCCTCTCCCAAGTAGACTCTCCTGGCGAGCCGTGTCGCCACATCACCCTCACAAGATTTACGGTCTTGTTCCGAAGTGACTTCTGACGCCTGTCCAAAATCTGAACTGGTAGCTGGTCATACGTCAGATCATGGCGAACGGTGATCTACGAGAAATCCACAGCGTGAGACGGATCGCTAACATAACGACGAAGCTACGACACATGGAAGACGTCGTGAACTCCAACCAAAGATGACGGCAAGGCTAAGCAGTAGGCTACCTCGCCAACCCTCTCCAGAACGTCAAACGGTCCAATGTATCTCGGGCTCAGCTTCCCGCGCTTCCCAAAGAGAATCACTCCTCAATTCGGGGAAATCTTCAAAAACACGTGGTCACCAGGCTGAAACTCCAACGGACGCCGTTTAGCATCAGCCCAATGCTTAAAACGGTCCTGAGCAATCCTCAGCCGCTCCTGAATGTTTCTGACAACATCCACAGCCTCCACGATCATCTCAGGTCCCAACAGCTCCCGATCTCCAACATCATCCCAACTCAGTGGCGATTGACATTTCCTTCCGTATAGCGCAGCGAATGGTGCCATGCCAATACTCGCCTGGAAGCTGTTATTATAAGAGAACTCCACCAGGTGTAGATGGTCCTCCCACGAACCCTTAAAATCCAACATACACGCCCTCAGCACGTCCTCCAAGATCTGAATCATCCTCTCGGACTGGCCATCCGTCTGCGGATGGTGCGCCGTACTGAAACTTAGACTCGTACCCAAACTCTTCTGCAGACTCTGCCAGAACTGAGACGTGAATCTCGTGTCTCTGTCCGACACGATACTCACAGGGACCCCGTGCAGTCGAACGATCTCTTGCACGAACACGTTACATCACTAACTATTCCGGGGAAAGGAAATGAAAATGGAAAGTAAAAGGATTTACCTCCATATATCTCCTTGCCAGCGTCTCAGTGGACTGTCCTACTCGGAACGGAATAAAGTGCGCGGATTTGGTCAATCGATCTACGATCACCCAAATCGCGTCATTCTGCTTCGGACTCCGAGGTAGTCCAGTCACGAAGTCCTTAGTGATGTGTGGCCACTTCCACTCCGGAATAGGAAGCGGTTGTAGCAACCCTGCCGTATGCTGATGCTCCGCTTTAACCTGCTGGTAAACCAAGCACTTGGCCACACTCTGAGCCACGCTCCTCTTCATCCCATGCCACCAGAAATTCAAACGAAGATCCTTGTATATCTTGGTCCCACCAGGATGCACAGAATACGGCAAACTGTGTGCCTCCACCAAAAGCTCCTCTCTGACATGATCACTCCTTATTTTGCACCTTTTTTTCGCATATTTGCATGCCATTTAGATCGCCCAAATCATGTTTTTCACGATATATCGACGATATTGCGATGCTTTTCACGATTTGTTGTTTTTGTCGCATTTCAGGTGATTTGGCGCGATTTGGAGTGATCATGAGATGCGCCCACTCTAGACGGCCACCGACGACCTCCCCGAGGAGTATTTTGCTGTTGGAGAGGAGCGGAAGAAGAATGGACGTCGTAGGAGCGACGAGGAGGCCAAAATAAGCAGAATGGGCATTTTTTGTGTCCCACTCGGCCGAGTGGAAGACCCACTCGGCCAACCAGCGAGACACTGCTCGGCCGACCCGTTCAGACACGATTTCCATGTGTACTCGGCCGAGCGACGGAGTCCACATCGGCCGAGTGACGATACCACGTCCGCCCGAGTGGCGCCCAGACGAAGCCCCTCCAAAATACCGAAGTTACTGTTTTTCGGCCATCTGAGCTTCAGAAGACCCACTCGGCCGAGTGGTAAACCACGTCCGCCCGAGTGCAGCGAAGCCATCGGCCGAGTGACGACAACTCACTCGGCCGAGCCGCCCCCGAACTGAAGGCCCCTGAAGCCCCCGACTTACTGGAAAATTGACAGGGTTTTCACTCGGCTGAGCGACTTTTGTCACTCGGCCGAGTGCGATGCGCTGCCTGTAGCGAAATTTGCGGAAAACAGGCTGTGCAGGGGCGTTTTGGTCAGGATTTTTGGACGATTTTTGGGGCTATTTAAGCCCTGTTTTTACCCTAGTTTAGAGAGCCATCTCTTAGATTTTTTGCAGCCTTTTGAGACTACTTTTTGCTTTATTATTTGTGATTGGAGAAGAGGAAAAACTTGGATTTTTGTTGGATTAATTGAAGAACTACTTTGGTTTGCATCTCTCTTCCCCAAAAACTCTATTTTTATTGTTTATATCATTGTTGTGATGAATTCCATTGCCTATTTCATTGATTATTTTTGTGCTATTGCTATGAATTGTGAGTAGTCTCCACGTCTTGGGGCGTGGGGATGAACCCTACAAGCCCAATTTCGTATTTGTGACAAATTGGTAGAAATTGTGCTAGAATCAATAATTAGAGATTAGATTGGGATCGAATTACTACGAATAGCTAGGTATTCATATCAATTGGGATTTGCAAGAGATTGGATCCCAATTTGATAGGAAGCCCTAGAAATCCGAATTGGGTTGGAGTCGGATTTTCGAAGTATCGGTTTGCAAGAGATTGGACCGATACTAGGATCTCCGGTTTCAATTCCGTGCCGATACCCGTTTGCAAGAGATTGGACGGGTAGGAACTATCCTAATTTAGATTGTGGACCGAGTTTGCAAGAGATTGGACTCGGTGCGCAATTGGACGATGATGTTGATCCTAATGCTAGCTTTCCTAGGCTAGGGTTTGCAAGAGATTGGACCCGAACCTAGGATAGCTATAGACCGGCAACAGCGCGAGAGCGTGAGCTTGGTTCTACATTCAGTTGCAACTAGTTCATCTAAATTCTCATTCTAGCAATTTTGATACCGACGAACCACATTTATGAAATACGGTGAGTAGCGGGAATTCCCCATTCCCTAGACGTTCTTTATTTGATTTGATATTTCGCATATTTGTCTGACGATTGTGACAGGATCACCCAAGGCAATTCTCTCTATTCTTAAATAGCCAGGTGGATTAGGAGCAAGCACGGTCATTCGTCCTCCCTGTGTTCGATACTCGCTCGCCGCTATACCGTGCGCTTGCGGTAAAACTACAACCGCTCTTTGGGTGTATACTCGGAAGCGATCAAGTTTTTGGCGCCGTTACCGGGGAGGCGATTGCGTTTGATTCTTTTTTACCCTAGCTATTCTTTTTTCTTTTTATTATTATCATTATTTTTATTTCTTATTTCTTGCCTAACCCTTCCACGGTATTAATCATTTCTTTGAAACTCTGTTTCCCCTGTGCATGAACACGAGATCTACAGCGGACCCAGAAGACTTATTATTTGATCCCGAGATCGAACGTACCGCGCGGAGACTTAGAGCGGAAAAGAGACAAGATCCGGAAGGGAGGTATATGACCAACCCGGAAACTCCTGAAGAATTGGCGGCAAGGATGGCAAGGATAATCTCGATTCGAGATAGGCTTCGGCCTAAGACTTCTTCTACCACCTCGTCCATTGCCGTGCCGGGGTTGGCGGCCGACAAGAACTTCGAGCTAAAGACTGGGTTGGTGGTGTTGATGCAACAAGACCCGTTTCATGGGAACGCACATGAGAACCCCCACTACCACATCCAACTATTCTTGTCAAAGTGCGCCACATTCCAGATGCCGGGGGTCTCCAACGACGCTATCAGACTACGCCTCTTCCCCTTTACGCTAAAGGACAAGGCACTCTATTGGTTGAGGACGCAAGCTGAGGGTGTCTTCACCACTTGGGACGAGTTGGCGAGTGCATTTATTGACAAATTTTATCCGCCATCCAAGACGGTGAAGATCCGGAGCGCTCTCATGTCCTTCAAGCAAGGACCACAGGAGACGCTCTATGAAGCATGTGAGCGTTTTAAGGATTTGCAACACCAATGCCCGCACCACAGTATAGAGGATTGGGAGCTAGTTCATAGCTTCTACAACGGTCTCCAACCGGGGACCAAGCAAATTATTGATGCCGCGGCGAATGGTGCAATCTTGTCAAAGACTCCCGAGGAAGCTACGGCCCTAATTGAGGAGATGGCCTCAAATAACCAACAATGGGGCGATGAGCGAGGACACTCCACATCCTCCTTAAATCCAACTAGCATCTACGAGGCGAAGGCCGTAGCGGAGCTCACGAGCAAATTTGATTCTCTCCACAAGGTGGTGGAGAGATTGGAGAAATTTATCACGGAGCCCCAAGGAAGCCCATCCACCTCCGCACCGACCAACCAAATGTGTGATTGGCAAGACCAATCTCAAGTCATGTACTCGGGAGGAGAGCAAGGAGAAGGATCCTTGGAGCAAATACAATATGTTGCGGGGAACCAAGGGTATTGGTCCAATCCGGCCGCAAGAAATCATCCTGGATTCTCCTACGCCAACAATGAAGGAGCCTTGAACCCGCCACAACCACCGCCTCAACAAGCTCGACCACCACCACCCCAACAACAAAACTATCCACCGAGGGGGCCTCCGCAACAAAACTTTCAACCGAAGCAACAAGTTCCACCATATAGGCCTCCCGGATACAACCAAGGGTGGAGGAATCAAAATCAAAACCCTCCACAAGCTCCACAACGAACCGACTTCGAATCTAGAGTGGAGGCGTTCATGGTCGAGCAAAATAAGGTGAATGCTACTTTGAAGGCGGGACAAGAATCTCTTAATACCGTAGTGGCTCAAATATCGGAGCAATTAGCGTTGCTCAACCGGAACACTCAAAGATTGCCGGCGCAACCGGAGCAAAACCCACGGGGCAACACGGGCCACATCAACGCCGTAGTTGCCGTCACTACTAGAGGCGGGAAGGACACCACCCCCGCCATGATTCCTATTGAGGAGGCCGTGGAGGAAAGCTTGGAGCCGGTTGAGCCGGTAGTTGAGGTTGATAAGGAGAAGGAGCCACAAGACAAGGAGAAATCTAGGGCGGAGCGATTAATTGAGGAGAGGCGCTTCATGCCACCGGTCCCATTCCCCCAAAGACTAGCGAAAGCGAAAATAGAGAAAAGGCTAGCGAAATTCCTCGAGTATCTAAGAGGAGTTAGCATCAATATTCCCTTCCTCGACGCCATCGTCGAGATCCCCACGTATGCTAAATTTTTGAAGGACTTGATTTCGGGGAGGAAAAGGAAGGAGAAGATAATGCTAGCCGAGGAGGGCTCTTGGTTCACCAAGAGAGAGAAGGAGCCGGCAAGATTTAAAGATCCGGGGAGTTTTCGGATTCCTTGCACTTTGGGTGGCGTGCCTCTTCAAAAGGCGTTGGTCGACCTTGGGGCTAGTGTGAGTCTCATGCCCCTCTCCATGTTCTTAAAGCTTAACACCGGGACAAAGTTGAAGCCCACCGACATGCGCATTCAATTAGCCGATGGCCGGATAACAAGGCCGGTGGGGATTGCCGAGGACATCCCACTTCAAGTCCCGGGTGGAATATGCTTGCCATGTGACTTCGTCATCATGGACATTAAGGAGGAGGGAGACACCTCATTGATACTTGGACGCCCCTTCCTCACCACCGCCGGAGTCATCGTCGACATGCGCGAAGGTACACTTACTTTAAACGTCGGCAACATCGAGGTGGAGCTCCACATTCCAAAGGCAATGAAGCACATGCCTTACCACGAGGAGCTTGATTACATAGACCTCCTTGATGAGGTGATAGAGGAGGCGATTCCTCACTTAATCGGCGCTCTTTTTGATGAAGAATTTGAAGAAGGCCCGGATCTAGGCCAAGATGAAGAGAACAAAGATGATTCCCCCGACTTCTCCGCTGATGAAGATGAAGGCGACGCTGATGTCGCAAGGATTCGAGAGCTCTGCAAGCTCTCGAAATTAAAGTCTCCAAGGAAAGCCCCGCCGGTACGGAAATCGGCATCGCCGGTAAAGCCGTTGACCGGGGCAAATGCTAGCTTGGGGGAGCCTCCCCCCAACACCATTTGAGACAAAAGACCTCCGAGGGAGAACGCTACGCCGCCACGTCCAAATCCAAGCGCGCTCCCCGGGAAGTTTGACGGGTGCATCTCATATGCACCAAACATCCCGCATTGATTGAAGATTATAGGGGGTCGAGCTCACGACCTAAAACGAGCGCTTGTCGGGAGGCAACCCGACGGTTTTAGCTTTATTTTTACTTTTTCTTTATTTTCGTTTTAGAAATTTTTAGTGTTTTGAGTCATCCGACCAACAATTTTGTGATAACGGGTCCTATTTTTCTTGACAGGAGAGGAGATAGGTAGATCCATCATGAGGAGGATGAACGAGACGACGAGGAGCGCCCCAAGAAGGCGCTCGACGCTTAGGAGGAGGATGAAATCGACTGGAGGAAGAAAGACGGAGTTTAGAGCCCAAACGAAGACAAACAACAGAAATTAAGGCTCACTCGGCCGAGTATACTAGTCACTCGGCCGAGTGCACAAGTTCGTCCGGCCGAGCCGCTCACGAACAAGGGAATTCTGCTGAACCCAACTCTCTGTTTATTTTCTTGATTTCGATATAACTGCTACTCGGCCGAGTATATATGTTCACTCGGCCGAGTAAAACGGATACCCTCCTAAGGCGAGTCATGCCGAGTAGCTTGAGTCACTCGGCCGAATGGACTTACTCCACTCGGCCGAGGCTGGCAAAGCCACTCGGCCGAAGCGATATCGGGGAGAAAATTTCTATGGTCTCGCTCGGCCTAGTGACCACGTCACTCGGCCGAGTCGTAACTTCTATTATATAAGGACCGAGGGGGGCGCGTTTTTCGAAACCGCAAAATTCCCAAATCGCCCGACCCCTCGGATTCCCCTCGCCCGATACCGCTCGTCCTCACCCCCAATCGCCCAACCACGCCCGCGCGCGCCGCCACTCGGCCAGCCACCGCCGGCCGACCATCGCCGCGCCCCGCCCGAGTCGCCGCCGGCAGCCCCGTCTCCGATCACCTCCGGTTCGCTTATTTTCACCGTTTTCTCCTCTTTTCGTGTATTCTTTGAGGATCCATGTGCTAAACGCCCCCCTAACCCAAATCAATTTCTATATCTATCCATTATACCCCTATTGCTCCATACATTTTGATTATTACTCGCTGATATCGCTTTTTCACGCGCAGGTTGCTTATTGGAGCTTAGGGGAGCCTAGGGGAGCTCCTACGGGCTGTTTCGGACTTCGTGGAGGCGCGGACTTCGCACGCTTCCACCGCCTAGCACTCACGGCGTGTTTTGGTACACTCTTTCCACTCTTGTTGCACACGCCACACTTTTTCACTTTTCGGCGCGCTCGGGGCCGATATGCCGCCCCGGACACGGCCTCGGACGAGGAGACCTTCCGCTAAGCGGAAGAGGTCGGATGACGCCGGCCCCGCCCACGAGGCGGAAGAGTCTCCTCCTCCTTCCCCCACACACGCCGTCCACCCAGCACAGCCTGCAGGCCCCGCACACCCCGTACAGCCTGCAGTGCACCCACAGCCCGCACAGCCACTCCCCGCCGATCCACAGCCACCACCACCGGCTCCTCTGGTCGGGCCGCTCGGGATTACGTTCCGAGACGACGCACACCGCGCCGTCTTCGAGCGTATCTCCCAGCGCTCGATCGTACCCTCCAGGTTTGCACACCTCGCTGACCTAGGACGCCTGGGGGTACTTGAGGGGATGCTCACGTTGTACGACAACGTGGGCTGGCGAGATTTTTTCCAGGTGTCGGCGGATACTTTTACCCGTCCGACACTTGAGGTTTTGAGTTCGATCGCCCGGACCGATGAGGGATGCTCATTCCGGTTCATGGATCGAGAGTGCCAGGTCACTCTCGATATGATGAGAGCATTTTTCTCTTGGCCCGCCGTCCCCGGAGCCGATCGCGGTTATGGCCCCACACATATCCCCCCCACCCTCTTTCGACGCCGGTGCCTTCTGGGCACGTATCACGGGTCTCCACGCCGCCTTTGACCCTAGTAGGGCCAAGGCCTCGGCCATCATACATCCCTGCCTTCGCATTGCTCAGCGCCTTATGGCGACGACATTTTTGGCCAGATATGAGCCGGGCACGATGTCTACGCCAGAGCTTTACATGCTCTATGCGATGACCCGTCCCAGAGCTCTATCTAGGGATGGAGATGCGCTTGTCCCCGCCGTCGTGATCGATATCGCGGCATGGTACTTAGACCGCATCATTGTATCGGTGGGTGCTCGCTCACCGATATGCTGCGGTGGCCTGATTACCTTGCTGGCTCTTATGACAGGCGAGGACTTCCCCGACGACTTACGACGCGTCCCAGGCCCCACCTCTTTGTCGATAGATGTTATGGCCCGGATGAAGATGCTGCGTCCGCATGGTGAGCGTCACTGGGTCTGGTTGCACGGCCCTTTCGGTGCCGACCACATGATTCTCCCGAGCCCAGCTCGGACCCAGATTGCACCAGCCCACGTTGACTGGCTCCAAGCGATGGATGTCCTCATCCCCGCTGCGTACGTGCTCGAGGCCGAGGAGGCCGAGCAGGCCCACGCTGCCCATGCTGCCCAGGCTGCTCCCGCAGACCCTGCTGCACACCCTGCCGAGCCTGCTGCCGACCCCGTCGACCCTGTGGCCCCTCAGCCTGTTCCTGACGTTTCCGCTGCTCTTGACACTTCTGTCCCCACCTCTGCCAGTGTCGAGAGTACTCTTACTGAGCCCACTTCCACCACTGTCACCACTTCCGAGGCTGTCCCCACCACTCCCGCTACCACCTCTGGCCCTCTGTCCGTGGAGCCTCTTTGCTCCGCTCTCCCCAAGCGCCCGCAGACCATTGTTGAGAGTGGAGAGCCCTCGTTCGCCGCGGTCGTGGAGACCATGGCTAGCATGATCTCCGCTGGGATTGCGCCTTTCGGTCCACACACTTCCACCCCAGCGGTAGAGTCCTCTGTCTCCACAGCTGCTGTATTCTCTGAGAGCGTCGTGGCGTCTGTCCACACTTCTGTGCCACTGACCTCTCTAGCCGCCTCGCAGCCGCTTTTGTATTCTTCTTTCACTGCCACTGCCTCCACTTCGCACCGCCCGCCCCGACCTCACACTGAGGCCCGGCCCACTTTTCCTGGCGCGGCACCTTTTGTCCCCTTCCCTGCTGAGCCCGTTACATACTCCACTCGCGTACGCCAGCCTCGCCCTGCGCAGCCCCGACAGGTGCGTCCCTCTACTCCACCCCCGCCCGACACTGTACTGCAGAGCATACGTGCTCTTGAGTTGGCGGTGAGTGGGCTTAGAGGAGACCTTAGGACCCTGTCCTCCACCGTCTCTGCGATGGCTGGACGCTTTGACCAGATCGCTCAGATCCACTACTGCCTGACACAGATCTTAGAGCGTCTTCCGCGCGTACCCCCACCCACCCAGCAGGTTCCCGCTCACACTTCCACACACACTAGACCTGCTTCCACTTCCACGCCCACCCCAGCTCAGCAGCCTGCCCAGCCAGCACCACCCTCACGACCTCCGCCTCAGGACGGAGACGGCGCGGCACCACCTTCTTAGGCACTCTTGATGCCTTGATCCATTCCTGCCATTGTGCTGCCCGTCTCTGCTGGGTCCTGATGCACTTTTGTCCACCCCCCCTCCCCTCACTTATTTTGGTATTATATTTTTGGTCATATCCATGTGTGCATATCATATCATATCTACTTGGGATACTCATTATGATCACTTCTATATATATCTTTTTGGGAGAGAGGGAGAGTTTTTGGTGCTGTATTTATTTTCATATCACTCCTGTCTGTGCATGCATCATTTCCGCATCATATTTTCATTTCTTTTTCCTTTCATTATCTTTTTTCTTCCCATCATGCATGCATCCTCACTTGCCCCTCACATTACTTGTCTCTCTGTGTGCCACACTTTGCACATTGAGGACACTGTGCCGTTTAGCTTGGGGGAGTGAGTTCTCACGTCTGCCACCTTTATTTTCAGTTTTTCACCCCGCTTTTCACTTTTGCACTCATTTTCCTTTTAATTTTCTTTTATTTCGCCATGCATCACGTTTTTCTTACTTTCCTGTGTGCCGCATTGCATAGTTCTATTTTCCTTTTATCTTTACTTCTTTCTTTCTTTTTTTTCATCTCCTGCTAGAGATGAATTTTCTGTGATGATGTCTACGTGGAGTTAGCTTATTCTATATGCATGCTATATTTGTCATGTCTTAGATTTCATTTCTGATATCATATGCTATGACTTGCCTTGCATTTAGGAGTAGTAACCCACACTTTTTCCGCATGAAAATGGATGAAATTTTATTATTAGCTGAGCCTGAATATTCATATGTATGCTATCACAGAAAACACACCAAGATTCACGCATTGAATGCCTATATCTGGAGTACTGATTTCTTTTCCTTTATCACTTCTATATGCATGAATTGTACACTTCACTTCAGGATGATTGAATGATGATTAGCTATGATATATCTGGATTAGTTAGCTTTTTTGTGATCGAAACTGAGTAGATTAGATTACCCCGCTGAAGTTGTCGTGCATGTCTTATAGAGTGAGCCGAGAGTTATATTTATTTCTTTCTCCACAAATCTTGAACATCATTTCTCTAGTTTTAAAAATCATTGGTGAATCTCCCCTTAGTGATTCTATTTTATGGCATTTCCCCCGCCATTAATTCCTAGCTCCAAATCTCTTATTCTAAAAAAAAATTAATATATATATAAAAGAGAGGAGAACATTCTTGTATATCATTATCTCTCTCTGAGTTGGGATCATTGTATATATGCAAAAAAAAGAGAAAAAGAAAAAGAAAAGAGGAAAAATCCTCAATAAAAGATCCCATCTCGCTTACTTTCTTTCTTCTTTCTCTTCTTTGCCTTTGGAGCTATATAAAAATGGGGATGTAAATATTTTTGTGCCACCACGCTTATAGATAAGCTTGGGGGAGGGGATCCATTGATGTGTGAGAGAGAGACTACTTGACATTGCACGACAACCTAGGCTAAGTAATATTCTATACTCGGTGAGATTGTTTCTAGCTTTACAAAATCCAGAAATCTAAGCCTAGCATTCATTTCATGAAATCCATACTTTTCTATTCTCTCTATTCTATGATGTGATACTCTTATACTCCAGATAGAAAGCGTTCAATTGAAAAGTGTGTGATCTGAGATTTGTATACCGCTTTAGATGATTCAGGCGATGTTAATTTTAAAATCATTCCGTTTTTCATGATTATACCGTTGTTCGTGGGTTTTCTATTTTCTACTTGCACTATTATACTATGATATCAAAATGAGATTCTTTGACATGTATTTCTCACTCGGTGCATGCTATAAGAGTAAGTGAAACCCACGTCCTGAGAAAATGATCTAGCATCCTTCCACTTTCCTACTTTCTTTCTTTCTTTCTTTCTTTATTTTCATTTGGTTTTCATTCTTCTTCATTTTTCATTTTTTCGTTTTTCGCCGTTTTCGTTTTCTGAATCCACCGGGTTTGCCTTCTACTTATCTTCCTCGAGGACGAGTAAGAGGCAAGCTTGGGGGATTTTGATCACTCCTTATTTTGCACCTTTTTTCCGCATATTTGCATGCCATTTAGATCGCCCAAATCATGTTTTTCACGATATATCGACGATATTGCGATGCTTTTCACGATTTGTTGTTTTTGTCGCATTTCAGGTGATTTGGCACGATTTGGAGTGATCATGAGATGCGCTCACTCTAGACGGCCACCGACGACCTCCCCGAGGAGTATTTTGCTGTTGGAGAGGAGCAGAAGAAGAATGGACGTCGCAGGAGCGACGAGGAGGCCAAAATAAGCATAATTGGCATTTTTTGTGTCCCACTCGGCCGAGTGGAAGACCCACTCGGCCGACCAGCGAGACACTGCTCGGCCGACCCATTCAGACACGATTTCCATGTGTACTCGGCCGAGCGACGGAGTCCACATCGGCCGAGTGACGATACCACGTCCGCCCGAGTGGCGCCCAGACGAAGCCCCTCCAAAATACCGAAGTTACTGTTTTTCGGCCATCTGAGCTTCAGAAGACCCACTCGGCCGAGTGGTAAACCACGTCCGCCCGAGTGCAGCGAAGCCATCGGTCGAGTGACGACAACTCACTCGGCCGAGCCGCCCCCGAACTGAAGGCCCCTGAAGCCCCCGACTTACTGGAAAATTGACAGGGTTTTCACTCGGCCGAGCGACTTTTGTCACTCGGCCGAGTGCGATGCGCTGCCTGTAGCGAAATTTGCGGAAAACAGGCTGTGCAGGGGCGTTTTAGTCAGGATTTTTGGACGATTTTTGGGGCTATTTAAGCCCTGTTTTTACCCTAGTTTAGAGAGCCATCTCTTAGATTTTTTGCAGCCTTTTGAGACTACTTTTTGCTTTATTATTTGTGATTGGAGAAGAGGAAAAACTTGGATTTTTGTTGGATTAATTGAAGAACTACTTTGGTTTGCATCTCTCTTCCCCAAAAACTCTATTTTTATTGTTTATATCATTGTTGTGATGAATTCCATTGCCTATTTCATTGATTATTTTTGTGCTATTGCTTTGAATTGTGAGTAGTCTCCACGTCTTGGGGCGTGGGGATGAACCCTACAAGCCCAATTTCGTATTTGTGACAAATTGGTAGAAATTGTGCTAGAATCAATAATTAGAGATTAGATTGGGATCGAATTACTACGAATAGCTAGGTATTCATATCAATTGGGATTTGCAAGAGATTGGATCCCAATTTGATAGGAAGCCCTAGAAATCCGAATTGGGTTGGAGTCGGATTTTCGAAGTATCGGTTTGCAAGAGATTGGACCGATACTAGGATCTCCGGTTTCAATTCCGTGCCGATACCCGTTTGCAAGAGATTGGACGGGTAGGAACTATCCTAATTTAGATTGTGGACCGAGTTTGCAAGAGATTGGACTCGGTGCGCAATTGGACGATGATGTTGATCCTAATGCTAGCTTTCCTAGGCTAGGGTTTGCAAGAGATTGGACCCGAACCTAGGATAGCTATAGACCGGCAACAGTGCGAGAGCGTGAGCTTGGTTCTACATTCAGTTGCAACTAGTTCATCTAAATTCTCATTCTAGCAATTTTGATACCGACGAACCACATTTATGAAATACGGTGAGTAGCGGGAATTCCCCATTCCCTAGACGTTCTTTATTTGATTTGATATTTCGCATATTTGTTTGACGATTGTGACAGGATCGCCCAAGGCAATTCTCTCTATTCTTAAATAGCCAGGTGGATTAGGAGCAAGCACGGTCATTCGTCCTCCCTGTGTTCGATACCCGCTCGCCGCTATACCGTGCGCTTGCGGTAAAACTACAACCGCTCTTTGGGTGTATACTCGGAAGCGATCATGACATCTCCCGCAGGCACACACAACCTGGCTCCAAACCTCAGCGAGCCATCCTCGTGAATTACAAAATCAGTCCGCAGACCTGCTTCCACCATCTCTCGAATCTTTACCAACTTCAGGTCACCACTCTGCCCAGCCTTGATCCGATCCACGATCGTCGACTGTATCTGCATACACATCAACGAAGAAGTCTCTCCAGGAAGAACCACCTTAACTCCAGACTTGCAAAAATCCTGCTGCAATCTCCACTACGAAGTCAGCAACATCACCGCCGGAAGCCAACTCAACGCATCAGGAACCACATTCACTTTACCCGGGTGATACTGCAAGTCGATCTCATAATCTGCCATGAGCTCCAACCACCGATGATGTCGCATGTTGAGCTCCTTCTGCGTGAAAATGTACTTCAAGCTTTTGTGATCGGTGAAAATCTTCACTTTCTCACTCAGCAGGAAGTGCCTCCAAATTTTCAGCGCAAACACGACAGCAGCCAACTCCAAATCGTGCGTCGGGTAATTCTTCTCGTGAGCCTTAAGCTGACGAGAAGCATACACAACCACGTGCCCATGCTGATGCAACACACATCTAAGACCTTTGCCAGAAGCATCGCAAAAGATCTCACATCCTCCACTCCGATCGGACACATCAAGAACAGGGGCAGACGTCAACCGCTCCTTCAGAACACCAAAAGCTTCCTCACAACCAACGGACCAATCAAAAGATACATCCTTCCACGTCAACCTGGTCATCGGGTAGGAAATACGGGAGAAATCCTTGATGAATCACCGGTAATAACCTGCAAGTCCAAGGAAACTCCGGATCTCAGATGCTGACTGCGGAACAAGCCATTCTCTGATAGCCCTAATCTTTTCAGGATCCACCGAAATCCCATCACCAGTCGCCACATGCCCAAGAAAAGCCACTCTATCCAGCCAGAACTCGTACTTCGAGTACCTGGCATACAACCGATGCCTCCTCAGAATTTCCAATACCGTCCTCAAGTGCGACGTATGCTCTTCCTCTGACTTAGAATAGATCAAAATGTCGTCAATGAAGATAACGACAAACTTATCTAGATAGTCATAGAAGATCAAGTTCATCAGGTTCATAAATACTACGGGCGTGTTGGTCACACCAAAAGGCATAACCACGAACTCGTAGTGACCATACTTCATCTTGAAAGCCGTCTTCGGAATATCCTCTTTCCTCACCTTCAGCGGGTGATATCCACTCCTCAGGTCCAATGTGGAGAATACCCTCGATCCTCCCAGCTGATCAAAGATATCATCAATCTGCGGCAATGTGTACTTATTCTTCACAGTCACCGCATTCAGCCCTCGATAATCCACGCACATGCGACGCGAACCGTCCTTCTTCTTCACCGGTAGGACCGGTGCTCCCTACGGAGACACACTGGGATTAATGTAACCCTTCTGTAAGAGTTCATCCAGCCGCTTCCGCAACTCCTCCAATTCCCCTGGAGCCATACGATAAGGTGCCTTCGAAATGGGATGCGCTCCCGGAATCAAGTCAATCGAAAACTCTAGAGCTCGATCGGGCGACAGACCAGACATCTCCTCGGGGAAGACGTCACCGAATTCACGCACCACAGCAGGCCTACCCTGCTCCATCAGCATAGCCACAGCCTCCACCGGCTTGGCCCGAAATCTGACCAGACCAAGCGAACTGCTACCTCGGCTGAACTCAAACACTGGATGTCCGGAAATCTCGAACACCACCTTCTTCCTCCGGAATTCGATCGTAGCATAGAAGCTCGCAAGCCAATACATCCCAAGCACTGCATCGTAGTTGATGATGTCGTGGACAATAAAGTCAGCATACAGCTCGTGTCCACAGACCACCAACGGGCAAGAATTGCACCCTCGATGCACCGAGATCACACCATTCCCTGTGAAGATGTTCCAACTCTGGGGAAGAGAGGAAGTCGACAAGGAATGCCTCTCCACGAAGCTCCGAGAAATGATGCACATGGATGCACCAGAGTCAAAGAGAACTCGTGCAGGAAAAGCGCAAACCAAGATCACACCTAACAGACAGTCTAATAATCAAATTCTATTCTAGCAAACAATCATATGCAAACAACTAATCAAATCTAACAACCAAACTTACTAAGAAAGAAACAGCTAGATAGAAAGTTACCTGTAATAACCACATCCAGCGTCTCGGTCTCAGCAGCAGTCATCAGAAACGACTGTCTTTTAGGCTGGACAGCCTGCTGAAATGCCTGCCTCTGCGGAACGAGCGGCGCTCCACGACCAGCAGGAACAGGTGCCCTCTGCTGCAACGGATGAGCTACAACAGGTGCCCTCCACAGCTGCATCGACTTCGAACAGTCCTTCATGGTATGCACAGGATCACCACAAACTAAACACTGCCCCAGCATCTTCCGGCACTGATCCTTGACATGCCCAGTCTTACCACAGAAGTTGCAAGTCTTCAAAGTAGAAGGTCCTCTGGGCCTCTTGAAGTGCACAGGCTGGTTGGGCCAGTGCCCCGGTCTCACCACTGCTCTGGCCTGTTCCATAGGCCTCTTCCCAGCGCCAGAAATCTGTCCCCTCTTCTGATTCACAATCCTCTCCTGCCTCTTGGCCGCAATCAGAACCTTCTGGTAAGTCTCCGCATCAGAAGAAGTGACATAGCTCTGTAGATCCAAAGAAAGCCCCTGCAGAAACCTCTGGGCTCTCTCCTCAGCATCCTGCACCATCTTCGGTGCAAAACGACTCAGCCTCGTGAATTCCTGGTGGTACTGATCCACCGTCAATTCCCCTGCTTCAAGTCAATGAAGCGCTGAGCCATCTCCCTCCTGGCGGCCTTAGGAAAATACTCATCGTCAAATCTGGACTTGAAGGTAGCCCAAGAAATCGGCTCCTCCAACAACTCCTCCTCGGCATCCCACCAGTTCAGCGCATTGTCCTTCAGCTGTCGCTTCGCCAGATCAACCCATACAGTCGGGTCGACCTTCGACATCTTCAGATTGTCTTCCATGTTCCTGGTCCACTCATCTGCAGCCAGGGGTCCTTCGGTCCCATCAAAGTAAGCGGGACCCAGCTCCTGAAATTGCTTCGCTCCGGGCTCGAAGCGAGGGGTAGCCTGGACAGCCGGTGTTGCACGAGCAGGCGGAACATTCCGGACAGTCTGTAGAATTCTTTGCTGCACCTGCATCATCTGATGCATCATCCTCATCATCTCCCCGGTGGTGGGCTCTCGGTCCGGCTCCTGGTCACGAGGGGGCACACCACCACCAGCATGGGTATTCCGTCTCCCAGCCATCTATTGACACAGGAAAACGAAAAAAAATCAGACTCTTTTCTTATGACACGATGTTGAATTTTGTTTATTGGACTTGCTATAATTCTTATTGTCATTCCGATTAAGTCACAGTTACAGAAAAAATTGGACCTGCATGGGCCACCAAAGAAACCTGTCACGCCCCGCTTCCCAAAAACATGGAGGCGAAGCGTGAGAAGGTCTGTACGGACTTGAAGCTGCAAAGCTGCAAGTCCGATAAGCGTGAAATAAAACGAAGTAGCAGGTCCCTGTAATGTGACTCAAAACAACAATAACAATAATAGGAAAGAGAGACAATAATATAACATTATTCCAACTCATAGTCCAACAAAAGTCCAACAACTAGAAATGCCACCAGGCAACAAAAGAGTCAACAGCAAAAGGCCTAGCATGGCCAACAGAAACTAACAAAACGGTGCTACTCACCGACAACCACAGCTAACAAAGAATAGTACGGGAGGTCTCTAAGATTGATCACCGGTGTCCTCGTACTCCACGTAACCAACAGGTTCGGGCACGAACTCCACGAACTCGTCACCCTCCGCAACTGTCTCTGGCTCAGCAACTAACATGTGTCACCCAAAGAGAAGGGGCACATGTCAGCAAGTCTAAAAGACTTGTGCAAGGAAACTATAAAAGTAAAGCAACCTAACAGTTCTAAAGTAAAGTGTGACATGGATATAAAATGACAAATGACATGGCATGGCAAGTAAACAAGTAAAAGACAAGTACTGGAATTGTAATCGCGTCGTGCACAGAGATTCTGCCCTTTGGCTAGAGTGGCTGTACGGGCCAACTCTTACACTCAAGTGACCGTTTATCCCTACCCCTCTACGTGTGTCGAGCCAGTGCATTACCCCCGAACACGGAATGCTCGCTTCTGGATCACGAGCCAGGAAGTGTTTTTAACACGGATGGCATAGGGTTATGCCCGCATAACGGGTGCCTAGCCGGTAACACGGAATCATGGATTTGGTACAAGTAGTGTAGCGTGTGCTACAATGCAAGTTTAACTAGGATGACATGTACGATGCAATGCATGGCAGTTAATAATTCAAATGCGTACAGTTAAGGAATTTAAACATGACAGATATCAATGCATAAATGATATGGCAAGGTGTCAGATCTAGCTTCGTTGTCAAGCTAGATCACAAAGTTGCGCCTAGATCGCTATCATTTCACGATCTAGTCTCTTTCACGCTAGTACAAGAATTGGCCTAAAACATGGCTTAAAGAAAAGTTGGCAAGTTTCACTTGCCTGTTACCGAATTGTTGATCGACGTGAGTAACGAGAACGATGTCCTACGGTAGATGAATTCGCTTTTATGGCAAAATAAAAGAATAGCCGGAAGCTCTAAATCAGTTTGCGTTGGAATCCTATATCTAGTAATCCATTTTTAATTTAGGGTTTCTAATTTACGGTGTGGGTTAAAAGCGATTAAGGGATTAAAGTTACTAACCGTAGAGTAGCGAATGGAAAATACCAAAACAGATCTTGCTTTGGGGACGAAGAACAATCCAGGTAAGCTACGGCCGAAAAACGAGATCTCGACGACCTAGATCGGTAACCGGCGCAAGATTCGGCGAGAAAGAACCTCCGAGGATGAAGGTAATGATTTGGGGAAGGTTGGGGATGTTTTGAGAATGATCTTGGCTTGGGAAGAATGAATGAAGAATGATAGAATCGACGGATTAAGTAGAAATAAAAACGGCGGCTAAAAATAGATCTAGGGTTTCGGGGTCAACTAGTCGGTCAAAGAAGAGTGGTTGACCGACTAGTTTAAGAACTAGTCGGTCGGTCGTCTAACGTAGACCGACTAAATGGCAAACCGAAAATAGGGTTTTGGTACAGGTCAACTAAATTAGTCGGTCAAAGCACAACTGGTGACCGACTAGTTTAAGAACTAGTCGGTCGGTCGACCGACATTGACCGACTAAAAGACAACCAAAAGCTAAAGATGAGAATTAGAACTAGTCGGTTGAAGAGCAACTCTTAACCGACTAAAAATATACAGTAACTACTGGAGAAAAGACTGTACAAGAATTAGTCGGTTGAAGAACAACAGCTGACCAACTAGTTTGCAACCTAGTCGGTCGGAAATCGTTCTTAGACCGACTAACGACAAACAGTAACTCTACTGTACAGTGAAACTCAGAATTAGTCGGTCTGAGTACAATTCTTGACTGACTAGTTTGAGAACTAGTCGGTCGAAGGTTGAACTTAGACCGACTAACGACAAACAGTAACTCAGCTATTTTTAATACGTTGAACTAGTCGGTCCATGAAGGATTGCCGACCGACTAGATCTCATTCTAGTCGGTTGGTTCTCCTTCGTGAACTAACTAAGATGCACCAGAAGTGCCGAAACGAAGCGCGAAGCTTTGGGAAAGATTCTATGGCTTCTAGGATCGTTCTAACTCTAACATTATGGCGTTAAATAAGCTAAAAGGTGAGGATTCAATCGAGGAAAACATATAAGGAAGGGAAATTCAATATTATTCATATAAAATATTTATTACAAACACCGGTCGTTACACGGGAGAACCAAGAAAACTTATGATGACATACCTGAGGTGCCAAAGAAGAAGGAGAATTGAGGAAAAGAGGAAGAAAGAAGGAGAAGAAATCAAGAAGAATGGAAGCTCCCATCCTCTATTAGCATTCCAGACCACTCGGTTCGAGTGGCAATCCCACTTGGTCTAAGTGGGTAAGGTAAAAAGAGGAGCTTCAACACTTAGCTGATTTTCGAGTCGAGAAGGTCACTCGGACGGAGTTGAATTTCTACTCGGTCGAGTGAAATATATGGCAGAAAGACATTTTCTGAGCCAAAATCAAACCCTCTAAACTCAACCGAGTAGCATTGCTACTCGGTCGAGTGGAAATAACGGCAGAGCGACGTTTTCAGGAATATTTCCAACCCCATGAACTTGACCAAGTAGACTCTCCACTCGGTCCGAGCAAATACTACTTCACATTAAGGACAAGGAAATGTCGAAGGCTACTTAACCGAGCAAGAAGGCCCATCGGACCGAGTGCAACCGAACTCGGTCGGGCGAGGAAAAGCGCCCAGATTTCAGGACAATCTCTCACGCTTTGAAAATCTGATATCAATAAAGGGAGCAAAATATTTTTCTGATATTTTTTATGGATATTAGACTTCATGACGGTTCCAACGCCGCCAAGAATGTGCGAAACAAAGGTCGGATGAAATCTGTGAAACTTTTACAAGATGGCGCTGCAGTGCTGGAATCTGCCACTCGGTTGAGTGGAAATTCAACTCGGACCGAGTCAGCTTGGGCCCATCATTTAAGTTGCGGCCAGAAACGGTGTTGGCCCCGAATTTCAAAGGGTTTTTGCTGGGTTTTTTTCGGGCTATTTGCTAGGGTTTGAGGGGACGATATATTTTTGTTGTAGCCGTCTATTGGAAAGGGTGGCCTCTTTTGTTCGTAGAGTCTTTCGTTGGAGGCTAGGCCATGCCCTAGGGCCCCTCCTCTTGTATCAAGCTAAGTATTTTGTTCTTTTAATCTACCTTTGTTGTGAAGGTGGATGCTACTGAACCTGTAGCCACATATTTTTTGGAAAAATTTACATACTGGGTGGATACCCTTGCCCTACGTGGGCTTCACATGGGCCTACAAAAGCCCATTCATAACACTTCCCTGTATCCATCCATCATTGTAAGATTGGTATATAAATACTTCAGAATTCATAGTGCTTATTTGATCATGAGGATTTGGATACTTCTGGATCCTATGTTATGATGCCTTTCCTCGTTAAAACCTTTGGTTATGGAAACCCCGGTAGGAAAAAACCAATAGCTAAGGAAAACGAGTACAATTCTCCTTAACTTTCCCTAATTGGTAGATATCACTAGGGGTGGACACTTCTGGATCCAGAGTTAATGTTGTTGCCTCGTTAAAACCTTAGGCTATGGAAACCCCAGTGGGAAAAACCAATAGTTAAAGGAAAAAGAGTACAACTCAACATTTAACTCCCCCTGTTATGTACAAGCTTCAGGCTTGTAAGTTTCTCAACTATCTCATCCCAATCCCTTTTACAAGATTCCCAAAAGTACATCGAGGTAGTGCTTTAGTAAACAGATTTGCCAAGTTGTTGCAAGACTGGATTTGCTGATTGTTGTTCTGTTTGTCCTCTTGTAGTTCGTGCGTCTAGAAGAGCTTAGGGGAGATGTGCTTCGTCTTGTCACCCTTGATGTAGTCACCTCATAGTTGAGCTATGTAGGCTGCATTGTCTTCGAACATGGTGGTTGGTTCAAGGTCGTCCGTCTTCAGGCTTGTCGTCACTAGGATGTGCTGAATGACTGAACGTAGCCAAAAACATTCTCTGTTAGTTTCATGGATCACAATGAGTTCAGAGTGATTGGATGAGGTTGCTGTCATGGTCTGCTTCACAGATCTCCATGAAATGTCCATCCCACCGTAGGTGAACACGAACTCTGTCTGTGACTTTTCGGTGTGGGGGTATGACCTGTAACCTGCATCTACATAACCAATCAAGTTGGAGGATACACCTTTCTGGTAATATAATCCCAGATCAATTGACCCTCGGAGGTAGCGTAGAAGTTGCTTAACTTCGTTCCAGTGGTGCTTTGTGGGCGTTGCACTGTATCTGTCTAGTAGGTTTACTGCGAACGCTATATCGGGACGCGTGCAGTTTGCAAGATAGAGGAGTGCTCCAATGGTACTTGGTAATGTACTTCAAGACCAAGTGTTTCCTCCCCTTCTTCCAGCAGACGGAAGGGGTCTTTATTTACATCCATTGATCTGATGACTATTGGTGTACTCAACGGATGACATTTGTCCATATGAAAATTTTTCAGCAATTTCCGTTTATAAGTGGATTGATGTAACAGGATTCCACCGCTGCGGTGTTCTATCTGTAAGCCAAGACAATATTTGGTCTTGCCAAGGTCTTTCATCTCAAAAGTCTTTGTAAGGCTTTTAGATATCTTAGATACCTCTTCAAAAGATCCTATGAGATTTAAATCGTTTACACAGACGCCAATTATTACAAATCCTGTTCCCTTTGCTCTTATGAAGATACAAGGGCAGACTTCATTATTGGTGAATCCTTGTGGGATAAAGGAATTCACTGAGTCTGTTATACCACATTCTTCCCGATTGTTTTAGACCATACAATGATCTTTGTAGCTTAATAGAATTGACGTCCCGAGGTCTATCTTTCATTTCTGTTTGTAATTTATAGCCATCAGGAAGTTTCATATAGATATCTTTATCTATATTACAGTATATGTATGCAGTCACAACGTCCATGAGCTGCATATCTAGGTCTTCCATAGCTGTTAAGCTTATTATGAATCGGAAAGTGATCGCATCCATAACCGGGGAATATGTCTCATCAAAATCTATTCACGGTCGTTGGGAAACCCTATGCTACAAGGCGTGCTTTGTCGCGTATGATCTGATTATTCTCATTTCTCTTTCTTACGAATACCCATTTATATCCCACAGGTTTTACACCTTTTGGTGTTGAAACCACTGGTCCAAATACTTTGCGTTTCAAGAGTGAGTCCAGCTCTACTCCTATTGCCTCGTTCCATTTTGGCCAATCCTCTCTATGTTTACATTCTACTATAGAGTGTGGATTGATATCATCGTCGTATTCAGAGACATGAATGTCAATATTGAACACAGAGTCGTCATCGATGACAGTGCTTTTTATGTCCAATATCTCCCCAGGACGTACATAATTTAATGATATTTCTCTTATGTTTTCCTCTTCTGGGGAATGGAGGAGGGGACATGTATTTGGGCCGAGCTCAGCATCCTGTGATGGTATCGTTATATTTTCTCCAGGAGTTTTTCTCTTTCGAGGAAACTTATCCTTGGAGCCTGGGGGTCGTCCTCTCTTTTATTGAGATACGGCCACTTCTGCTGCAGGTGGATTGCATCCATCTTTGGGTATGTCCATCCTAGCTGGCATGTTTACAGCAGGGACGTGTGATCTGACAATCTTCTAGTTGTTAGTGAATTTATCCGGTAGTATGTGAACTGTATTCTATATTTGGATGATCTTCAGAATCTCATCCTCACATTGGTTTGTAAGCGAATCAAAGTGGGACAAAGTCTTGGTGTCCCATGAAATGGTCTCTGAAGCTTCAGGCTTCTTAGAATTTAAGCCTAGTTTGGGAAAAGTATTTTTGTCAAACTCACAGTCTTCAAGACGTGCCTTAAAAGAGCCCCCCGTTAGGTATCTAATTATCGAGGGTGAGTGAAACCATACGTAGATACCTAGAAGACGTTGAGGACCCATCTTTGTCCTCTGTGGTGGTGCAATGGGGATATAGACTGCACATCCGAATATCCTCAAGTGAGAGATATTTGGTGGAGTTCCATATGCGAGTTGCATTGGAGAATATATTTGACTTCCAGATGATCTTATCCTTACTAGTGATGCAGCAGGCAAAATTGCATGTCCCTATGTAGTCATAGGCAACTGAGATTGTATTAGCAATGGACGAGTGATCCATTATAGTCTATTTATAAGAGATTCAGCTACGATATGTTCAACTTCAATGCCAGTTGCTTGGCAGTTGTCTTGAAAGACTTGTGATGTAAATTCCCCAGCTTTATCCAGACGTATTTTCTTAATCTGGTTGTCTGGGAAATGTGCTCGTAACTTAATGATTTCTGCCAGTAGTTTTGCAAAAGCTAAGTTACAGGTGGACAGTATGCACACATATGCCCATTTAGAAGATGCGTCTATTAGTACCATAAAGTACCAAAATAGGCCACTTGTGGGTGAATATGCCCACAAATGTCTCCATGTATTCTTTCCAGGAAGCTAGGAAACTCTAAGTCCACTGTGAGCAGGGATGGTCTCATAATTAGTTTTCCTTTGTAACAAGGAGGACAAGGAAAATCACCCTTTTGAAAGATCTTCAGGTTCTTCAAATTGTATCCACATGAATGGGATATGATGCAGTGCATCATTACCGATTCGGGGTGTCTGAGTTTGTTATGCCAACGTAAGAACTCTAGTTGATTTTTTCACTTTTGGTGCTCCGTTAGATTAGCTTCCATTGCTCGAATTTTTGTATTGTAGAGACCCAACGGGAGTCCCTTGAAACGTTCAATGATGGTTCTAGCACCATGTTTTAGAGTCGTTACATACAAGTATTCATTATTATTTATGTCCACCGTTTCTAGGTGGTATCCGTTAAGGCGGATGTCCTCGAAACTTAGTAAGTTTCTATTCGAGCTTGGAGAGAATAGAGCATCTTTTATTGAAATTTGTGTATTATTAGGGAGCAAAATATTTGCTTCCCATGATCCTTTTATTGTACTTGATGGTCCAAAAATAGTATTTACGGTGACATCGTAATTATTAATACTTTGGAAAAAGCTATTGTCGTGAAGGATCGCGTGCGTAGAAGCACTGTCCACTATGCATTTACTATCCATCTATAGAAAGAAAATTTTGTGGAATAATAAGGCGCAATAAACTAATTTATTCATGTCATATTCTGAAAATAACAACATGCTAGCAAAAAGCAAACATATAGGAAAAGAAATTGTTTTTAACTACATTCAATTTGCTAAAAGAGATAAAATGGAGAATCAGTCTAGGAGGTTATCGTTCGAGAAATTCTCGGCAGTGAACCGATGTGGAGCCAGGTCATTATTTTCACAAGGTTTGTTTCAGCATTAGGCTTCTGGCTAGCTTGATATAAATCCTGGAGGTGGGATGGAGTACGAAATTTTTTTGACCAGTGTCAAGTCATGCCACATTTGTGGCATTTGTCTTCCCAGTCTTTCTTGGGGGCAGATGTGTGGCCAGTGTTCTTCTTCCACACAGCTTTATTTTCCCCTCAATGTTATTCTTTTGTGGGGGACCTCTTGCATGCTTCTTCATTGCTTTTTCCTTCAGGGGTTTGCCTTTGTGTTTGTTCTTCTTATTCTTCTGGGAAGAAACAATATGTGCCTCAGGCGCAGGAGCAGTGCCAGCAGAGCGCAAGTTAAGGGTTGCCAGTAAAAGATCTATGTTCTGTTCTGCCATCAGAAGACAGAGAGAAGCTTTGAGTATTTTGTGAATTTTTGTTTATGATACTGTTGCATGAGGATGACATCTTTCTCATGGAAGGATGTATAAGTTTTCTCCAACATGCGTTCCTCCGTGACTTTTTCACCACACAACTGCAGGCGCGGGGTGATACTGAATAATGACGAGTTGTACTCGGCTATGGACTTGAAGTCCTATAGTTGGAGGTTCTCCCATTCATAGTGCACTCGAGGGAGGATAACATCTTTCTGATGTTTGTATCGCTCCTCGTGTGAGACCATAACTCATACGAGTTTTCCACGGTTAGATATTCGGCCTTCAGGATCCAATCAATGTGGCGTCTGATGTAGATAATGGCTTTTGCCTTATCTATATCAGACACCATATCTCCAGCAGCGATGGCTTGACTCAAGCCTTGTGAGCGTAAATGGAATTTAATATCCAGTTGCCAGCTCAGGTAATTCTTGCTAGTGGAGTCCAAAACATCAAATTCGACGCACGCTATCTTTGTCATTTTATCTAAGCATGTAAATTAGCAACAATTAAATATGTGAAAAACAAATAATCATGCAGTCCAGACATAGATACTTGTTGCGTGGATCGGCTAGTCACCATTTCCAAATTACAAACCAAAGTCCATATACAGTCCCACTAAAAGAAAAAGAAAAGTACAACTTGGGAACCCATATAGGGCCCCATATTCTGGAAGGTGTCTTCTTCTCCATAGGACGTGTGCCAGCCTTGGATGTTTACAAATTAATCCTCACTACAATTTCTCTCAAAAAGGAAAAGTAATGCGAGGAAAATAAAATGGTGACAAATAGCCGATCCAAAACCACAACAAAGTATAAAATATGCATCACAGAACATAGAATATGTAGCATGCATATAATATCATCACATGCATGTAGTTATGCAACATGCATTTAAAGAAAATATCATAAAGATTTAGCATGCTTCATGCATTTAAATGAGTTCATCGCAGATATATAATTATGCTACAGACATTAAAAATATATCATGAAGATGTAGCATGCTCCGGGCATTTTAAAAACAATTTGTATTAAAGGCATGTATGGACTAGTAATAAAGGTGAAAAATGGATTAAAAATTTTATGCAGTTCCCCGAAAAAATTTCGGCGTTCAAATTTTTCACATAAACCCTAATTAGGGTTTGTTATGTTTTTCGTGCATCATCGGCCGTCAGGGCCGCGAAAAAAGGTTTTGCGCGAGTGCGCGTCTATGGCCTGTGGGGTCGCAGAGATTACCGTTTTAGGGTTTTGTCCTTCGGGGCAGTTTTCCAGGAAAAACATAGTGAGGGGGGTGCCCCCCTGTTGCGTCGCTGTGGGGTGGGTGGGGGGCTACTGCCCCCCCTCGTTTCATCACCGTGGTGGGGGGAGGGGGGCAGCCAGCCCTCTCGTTACATTGCCATTGGGGGGCTCCCGGCCCCCTCGTTACATCGTCATGTGGGGGGCTGGTGCCCCCACCCCCTTCGATTGCCGTGGGGGGGGGCTGCCGGCCCCCACTTTATCATTGGGGGGATGCTGCCCCCCCCCCCCCCCCCGTTTTGCGGTTGATATGGCAGGGGGTTCGGTCCCCCCCTCTTTTTGCGGTTGTTTATGGCGGAAAGTGGCAAGGGTTCGGCCCCCCTTGGGGTTCGCGACAACAATGATTTCAACAGCGAGTAGCAGGAAAAACATAGATCCAATAAAAGATCCACTTTTTCAAATAAAGAACTAATTTTTTTTGTAGTAAAAAATTGATTTTTATTATTGAAATCAATGTTTTCATCAAAAAAATTTGATTTTTATTGTTTAAACATCGATTTTGGTCCAGAGATAAGCAGATCTAAACATATTCTACGAAAATAGGTTTAGATCGAGATTATATATGATTACCTCTGGATCTGTCCTCCAGATATAGCGACGTTTGATGAAGCCTACGCATGAAAGATGATGTCCGCACGTGGTGGATCTACCTCTTCCTTGCCGTCCTTACAAGATCAGAGCTTAGGAAATATTCAGAGAATTGTGTTGATAACGTGTTATGAAGGTGACGGTTACTGAACCTATAGCCATGTACTTATAGAAAATTTTTACATAATGGGTGGATACCCTAGCCCTTCGTGGGCTTCACATGTGCCTACAAAAGTACATTCATAACAATCTTGATGTTTTCTATGGTGCTAGCAATGATTTCTATCGTTTATATGTTTGTTGCTATGCTTGAGTAGATATATTGCTAGGGTAAGGTTGAATCCTATTACTAGGGCATCATATTTGATTGGGATGGTGATCCAAGATATTGATGCCAAACCCATCTTGATTTTGGGGTTCTTTGAATGTTTGGAACTTAGCCGAGGGAAGGGATTTGACCATAATCGGTTCAAAACTTGATCGGCCCGGATTTTAACTCTGGACGATGTCGTCTTACCGCAAGCGCACGGTATAGTGGCAAACGGGTATCGTACACGGGGAGGCGGTGCCACACTACCTATCTACTCCTAGGTTAAGTTAGACTTGTGAGTTTTAATGGTGGAGGTGGATTACAGAATGTCGTAGTGGTGATGGATGCGAAGGTCGTGTCGCTCGATATCGCAAAATAACTCCACACAAAGAAAGAAATAAAACAAAGAGAACAAACGAGAGAAATATCACTAGGGTTTTGGTATTCTCACGAATACTTCGGGTTCGGAATGAAGCTCATACGTGTCTAGGGATCAAATTGTCCGACGAGTCGATAATATGTTGTGCATGCTCTTTAATTTGGTGCCACCATCGTGGATCAGCTAGTAAGAAATATAGGGGTGTAATGAACGACTAAGGTTGGTGCCACTATCGTGGATCATCGTACCAAGATTGTCACGCCCTGCTTCCCATTATATGGGTGCGAAAACAAGACGAAGGTCTGTATGGGCTGGAGCTATGAAGCTCGAGCCTACTAAGCGTCTGTAGGGATACACCAATCAAAGTACAGGTTCTTGCATTACAGTTCAGAATAATAAGAGTACTCATAGAGAACAACATCATTCATTCACCATGATAAAAATCCAGTAGTACAAAATAAGTCTAATAAAAGAAAGCCACGAGCAAGGGTACAACGGAAAGGGGGAACTACTGGTGCTACACACCCAACCTAGACAAGAATCTAAATGGTGCTATGCACCCAAACTAGAAAGCTGGAAACTCCAAGTCAGCAACAGGACTGGTCCTCGACCGGGTCGTACTCCTTAGAAGCGTCCTCCTGCTCTAAGTCCTCAGTTACTGTCTCCTCGTCTGTGTACTATATCTCAGTACCTGACGTATAAACACCCAAGAGAAGAGGAGTTGTACGTCAGGTAGTGTCGACAAAAGAAATGTAAGAAAGACTCTACTGCAAGGTGTATGGAACTTTAAGACATTTATTAAATGTTGTTTACATGGCAGATTGTAAGATGCGACAGCATGGAAATTTATGTTTACATGGAAGGAAATTAAAAGATAGTGCAAGGAAGTAAACGTGGCGTGGCAATGGCCGTAGCGTGTGCTACTGGCTACAAGACAAGACAAGACCAGACAAGACCAGACCAGACAATGTGTGTGTCTCTAGGGTTCATGCCTTAAGGGTAGAGGGCGGCCAAACCCTCTAAACCTTACGACCGCTCAACCCATACCCAACCCAGTGCACAAGACAATTCTGTACAAAGGATCACTCTCTATGCTAAGAGGGTGCCTTATTCCCCGCAGGTTATTTGTATAAAGGATCACTCTCTCTGCTAGGAGAGTGCCTTATTCCTCGCTTGGTTCAATACAATTCATGCTTAAAGTTACATGGCAATGCAAGAATGATGCATGTCCGTTTTAAGATATTTATCAATATGGCAGTTATAGCATATTGGGCCTAGGCTTCGTCATCAAGTCTAGGCTATCGTGAGGGTATCCTAGATGCTATCATTTCACGTCTAGGTCTCTTGTTCATGTTTTACAAACTAAGGAAAATAATGGCCTAAACGTGGACGAATCAACGCAAGTGAGCACACTTGCCTGAAGTGGTGAGAAGTGTGTCCTTAGGGGGCGTCTCGTCATAGGCAATGCATCGGTTACGGTTCGCTGTAACCGGTCAAACGGGACGTTGTCAGGACTGGTTTTAGAAGACCTATTATGTCATGTCTCTAGATCGATCGTGGCTATCCTAGCAGTTCCAAATCACGTTGTTCACATGTTCAGATCTATTCTATGGTTCTCTACGTCGATTCTACCATATGTGCACAGTCAAAATAGTCCAATCGATGGTCTAGGTTGTCATAGCAGTTTAAAGGAGCATAAAATAACATTGGTGATTATGTTGCCGGTTTTAATTAGGTTTTGACGCCCCCCCCCGATCTTTGCGCGTCAGATGTGTGTAATGTATAATTGGGGGCATGAGATTTAAATATTTGTAACCGCAAGCACACGGTGTTGTAGTGTGCCTTGGGGGTCGAACTCAGGGAGGCATGGATGTGCTTGTGTCAAGTAGGATCAGATTCACCCCATGGGTGAGCTAGCCTGAATCAGATGATGGGTTGTCATGAAAAATAGAATGCGAGGGATAAACAATATAAAGGGAAAACCCGGGACTTCGGTTTCCACCCTATCGTGCAATTCTCACCGATACGGCCTACGGGTAGGATAGCGATCGGAATTAGGGTCTAATGGTGAGACGTTGCCTCTAAGAGTGATACCAACGTCCCATGGGCCCGATATTCCGGTCGGTGCCCAGGATGATACGCCGGACTTCCCGGGTTCGGTCAGTGGGCATTCCCATGTCCATTAACACTAACCGACTCCTGGAGCACTAAGCTCGCAACGATAACTCCCAACGTCTCATCCAGCCGCTCCCGCGTGCTAGGATTCGACGTCTATGCTAAGGGCGTGAGCTATGGCTAGGGAGTCAACCGCCAAGTTTATCCCCCCTTGGCCCAACGGTCAAAGGCGGTCTTTTTCCCACCGATGATAATAAAACACCCCGCGTAACCGTTCGATTCATAATCCCTATCGATTTTCTAGTCCTATGGACGCATCGGGAAGAACCCACGAACGGGTTTCCACCAAAATCCCAGATTTGGGAACTACTCACACATATTTACTAAAAAGCGATCTAAATAGAAATCGACCGTTAGAAACATGATCAGGCGATTGAAAAGCAGTAAGAGCAATGCTAATAACACTATATTAAAGTTTAACAAAGATAGGAAAACTTACAAATATCTGAAAAATTACAGCCGTCAAGAGAGAGAAAAAACAGCAAAAAATAACAACTCCCGTTTCTGGAAAACCTAAGGGTCATATATATAGAATACGATATCACCCGATCGGTTGAAAAGTCAACCGATCGGGTGACCTGCTTCGTTTCTTCGACAGTTCGGCACGGGACTTCACCCGGTCACATGGCACGGTCGGTTGAGGATTGAAGCTGATCGGTTGGATCTTCGTGCCGTCGGGTGAACCGGTCAGTTGAGCTGTCCGTGTCTCAGATTCGGGGAATCGGCTACAGGTGAACCGATCGGATGAAGGTCACCCGATCGGTTGGCAATCAGCATCAAAAATCCAGAGAGTTGGGGCGTTTGAACCGACATCTGAACCGACCGGGTGACTTCTTGACCGCTCCAGCTTGTGTCCGGGTTGTAACGACTGGTTTTCATGTATCTGGATTTATTATATTATATTATATGTTTTGGTGAATTTTCTCCTTATGTGTGGTTTTCGTCCTCGTAGCTTTCATTTTCGATCGTTTCGTCGTATTTTCTTAGCTTCTTCTGTTGATCGTCGATTTCGGAGTAAGTCATTCGTGACGGGCTTCATATCGGTCATATCTTATTGTTAGATCAAGCCTAGGAGTCTTAGGAAGCGATCCCGGAGCTTCGCGCTCCATGTCGGAACTTTTGGTGCTCATTAGCCGGTGTAAGAAGGGGCACCGACCGACTAGATGATGATCCAGTCGGTCGGAAAACCTTCTTGAACCGACTAGTTGGCTTTGTTAATTTCTCAGGAGTTACTATTTGTCGTTAGTCGGTCTAAGAACGTTGGTCGACCGACTAGGTTGCAAACTAGTCGGTCAGCAATGCTTCTTTAACCGACTAACTCATTAACTATTTTTGGTACCAGTTACTGTTCCTTCTTAGTCGGTCTAAGTTCATCTTTCGACCGACTAGATGTCAAACTAGTCGGTCAGTAGTTGTTCTTTAACCGACTAACTCTTAGTTCAGGTTTTCATCTGGGGTTACTGTTTACACTTAGTCGGTCTACGTTGGTCAACCGACCGACTAGTTTTCAAACTAGTCGGTCAGTGGTTGCTCTTTGACCGACTAAACAGTGCAGGAAACCCTAATTTTGCCCTAGCCGCCACCAAACTCTATAAATACCCCTCCAAACGTTTTCTTCTTCTTCTTTCTCGACTCTAAACCTAATTTCTCCCCCATTGAGCCCCCTACTACCTCTAACCCTTATTCCTTCATCCCAAGCCCAAAATCCATCATCCAAACCCTCACTTAACACATTCTACCTCTCATCTTCCTCAAAATCTCATCAAATCCCCTAAATCCCCCAAAACCCCATTTCTCCAATTCTTCTCCATCCATTTCCAGATCTGAACCCTAGGTTCACCGGAGCGTTTCTTCCTTTGCCGTGCTTGCTCGGCATCATTCTCCCGTTTCCTATACGGTAATAGTCGATCTCTTGATGTTTTCATAACCCGTTGTGTTTTTGGTGAAACCCTAATGAAATGAATGTTGTTTTGATGATTGTTTCTCCATAACAGCGACTTCCCCGTAGATTAGCGTCCGTGGGACGAGCCTTCATGATCGTCATTCTCGGTGCTAGGCAAGTGAAACTTGCCACCTAGGGTTTTAGGCCATGTCTTAGGCCATTTGCTTGTAGTAGGCGTAAAAGAGGCTAGGCGACGAAATGATACTCGCCTAGGCGCAAATTTAGGAACTAGCTTGACAACGAAGCTAGATCCAACATTTATCATGTTGCACAATTATCATGTCATGTTTAATTTCCATTGACGGTACGCAAATTAGTTGTCATGTCATTGCATTCTTTAAGTGTTTCCGTGATTGCGTAGCTTCGCTACAATACTTGTGTTTCCTGGCTCGTGTTCCAGAAGCGGGCCATGTGTTGGTTGATAGCCAATGCCCGAACTACTTGTTTCCGGCTAGGTGCACCCCTACGCCAAATGCTTATGAGTCGTGAACTAGAATGCGAGCTCCTGTGCGGGGCAACCCTGGCCAATTTACTGAGCTCGTGTGCAGGGACCCTGGCTCGTTTACATGTGGGTATTGGGGGTAAGAGTTAAGCGGCCAATCAACTGGGAGTCTGCCCGATCAGCAACTGCAGTGGTAAGGCGTAAACTCTGGGTTCTGGGGTAGTGTTAAGCGGCCAATCAGCGTGAATGCCAAACCATTCAGCTGTAAGGCGTAAACATCTACAAACAACTTGAAACGTGACTAGTGAAATGATTGAGATTGTTAGTAGCTTGGCTACTCTTGACTTGTCCCGATAATTGTTCTCTTGTTCTTATTGTTTCACCATGTCTTGCTTGTGCACTCATGTTATAACTGCCATGTCATGCATACTATAACTGCTAGGTTGCTAGTTGCCTTCCTTTTCAGTTTCCTTGCCCAAGTCTTTTAGACTTGCTGACATGTGCCCCTTTACTCATTTGGGTGACACATGTTAGATCCTGAGCCTGAGTACATTGTGGAGGACGAGGTGTTTGCTGACGCCGAGCCCGAGCTTGTGTTTGACGGGGAGTACGTGGACACTGGGGACCAGTCCTAGTGTCTTCGTTGAGCTCTCCTTTTGTTTAGACTGCTGTTTTGTTGTCGGTGCGTAGCACATATACTTTGTTACGTTGTTGCTTTTGTTGGCCTTGTTCTGGGCCATTAGACTCTTTCTTTTAGCCTGGTGGCTTTTCTGGATGTTGGACTTAATTTTCATGTTGGACAAATTATGAGATATGAGATTCTATTTCTGTCTCTCCTTGTGTTATTATTGTTGTTCCGTTTGTGGTTACAGGGACCTGCTTATGTTTTATTGACGCTTATCGGGTTTGGGGCTTCACAGCTCCACTCTCGTGCGGACCTTTTCACGTCTCGCCTCCATTTTAGGGAAGCGGGGCGTGACAGGTTTTGTTGGTGGCCCATGCAGGTCCTTCTGTAACTGCGATTATCGGAATGACGATAATAATATTAGAATGTCCAATAAACTAAGTTCGACATCCGAGTCATAAGCTATGAGTCTAATCTGCTTCGTTTTCTGTGTCATTAGATGGCAGGAAGGCGATTCACCCGTGGTGGAGGTAGTGGTGCGCCCCCTCATGATGAGGAGCCTGAGCGGGAACCCACCAATGGAGAGATGATGCAGATGATGCTTCAGATGATGCAAGTGCAGCAGGGCGTGCTCCTGCAAGTCCAGAATGCTCCACTTGCTCGAGCTGCCCGGGCACTTCCGGATGTCCCTCGCTCCGAGCCGGGAGCGAAGCAATTTCGGGAGCTGGGTCCCGCATATTTTGATGGGTCTGAGGGTCCTCTGGCTGCCGATGAGTGGATTCGGAACATAGAGGATAACTTGAAGATGGCCAAGATCACCCCGGCTGGATGGGTTGATTTGGCGAAGAGGCAACTCAAGGATAATGCTCGGAACTGGTGGGATGCGGAAGAGAAGATGTTGGTGGAGCCGATATCTTGGACTACCTTTAAGTCCAGGTTTGATGAGGAGTTCTTTCCGAAGGCTGCTAGGAAGGAGATGCTGCAGCGCTTTATTGACCTGAAGCAAGGGAGCTTGACGGTGGACCTGTACCACCAAGAGTTCACTAGGCTGAGTCGGTTCGCACCGAAGATGGTGCAGGATGCTGATGAGAGGGCTCAGAGGTTCCTGCAGGGACTTGCTTTAGAGCTCCAGAGTTTTGTGTCCTCCTCTGATCTGGACTCTTATCAGAAGGTTCTGGTCGCTGCGAGGAGGCAGGAGCTGAACCTGAGTCAGAGGAGAGGACATGTTTCTGGTGCTGGGAAGAGGCCTATGGAGCAGGCCAGGGCGGTGGTTAGGCCTGGTTTCAAGCCTAATCAGCCAGCTCAGTTTAAGAGGCCAGGAGGGCCTATTCAGAAGACTTGCCATTTCTGCGGCAAGCCTGGCCACATCAAGGATCAGTGTAGGAAGTTTCTGGGCCAGTGTTTGGTTTGTGGTGATGCTTCTCATGTCGCGAAGGATTGTCGGCATGCGAATCAGCTGCGGAGGGCACCTGTTGCAGCTCAGCCGTTGCAGCAGCGAGCGTCTGTTCCTGCTGGACATGGAGCAGCTCTTGTTCCACAGAGGCAGGCTTTTCAGCAGGCTATTCGCCGAGGAGGCAGGCTTTTCTGATGACCGCTGTGGAGAGCGAGGCTGTGGATGAGGTTATCGCAGGTAATCCTCAATCTAGCTGTTACTTTCCTAGCTGGTTTTGATTGTTAGATTGTGTTATTTGCTTGAACATGATTGTTTGCTAGACTAGGGTTTGATTGTTAATTGCTTGTTAGGTGTGGTTTTGGTGTGCACATTTCCTGCACGAGTCCTCTTTGACTCTGGTGCATCGATGTGCATTATTTCTCGGAGCTTCGTGGAGAAGCATTCCTTGTCGACGTCCCCTCTTCCCAAGAGTTGGAATATCGTTACAGGGAATGGCGTGGTCTCGGTGCATCTTGGTTGCAATTCTTGCTCGTTGGTGGTCTGTGGACATGAGCTTTACGCTGATTTCATTGTCCACGACATCATCAACTATGATGCAGTTCTTGGGATGGACTGGCTTGCGGGCTTCTATGCTACGATTGACTGTAGGAGGAAGAAGGTGGTGTTCGAGATTCCCGGGCATCCAGTATTTGAGTTCATCCGTGGTAGCAGCTCGCTGGGTCCGGTCAGGTTTCGGGCCAGGCCGGTGGAGGTCGTGGCTATGCAGATGGAGCTGGAGAGGCCAGCTGTGGTGCGAGATTTTGATGACGTCTTCCCTGAGGAGATGTCTGGGTTGCCACCTGATCGAGCTTTAGAATTTTCTATCGATCTTGTTCCGGGAGCGCAGCCGATTTCGAAGGCGCCTTATCGTATGGCACCCGCTGAGTTGGAGGAATTGCGGAAGCAGTTGGATGAGCTTTTGCAGAAGGGTTATATCAACCCTAGTGTGTCTCCGTGGGGAGCACCGGTGCTGCTGGTGAAGAAGAAGGATGGTTCGCGTCGCATGTGCGTGGACTATCGGGAGTTGAATGCGGTGACCATCAAGAATAAATACCCGTTGCCTCGCATCGATGATATTTTCGATCAGCTTGGAGGTTCGAGGGTGTTTTCTAAATTGGATTTGAGGAGTGGTTACCATCAGTTGAAGGTGAAGAAGGGAGATGTTCCGAAGACAGCGTTCAGGACGAAGTATGGACACTACGAGTTTGTGGTTATGCCTTTCGGTGTAACCAATGCACCCGCAGTTTTCATGAATCTGATGAACCTGATTTTCTACGAGTTTTTGGATAAGTTTGTCGTTATCTTTATTGACGACATTCTGATCTATTCAAAGTCGGAGGAGGAGCATGCATCGCACTTGAGGACGGTATTGGAGATTTTGAGGAAGCATCGGTTGTATGCTAAATTTTCGAAGTGCGAGTTTTGGCTGGATAGAGTTGCTTTTCTGGGGCATGTGGTGACTGGAGATGGTATTTCAGTGGATCCTGAGAAGATTAGGGCCATCAGAGAGTGGCCTGTTCCGTCGTCTGCATCTGAGATTCGGAGTTTCCTTGGACTTGCTGGTTACTATCGGCGCTTCATTAAGGACTTTTCCCGTATTGCTGAGCCGATGACCAGATTGACGCGGAAGGATGTACCTTTTGTTTGGTCGGGTGATTGTGTGAATGCTTTTGGTGTTCTGAGGGAGAGGTTGACGACTGCCCCTATTCTTGTTGTGCCTGATCGCAGCGGTGGATTTGAGATCTTTTGCGATGCTTCTGGCAAGGGTCTCGGTTGTGTGTTGCATCAGCACGGGCATGTTGTGGCTTATGCTTCTCGTCAGCTCAAGGTTCATGAGAAGAATTATCCGACGCATGATTTGGAGTTGGCTGCCGTTGTGTTTGCTCTTAAGATTTGGAGGCACTTCTTGCTGAGTGAGAAAGTGAAAATTTTCACCGATCACAAAAGCTTGAAGTATATTTTTACTCAGAAGGAGCTCAACATGCGACAGCGTCGATGGTTGGAGCTCATGGCGGATTATGAGATTGATTTGCAGTTTCACCCTGGCAAGGTGAATGTGGTTCCTGATGCGCTGAGTAGGCTTCCAGCGGTGATGATTTTGACTTCGCAGTGGAGATTGCAGCAGGATTTTTGCGAGTCTGGTGTGGAGATTGTTCTTCCTGGGGAGGCTTCTTCGTTGATGTGTATGCAGATACAGTCGACGATTGTGGATCGGATCAAGGCTGGCCAGGCTGAGGATCCGAAGCTGGTGAAGATTCGGGAGCAGGTGGAAGCCGGTCTGCGGACTGACTTTTTGATTCATGAGGATGGCTCGTTGAGGTTTGGAGCCAGGTTGTGTGTGCCAGCTGGGGATATTAGAGAGGAGTTGATGGTGGAGGCACACAGTTCACCGTATTCTGTGCATCCTGGTGGCACCAAGATGTACCAGGATCTTCGTCTGAACTATTGGTGGCATGGCATGAAGAGGAGTGTGGCTCGGAGTGTAGCCAAGTGTCTGGTTTGCCAGCAAGTGAAGGCGGAGCATCAGCGTACGGCCGGGTTGCTACAACCGCTTCTGATTCCGGAGTGGAAATGGAAACACATCACTATGGATTTCATGACTGGACTACCTCGGAGTCCGAAGCAGAATGACGCAATTTGGGTGATCGTAGATCGATAGACCAAATCCGCGCACTTTATTCCGTTCCGAGTGGGACAGTCCATTGAGGCGCTAGCAAGGAGATATATGGAGGTGAATTCTTTTACTCTCAGTTTTTATTTCCTTTTCCTAGTTTAGATAGTGATGTAACGTGAATTGTGCAGGAGGTCGTACGACTTCACAGAGTCCCCGTGAGTATCGTGTCAGACAAAGACACGAGGTTCACATCTCAGTTCTGGCAGAGTTTGCAGAAGAGTTTGGGTACGCGTCTGAGTTTCAGCACGGCGTACCATCCGCAGACGGATGGCCAGTCCGAGAGGACAATTCAGATCTTGGAGGACATGCTGAGGGCGTGCATGTTGGATTTCAAGGGTTCGTGGGAGGACCATCTACATCTGGTGGAGTTTTCTTACAATAACAGCTTCCAGGAGAGTATTGGCATGGCGCCTTTCGCCGCTCTTTACGGGAGGAAATGTCGATCGCAATTGAGTTGGGATGACGTTGGTGATCGTGAGCTGTTGGGACCTGAGATGATTGTGGAGGCCGTGGGTATTGTTAGGAACATTCGGGAGAGGTTGAGGATTGCTCAGGACCGTTTTAAGCATTGGGCGGATGCTAAACGTCGTCCTTTGGAGTTTCAGCCGGGAGATCATGTGTTTCTGAGGATTTCCCCGAATCGTGGAGTGATTCGTTTTGGAAAGCGAGGAAGTTGAGCCCGCGATACATTGGACCGTTTGATATTCTGGAGAAAGTTGGCGAGGTAGCTTATCGCTTAGCCTTGTCGCCATCTTTGGAGGGAGTTCACAATGTTTTCCATGTGTCGCAGCTTCGTCGATACATTAGCAACCCATCTCGTGCTGTGGATTTCTCGGAGATTACCGTTCGCCCTGATATGACGTATGACCAGCAGCCAGTGTTTCCGTGATTGCGTAGCTTCGCTACAATACTTGTGTTTCCTGGCTCGTTTTCCAGAAGCGGGCCATGTGTTGGTTGATAGCCAATGCCCGAACTACTTGTTTCCGGATAGGTGCACCCCTACGCCAAATGCTTATGAGTCGTGAACTAGAATGCGAGCTCCTGTGCGGGGCAACCCTGGCTCATTTACTGAGCTCGTGTGCAGGGACCCTGGCTCGTTCAAATGTGGGTATTGGGGGTAAGAGTTAAGCGGCCAATCAACTGGGAGTTTGCCCGATCAGCAACTGCAGTGGTAAGGCGTAAACTCTGGGTTCTGGGGTAGTGTTAAGCGGCCAATCAGCGTGAATGCCAAACCATTCAGCTGTAAGGCGTAAACATCTACAAACAACTTGAAACGTGACTAGTGAAATGATTGAGATTGTTAGTAGCTTCGCTACTCTTGACTTTTCCCGATAATTGTTCTCTTGTTCTTATTGTTTCACCATGTCTTGCTTGTGCACTCATGTTATAACAGCCATGTCATGCATACTATAACTGCTAGGTTGCTAGTTGCCTTCCTTTTCAGTTTCCTTGCCCAAGTCTTTTAGACTTGCAGACATGTGCCCCTTTACTCTTTTGGGTGACACATGTTAGATCCTATGCCTGAGTACATTGTGGAGGACGAGGTGTTTGCTGACGTCGAGCCCGAGCTTGTGTTTGACGGGGAGTACGTGGACACTGGGGACCAGTCCTAGTGTCTTCGTTGAGCTCTCCTTTTATTTAGACTTCTGTTTTGTTGTCGGTGCGTAGCACCTATACTTTGTTACGTTGTTGCTTTTGTTGGCCTTGTTCTGGGCCATTAGACTCTTTCTTTTAGCCTGGTGGCTTTTCTGGATGTTAGACTTAATTTTCATGTTGGACAAATTATGAGATATGAGATTCTATTTCTGTCTCTCCTTGTGTTATTATTGTTGTTCCGTTTGTGGTTACAGGGACCTGCTTATGTTTTATTGACGCTTATCGGGTTTGGGGCTTCACAGCTCCACTCTCGTGCGGACCTTTTCACGTCTCGCCTCCATTTTAGGGAAGCGGGGCGTGACACGGGTGGTGCACGCATGCATCACTCGATCGGTTGGAAGTGACCAACCGGTCGGGTGAGGGGCTGAAAGATGCTATCTTCGTCGTTTGACCCCGTGGATCACGCGTGACTCCTCCCGTTGCTCCGGGACTCATGATATCATCATTATATGTCCCCTAAGCCGGTAAACTCCTGTAAAATACAAAAAACACGGAAAAGTGAAAGAAAACAAGAAAACACAAGAAAACGAATACAAGACGACGGAAAACAACGTAAAAACACAAAAGAAAACGTGCGTGAATATATGAAATATAAACGCACGTCAAAATGGGTTATCCTGGTCCTAACTGTGGAATCCCGACACATGCAAAATGAAGCGTACGATATATATATATTCATGCATACATAAGCAAATAGGAGAAGCAAATACCGCATATTCAAATCGAAACATGATAATCTAGGGGTCATTCCTGGACAGGTATATAAAATTAATTCACAAAGTAGAAGCACACCAAACAGCTAGGCACGACACATGACTCACAAAATAGCTAAGTGGACCCATGATGTATGAAATGCAAGAGGACTCGGCTTCCTAGGGCTAGTGAATGTGATTATCTATGCCATGCTAGGCGTGTGTGATTTTGTGGCAATTCATCACAGGGTTCATCTCTAGGAGGAGGAGATGAAAAAGAAGAAAAGAAAAATAATAAACACGATGAAAAAGACTCAAAAATGAAAAAGAAAGACTCAAATGACGCACAAAGTGCGACTCCCCCAAGCTGAAGTTTGCATTGCCCTCAATGCAATAAAAGTGAATACGGGAGGGCAAAGAAAATGGGGGGAATACGCACCGACACAAAAAAATAAGAAAGACAAGAAAAACACACATACGAAACTGAAAATAAGAATAAAAATAAAAATCATACCACACGACATAAAAACAGAAAATAAAAAAAATAAAATAAAAAGGAGAAAATCACACTGCACACAAATAAACAAACACACAAAGAAAAACGACACACGACAGCACACAGAAAAATTTGACTTCCCCAAGCTAAACGTGACAATGCTAGCAAAATGGTATGATCGTGAAAACGTAGAGATATGCAAGGGGGAGGTCAGAAAAAGCAAAGAATGGAAACAAAGATAAAAAGGAAGGGACCTGAAGCGGGAATGGGTCCTCCCCCAAGCTGTGGTAAAGCAGGGCCCCGCAAAGACAGATGGGCACTAAAAATAGGGGGAGGCAAAAGCTGGATGGGAATATATCAAGCAGAGGCACCACCCTCTGGGGGTGGTGAAGGGGGCCTGTGCTGAGGACCATGAGTTGTGGGGGGTGGGATGTGAAGCTCGAAGACATCGCGTGAGTCAGTGCGAATGTGATGAAAGAGGCTTTGAAGGACGGGCAGGTCACGCTCGACTGACTGTTGGGTTGCCTGACCACCAACTCCTGCTAGGAGGAGCATGGACATGAACCGGTTGTCTTGGTCGTCGTCATGGAATGACACCTCGTATTCGGCATCGCCAATGTAAATGGGGTCAAGGGGCGTGGGGTGGTGGATGAATTGGTGTCGGTGGTGGATTCGGTGGTGGATTGTGTACGACGAGCGTGACGGGTGGGTCTAGGGTTGGAAGTGTTGGCGTCGGTGGGTTTAGCGTGGTGAGGAGGCATTGTGCAGGAGTCGTGTGTGTGCGAGTGTATGCAAAATACGATGAATACACACTAACACGGCAAACGAGCAAAATGAAATTCTAGGGCAAAATATAAAGTTGAGCTAAGGAACGAAATTACACAATTGAGATGAAGATCATTGCTCGTAGACGCCCCAACGCGACGCAACAGGAACACGTGTGAAGCCGTGGCGACTCCTTTCAGCAAATTTCAAAAATGGGGGGAATGTGCGAAAATTAGGGCTTTAAGCGGGTGAAATCGTAGAGGAAGGGGGAGAGATCGATGGAAAGATTGAAAATGAGAGGGGAGAGATCGATTAGGGTCAGTTGGGAGGAGGAACTAGGTCGGGCGAAGGCGGGGGAGTCGAAACGGCGACGGGAAATTCGAAATCGGGCGAGGGGGGAACGAACGGGCGGAGAGCGCGTATATATAGGATTTTAAGTCGAACCGATCGGGCGAAATGTCACCCGATCGGTTGACTTTTAGGTCGAAATTATTGCTGAAAAGTTGGCTACAGGTGACCCAATCGGTTGATAACTCAACCGATCGGTTCGCCACTTCACACTTTTTTTCCTGAAAGTTTAGTACAGCTCACCCGGTCTTCCACTCGGTCACACATAGCTTCACACGATCGATTGATCAACTCCCCAAAATCCCCAAGACTTCTGCACAGATCACACGGTCTGTCAACCGGTCTCACATGTCTTCACCCGATCGGTTCATTGAGCGACTGATACGGCCAGCAGCTGATACATCCCAACCGATCGGTTGAGTTATCAACCGATCGGTTGGGGCCTTGTTTTCTGCAAAAGTCCACAAATGGCCTAAGTCCCTCAACGGAAGTTCTTGTGGCTGGATTTATTTATTAAAATAGATGAAATAAAGTTAAAAATAATCCTAAAAATTGGAAACAAAGGTTTAGAGCATGGGTTGCCTCCCATGAAGCGCTTTAGTTTAACGTCGTTAGCTCGACGCCTGAAGATGATGTTCAAGGTGAGCGATACGGGTGATGCCCAAAGTCTGGCATCGCTTCAACTTCACAGCTGGTAGGTTTCGGTGTAGTCGGTGGCGACAAGAAAACTTGTTCGACGACTCTCCCTTTGTTGACGGGGTCCGGGGGCTTCTCCTTCATATTGGCGTCCACCGCCACTCGTTTAAGGATCCGGACCTCATCCCCGGTGAGCCCCATGGGCTCTTTGCCTTTTCTCCTCGTAGGAGGAGCCTTTGGGAATCCGGGAGGGATCGTGTGTGCCACATCCATTATCCCAGCAACATCATTCTTCTTCGGGCCGACTGTTTCTTCGGAGTCCCCCAAGCTATCTGGGGGATTTCTCGAAAGAATTTCCCAGGAGCTTTTCTCCACATCTCTCTCTGTTTCTAACTCCAGCACATTGCATCTTGGATCATCTGGGGGATCGTGGTACTTCATCGACAACCCCAAGTCAAACTCGACTTTTTCGGTGTCGACGTTTAGGGAAAGTTTCCCATTCTTCACATCGATTAATACGGTGGCAGTGGCCATGAAAGGCCATCCAAGAATGATGGGGGTGTGTGCATCCTCAGGCATGTCCATGACAACGAAGTCCACAGGCACATGCACCCCTCTAACATTGATAGGAAGGTCATCAACAACACCCACCGGATACTTTACCGAACGGTCTGCAAGCTGTAGGGTCATTCCGGTGGGCTCCAAGTCGCCCATTCCTATCCTCTTATACAGCGACAAGGGCATCAAACTGACGCTCGCTCCAAGATCGATGAGCACACGATGTATCTTTACCTATCCGATCGCACAAGGTATAGAGAAGCTCCCCGGGTCCTTAAGCTTAGGAGGATTTGCTCGTTGGATAAGAGCACTACATTCTACCGTCAAAACGACCGTCTCCTTTCTAGAACCCTTTGTCACCAAATTTTTGAGGAATTTCGCGTAGGATGGTATGGTCTCTATAGCTTCAAGGAAGGGGATTTGCAAGCTTAGATCTTTGACCATGGAAAAGAATTTTCCATATTTCTCGTCTATTTTGGCTTGGGCTAACCGTTGCGAAAAAGGCACAACGGACTTGAATACCCTGAGGTTCCCTTCCTCATCCTTTTTCTTCTCCTCTTCATGGATTTCCTCTGGAGTAGTTGGCTTTGGCGACGAAGCACCGGCGTCATTCAACTTTTCATTCGGTTGCTCCACGACCAACGGTGCTTCCGGTTCCTTTGGGGGCACGCTAGTGGGGTGTAACGACCGCTTTTCGTTGTACGTTGTTCGTGCACGTGCTTTTGTTCGTGCACATGTTTGTTTTAGATCTTGTTTGTTTGTGAACACTTTCGAGTGATATACCGTTGTGAACGTCTCTGAGAGTATTAAATAGTGGCACTATTTTGGAACGACGTTTCCCGAGTCGTTTCCCACAATTTAAATTTACTCGATGAGACGTGACGATTCTCACTCTTGACGGGAGACGTTTCTATTTTTAGTTTCGTCGTCCGACGTCGAATCTGAGATCCGTCTTCTTAGTTAGCTCACATTCGTTGCCACGAACACCACGATATTTATTTCATAATTTTTGGAGTTTATTTGACCACTTTTATATTTTTAACAAACTTTAAAATATTTTTAATAATTAATTTATAAATTATTTTCGGCCAAATAAAATTTATTTAATTTTTAAACGTTTTAAAGAATTTTTGAGCCAATTTCCAGCTCATTTGGACCAAGTCAAATCCTTGGGTGAGTTGGAGTAGTTGGAATTCAAATTTTAAATTATTTTAATATTCTAATCCTATTAGATTTAGCCCTAGACCAAGTCAACTCATCTACACTATATAAGCAACCCCTAGCAAGACCTATTTTCCAAAGAAATTAGCCCTAGCCTCTTCCAAACTTGAAATTGGACGTTGCGACGATTCGTCGCAACGTTGCGACGAACGGCAGCCGCACGACCGAAGGAATCGCCCCCGTTCCCCCGCTCCGACCGAAGGCCATCCCCGCACCACAGCCGCTCCGCACCCCGCTGCTGTCGCCACCCCCCGCTCCCCGCTCCGACCGAGGATTCCTCTCGGTCAGACCGAGAGGCTTCCCCGCTCCGCTCGCATCCCCGCACCGTTGCAAGCCCCCGCTCAGCGCCCGCCTTGTCGCCCGCATCCGCTAGCGCTTGACCGAGCGGATCGCCCGCCTCTGCAACGTTGCAACGCTTGCAACGTTGCAGCGCCCGCTCCCCCGCATCCGCAGCGCACGACCGGTGCTGTCCACCGCACCAACCGACCGACCTCTCCGCACCAAGGCTCGCGACCGACCCCCGCTGCTGCACAGCCCGTTCCCTAGTGCCCGACCGATGGAATCTCCCGCATCGGCTGTGTACGACCGAGAGCCACTCGTCGCAACCCCTCATCCGTCGCATCGCTTGCCACCGTGGGCCCCCAAGTTCTCCAGAGTTATTGTGGGACCCCCAAAGGCCCCTAGGACTGCTGTGGGCCCCACCTAGGTGCGTTCTCTTCGACGACTTGCCGCGTACGACGTCCTCGCATGTCGTAGCCCGTCGTCGCACGTGCGAGCTTTGGAATCTGGAATCGTCGCCCGGGTTGATGCTCTGAACTTTCCAGCAAGGAAACTATATTGGAATCAGGACTTGGAGCGCGTTCTATTATTCCAACCCCCGGCGTCGCTACCCGACGCCGGTGTAGCTTTCGCGTCGTGTTGAGGTAACGTTTTGCACCCCTAGGACCCCCAACCCAATGCATGCTAATCAAGACTAAAATCGGTATTTTCAAAGTATTTTAAATGTTTTAAATTCACTAATGAAGATTAATAATATGGACTTTAGGCCGGTGGACTTTGCACGTAGGATAATTGTGATTCTTGGACTCATTGGACGGTGTGCTCAGACGTCGTACTTGCAGGCAAGTGAAACTTGCCAACTCTTGTGTAGGGCCATGTTTTTAGGCCACTTCCTTGCTTTTAGCGTAAAAGAGACTAGTCAGTGAAATGATAGCTGGCTAGACGCCTACTTGATCTAGTTTGACAACGAAACTAGATCCGTCACCTAAATGATCTAGCTTGACAACGAAGCTAGATCCAACCCTTAAACTTGTCATTCATGCATGCTAAACTGTCACGTTTACTTTTCTTACTTGTACGCTTTACTACTTGTCATGCCATGTCATCCATGCTTTGATTGTTGCATCGTAGCACACGCTACAATACTTGTCCTCGTACTACTTGTCCGGCTAGGTGCACCCCTACGCCATACTTGTTTACACACTTCCTGGCTCGTGGTCCAGAAGCGAGCATTCCAAGTTCGGGGGTAAGGCCCTGGCTCGACACACGTGGAGGGGTAGGGATAAACGTTCACTTGAGCTTAGGAGTGGCCTGATCAGCCCTCTAGCCAAAAGACGGAATCTCTGTGCACGAGGTGCTTACTTTTCTTGTCTTGTACTTGTCTTGTGAAGGTCATGCCATGCTCGTACTTTACTTCGCTTTACTTTACCTGTTGCACTCATTAATTTAACTGCCATGTCATTGCATCATGCTAGAACTTTTAGGTTGCTTCTACTTGTACTTTCAGTTTCCTTGCACAAGTCTCTTGTAGACTTGCTGACATGTGCCCCTTGCTCTTTTGGGTGTCACATGTTAGACCTGAGCCAGAGACCGTTGCTGAGTACGTGAGGTCTTGCTGACGCTGAGTCTGAGTCCATGATTGCCCAGGAGGATTTTGGTGGACACCGGTGACCATTCTTTGAGTCTTGTTGAGCTTTATTTTGTTTTAGGCCTTTTGTTAGCTGTTGGTGCGTAGCACCGTTGTTTTGTACTTTGTACTTTTGTTGGCCATGTTTGGGCCTTTAGTCTCTTTCTTTTAGCCTGGTGGCTTTTCTGCGATGTTGGAAACTTATTTTATGGATATTCTGAGATGTTTCTTTTGTCTCATTTCATTATTATTATCTTTGTTTCATTCGCGTTGCAAGGACCTGCAGTTTTAAACTTGATCGACGCTTATCGGACTTGCAGCTTTGTAGCTTCAAGTCTGAGCGGACCTTCTCACGCTTCGCCTCCACATTTTTGGGAAGCGGGGCGTGACATGGGGATTTTTGTTCCGCTCCTCAAGACGATAGCGGACACGTTTGCATGCTCGTGCGTGAGTGCCAATGTCTGATTTGCTCCCCTCGGGTTCACCTCCGGTTGTGGCAGCAATAAGTTTTGCGACCTTGAAAGGTTCGCCACTTGTAACCCCAACTGGGTTACTTGGTCTGTGAGAGCCCGGTGTCCCATTTCCAGCTTCAGATTTATCTTCTCTTGGTTGGATATTTATTAAGTCAATGGGGATTCAACCGGAGAGATGGCCCTCTGTTGGCCATATTGCTGTTGCTGCTGAACTGGTTGCTGATTCCTGGGAGCATATTGCTGATATTGTTGTGGAGGTTGCAGCTGCTGAAATTGCTGCTGCTGAAACTGCTGCTGCTGAGGCCTAGCCGGCTGATATATCTGTTGTTGCTGTTGAGGCGGTGGCTGCAGATAAGGTGTCCGGTAACTAAGGTTGGGATGATTCCGGTTGTTTGGAGAGTAGGTGATCACTCTATATTTTACACCTTTTTTCTGCATGTTTGCATGCCATTTTAATCGCTCAAATCGTGTTTTTCGTGTTTATTCGACAATATTGCGATGCTTTTCACGATTTGTTGTTTTTGTCGTATTTCAGGAGATTTGTAGCGATTTGGAGCGATTCTGAGATGCACCCACTCCGGAGTGTCACCGACGACTCTCTTGGGGGGTATTTTGCTGTTGGAGAGGAGTAGAAGGAGAAAGAACGTCGTAGGAGCGACGAGGAGGCGAAGATATGAAGTTTGGGCATTTTTAGCACTTCACTCGGCTGAGTGAAGGAGTCACTCGGCCGACCATAGGAAGCCCGCTCGGCTGGCCAGATCGGACACGCAACAGGCGTGCACTCGGCCGTGCATCGCCATGCCACTCGGCCGAGCACCGAGTCACCCACCGCCCGAGTGGAGCCAAGACGACGGCATCAAAAATCACCAACTTTCTGTTTTCCGTCAGTCTGCTCCGATTACTGACTCGGCAGAGTGGAGAAAGACGGTCCGCCCGAGTGACTACAGCCGTCCGCCCGAGTGACCTCCGAGGAGACGACCCCCGAGAACCCCAACTCTCTGTTTTTATACAGGGTTCGTCACTTGGCCGAGTGACATTTGTCACTCGACCGAGTGAGTCGCGCTGCCTGTAGTGAAAACTGCGGATTTGAGGCTGCGCAGGGGCATTTTCGTCAGGTTTTTTGAGCGATTTTGGGGGGTAGTTAACCCCAGTTTTTAACCGAGTTTAGGATGATCTTCAGAACTTTTTTGCAGCTTTTTAGATTACCTTTTTAGGGATTAGATTTAGCTTGAAGGGAGGAGAGAAAAGTGAGATTTTGTTGGATGCTACCTTGTTCTTCATTGGTTTGTATTTCTCTCCCTCAAAAACTCAATTTTTATTGATATTCTGAATATTGCTATGAATTCCATGGATTTTATTTGGGAATTTCTATTGCACTCTATTATGAATTGTGAGTAGTTCATCGTCTTAGGGCGTAGGGATGAACCCTACGAGTCCAATTTCGAAATTGTGATGAATTGGTAAAACTATTGTTAGGATTGATTAGGGGTAGTTTGGGATTGCTATAATACGAATAGCTAGGGATTCATATCGATTGGGATTTGCAAGAGATTGGATCCCAATTCGATAGGAAGCCCTAGATATTCGAATTGGGTTGCAATTGAATTCCTCCGGAATCGGTTTGCAAGAGATTGGACCGAAACTAAGGTTTTCCGATTGCATTTCTATACCAATACCTGTTTGCAAGAGATTGGATGGATAGGAACTATCCCAACCTTGGTCGTAGATCGAGTTTGCACGAGAGTGGGCTCGAGATACGATTGAACGATGATGTTGTTCTTCACGCTAGTTTGCCTAGGATAGGGTTTGCAAGAGATTGGACCCTACCCTAGGTTGGCTATAGACCGGCAATAGCGCGAGAGCATGAGCTTGGTTCCACATTTAGTTGCAACTAGTTCACCCAAATTTCAAGTCTAGCAATTGTGAAACCTACGAGTCACAGTGACGAGATACGGCAAGTAGCGGGGATTCCCTATCCCCTAAGCGTTTTTATTAATTTGTTAATCTCTTTATACATTTAAACGACTGTGACCGCACATTGCGAACATTCTCCCGACTTTTCCCATAGCCAGGTGATTCGAAGAAGACACTGTTATTAGGCCTCCCTGTGTTCGATACCCGCTCGCCGCTACACCGTGCACTTGCGGTAAGACTATGATCGTCGTCGCTCCGGGACGTGTATCCGGGGCGCGATCAAGTTTTTGGCGCCATTGCCGGGGAGGCAATAGTGTTTGATTCCTATAACCTAGCTATTTTTCTTTTTGCTTTATTATTTTCATTTTTATTTTATCGTTCCGTTGTGCTAACTATTTCTTTGAAACTCTGTTTTTCCTTGCATGCACACGAGATCCTCGGCGAACCCCGAAGAGATACTATACGATCCGGATATCGAGCGTACACTGAGGAGGATCCGAGCGGAGAGGAGACCCGATACGGAAGGAAATTTTATGATCCATCCTGAGACCCCCGAAGAATTAGCAGCGTGAATGGCAAGGATTATTTCCATAAGAGATAGGCTTCGGCCTAAGACTTCTTCCACGACCTCGTCCATAGCCATGCCGGAGTTGGCGGACGACAAGAATTTTGAGTTGAAGACCGGATTGGTGGTCCTTATGCAACAAGATCCTTTTCATGGGAACTCCCATGAAAACCCTCACTACCACATCCATCTCTTCCTATCAAAGTGCGCCACCTTCCAAATGCCGGGCGTCTCCGTGGATGCTATCAGACTGTGCCTCTTCCCTTTCACGCTAAAAGACAAGGCATTATATTGGTTGAGGACGCAGGTGAAGGAATCTTCACCACTTGGGATGAGTTGGAGAGTGCATTTGTCGACAAATTTTACCCACCCTCCAAGACGGTGAAGATTAGAAGTGCTCTCATGTCCTTCAAGCAAGGGCCTCAGGAGACTCTCTATGAAGCATGTGAGCACTTCAAGGACTTGCAACATCAGTGCCCTCATCATAGCATTGATGATTGGGAGCTTGTCCATAGCTTTTACAATGGACTCCAACCGGGGACGAAGCAGATTATTGATGCCACGACAAATGGAGCCATTTTGTCGAAGACTCCCGATGAAGCTACGGCCTTGCTTGAGGAGATGGCCTCAAACAACCAACAATGGGGGGACTGTTTGTGGCAACGATCTATGAACTTCGTGTTTGATGATAACAAACGTGTGTGAACGTTTTGATGTGTTTGATAAGTGTTTTCAGGTTGAACAGAGCTCGAGACAACAAAAGGGCAATTTGGTCATTTTGGAGATAAAAGGCATTTTACGCGTAAAATGAAAATTTGGTCTTTTCCGCAACGTCGTAAAATATCAACTATGACCATAGGTTATGGGGGAGACAACGAGAAAGTCACATAGTTTTTCGGATCTGAAAACGGGTCTAAATGGCTTGATTATGCGATACGGAAGCGTGATGGCAATCTTGTAAATAAGAGGCTAGGTTTCTTTTTTCCAACCCCTATATGTGGCCGGCCATGCAAAGAAAAAAATACTGCCCCAAAAATTTAGTATCTTGCGGCTGCTGGGTGAACAACGGAAAAGAGAGAGAGAGAGATTGAGAAAAGAAAGTGAAAAAAGAGAGAGAGAGAACTTGAATTTTTACTTTCTTATTCTCATGGTTGCTTTTTCTTGCAGGTAATCTCTCCATAGTGCATTGTCTTGCCCCCAATGAGACTTGAACGCATGGACAAAGGGCATTATGCTTAAAAAAATAATAAAGGTAAGTTTTTTTTAAACTAATTAAAGGATTGTCTTTTGCTTCTTCTTGCAGGAAACAAAAAGCACCAATTTGTGTTGCACGTGAAGAAATAGGAGAAGAGGTCGCATGATTTTTTTTTGGGGGCCGGCAGTATTTTTTTTAATTGATTTGTTTTCTTAGAAGATCTGCACCATATATAATAATCTCCAAGAGCATCAATCTTCTGATCTTCCCTATGGTTCCAAAAGCACAGGGCCGACATTAACCTTTTTTAAAGGTTATTTTTTTTCATCATCAAAAATCTTGAAGAGCGCAACTCCACAAATTGATCCCCCAGGCCGAATTCTTATTGGAGAGCAAACAAAAAAAATCAAAAGAGATCTTCAGCCTTTATTTGTGTGTGACTGTCGAATTCTTATTGGAGAGATCTCTTTGTGCAGATTTTTTTTGTGCAAACATTTTTGTGTGTGCAAGATCTATTCTTTTTGAGGTGCCAAATTTTTGTGTGCTCAATATTAACAAGTTGCCGAATTTTTGTGTGCAGGTAAAAAGGAGGAGAAGTGCCACACTAATTTTTAGTGGGGGCCGGATTTTTTTTTGTGTACCCCTTACACATACTTTTGATTGTTGCAGGCACAAGAATTTTAGCAGGGCCGAAATTTTGTTGAGGATCATCTTACATTGCAGCAACTTCAGAAAGGGATCCAAGCTTCGTGTCGGGACATCAGAGACTACATCTACGTCAGACAAGATCTGACCCGTGCTGATTGACGAGGACATCGCCGCTACACAAACTGAGATTCCTAAACTCTATTTACCATTATTTTGTGTAGTTGTTGTGTAAGATCTTCGTAGGGGAAACTTTACCTTTTGTGTTACTTTTTGGGGACCTGACGACTTGGGAGTCGTCACGGAGGGAGAGCATCTGACTAGATTGATAGTGTAGAGCACGTGGTGTGCGTACGAGCTAGGTGAGAGTAGATTTGGGATCTTGACTCATTGTAGCTGTACTTGATTACATATCTATTTAGTAGTTGCTTTCGGGGGCTGGAGTAGGTCGTGGGGACGACCGAACCAGGGTATATCTGTGCGTATTCTGTGATTGTTATTTTGTTGCCCTGTCTGTGCCTATAACTGCGTGGGATTGTTCGTGGGTTGCACGAATATTTTTATTAGCCTATTCACCCCCCCTTCTAGGCTACGATCCAGATCCAACAAGTTGTATCAAAGCCAGTTTAGAGGATCTAGTCTAGATTTTTAGATGACAATGAATATATCTGATTGTGCTTTTGCTGAGGGTCAGTCTATAGCCCGTCCACCTAAGTTTAACGGTGTAGACTTTGCATATTGGAAGGCTAGGATGAAAATCTATCTGGTGTCTGTAGATTATGATGTGTGGGATATTGTTGAAAATGGTTATAGTCTACCCACTATTAAAATTGAAGACACTGTTATGATTAAGCCTAAAGACAAGTGGGATTTAGTTGATAAGAAACTCTATGCTCTTAATGGTAAAGCTATGAATGCGCTTATATGATCTCTTGATAAATCTGAGTTTAATCGTATCTCACATTGTCTAACTGCGCAGGAAATCTGGCATACTCTGGAGGTGACACACGAGGGAACATCGTAAGTAAAGGAATCCAGACTTGCGTTGCTGAGCACTGAATATGAGAGCTTCCGCATGCTACCAACAGAATCAGTTAAAGACATGTTTGCGAGGTTCACGGACATTGTCTACAAATCCAGTTCCCTCGGTAAGCCATACTCTAGCCATGAACAGGTACGAAAGATCTTAAGGGCGCTACCAAGCTCGTTCAGGCCTAAAGTCACCGCTATTCAAGAAGCTAAGGACTTGTCAACAATGAAAGTGGAGGACTTGATAGGCAACCTAATGTCACACGAGCTTGAGTTGCAGAGTATAGAAGCCAGAGAGAAACCTGAAGAGAAGACCAAAGCTTCCACACCATTAGCTCTTCAAGCTAACGACGACGATCTTGATGAAGAGCAAGCCCTAATGGTCAGAAACTTCAGGAGATACATTCAGACTGATCAAGGAAGAGCTGAGATGGGAAAAAGGTTCATTCGTTCTAATAATTCTAATTTTGGTAGAAATTCCTATGATCAGAAAGCTATTAATAGAAGTGAATGTTTTAAATGCAGGAAGAAAGGGCACCACATTAAAGATTGCCCACAACAACACACAGCTCAAGTTGCAAAAGGAAAAACGAAAGTGCTGACGTGGGACATGGATAGCGAAGCTGAGGAGGAGGATGAGGAACATGAAGCTCACTCCTGCATGGCATTGATGGCCAAACACAATGAGGTAGAATCTCCCACTAAAGCTGAACTTTTAGAAATCTGTAAAGGAATGCAACATAGAATTGATGAACTAGAAGCTGATGTGGATAGTTATAGAAATGATAATTTTGATATGCAACAAACTGAGTATGACATGTCTATAGAAATGAAAAATCTTAAACAAGAGCTTGTTGCATGCATATCTACCATTACCATGTTAGAAAAAGAGAATGCTAGCTTGCCTGCAAAAACTGATTGTCTTTCATGTCCCTCTTTATTAAAGGATATTAGCATGTATAAACTAGATAAGACAAAGCTTGAAGTTGAAAATGAATTGCTTTCTGAAAAGATTAACATGCTAAATCTTGAACTTAAAGAAAAAATGAGGGATTTTAAAAAGAAAGAAGAGGAAAAAAAGCAAGCTTTCATTAGTAAATGCACTTTGCTTGTGAATGAAAACGATATCTTGAAATCCAAAGTCACCTCCCTTGAATTGTCAATAAAGAGATTTTCCATTGGAAAACAAAATTTGGACATTATTCTTGGAAATCAAATTTATGGCAATAATAGGCGAGGACTAGGATATGGTCTTAAAAATGTTGAAAAATCAAAATATAGAAAAGTTCACATTGAATCAACAAAGGTTAGAAATTTTCATGCTAAGTGCTTTACATGTGGATGCGTTGGTCACACTTCATATCATTGCAAATATAGGAACAAAAATATTAAGTTCAAACAAATATGGGTTCCTAAATCTTTGATGACTAACGTGAGTGGACCTTGTTGGATTCCAAGGTCACACACGACACCCTCTTTTGTAGGTGGATGGAAACTTGACGAGGAACGATAAATTGAATGTCTCATTACTTTTTAGCTCCTTAGTCAAATGGCGACGCGAAGGTATATCTCATTCTTTGAACTTAATGCATACCTTCATAACTTTTTGGGTGCGTGACTTTTCTTTGTTTGTGTGCTAGTAGTTGCATTACTATGTGTGCATGATTTTTTTTTGTTTGTGTGATTGCATCTCATGTTTGCTTTAGTACTTCATGTATTTCATTAAAAAAAACTGAAAAACTGAAAATAAAAAAATTTGGTGCTTAAATGTGTATCTTTCTCTTTGATTCATTAAAAGAAGTATTCATGAAAGATTTTCATATCTATGTAGAAATTGGTGTATTATTTCTTTTGCCACATGCGCATGTTCATCTTTCTAAATATTCATGGCATATTCAATGAATGAAAATAACTTGATTTCTACACCGCCTACTTCACTTCCACATGTATTATTATTGTTGCACATTTGGAGATATCGTTTATGAAGTATGGAATGTGAATGTAGGAGGAAAACTTAACTGACTATCTAAGGGATATGATATACCTTGCCATGGATAAAAATTGAGCAAAAGAAATTGTTGTTATAAGTAATTTTAAAAAAATATGAAACAAAAGATAATTGCTCCGTATGGAAAATGGATACAATCCTTGGCAACGGTATTACCCACGAGTATCCAACATAAGCTTTATGGGTAAACTTTAGCGTTGGTGTATTTACTCGTCAAGCACTGCTACCCCCACATCTAAGAGTCCTTATAGGCTATGTTTTGGGGTGTGGTACCTTGAACTCATTTTTAATGAGGTGGGAAAAAATCAATCATAGGTGATAGAACGTTATTTGGAAAATGTGGATTGGTTCCGGTGGACTTTCTTAATGATTCTCCCTATGTGCTTCAATTTTAATCATCACGCTTTACACGTTGGTGTTGAAGTCTTAGCTATTTAATTTCATTGGATTTTGACTTGAATATTCTATGAGTGTATGCATGCAAATGTTGGAAATGGTTAATAATACTCTCTTTTTACGTGAAATATGATTTTGACTTCGTGGTATGACTTTTGATGATAACAAAGGGGGAGAAAGATTTGGGAAATATTTGATATTAATGCTCGTGAAAATATGATTGTTTGATTAAGGGGGAGCATTAAGGAATATTGGGGAAGCATTAAAATAGGGGGAGCATGCATATTGCTAACTTTGCATATCGGTGTTTGCACATCATTATATCGTATTGCATGTCACCCACTATCGTCACACTTTCACACACACTATTTGAAAAGCTTATTGGTCAAATCTTATATTTAGTTTGTCATCATCAAAAGGGGGAGATTGTTGGTGCCAACGATCTATGAACTTCGTGTTTGATGATAACAAACGTGTGTGAACGTTTTGATGTGTTTGATAAGTGTTTTCAGGTTGAACAGAGCTCGAGACAACAAAAGGGCAATTTGGTCATTTTGGAGATAAAAGGCATTTTACGCGTAAAATGAAAATTTGGTCTTTTCCGCAACGTCGTAAAATATCAACTATGACCATAGGTTATGGGGGAGACAACGAGAAAGTCACAGAGTTTTTCGGATCTGAAAACGGGTCTAAATGGCTTGATTATGCGATACGGAAGCGTGATGGCAATCTTGTAAATAAGAGGCTAGGTTTCTTTTTTCCAACCCCTATATGTGGCCGGCCATGCAAAGAAAAAAATACTGCCCCAAAAATTTAGTATCTTGCGGCTGCTGGGTGAACAAAGGAAAAGAGAGAGAGAGATTGAGAAAAGAAAGTGAAAAAAGAGAGAGAGAGAACTTGAATTTTTACTTTCTTATTCTCATGGTTGCTTTTTCTTGCAGGTAATCTCTCCATAGTGCATTGTCTTGCCCCCAATTAGACTTGAACGCATGGACAAAGGGCATTATGCTTAAGAAAATAATAAAGGTAAGTTTTTTTAAACTAATTAAAGGATTGTCTTTTGCTTCTTCTTGCAGGAAACAAAAAGCACCAATTTGTGTTGCACGTGAAGAAATAGGAGAAGAGGTCGCATGATTTTTTTTGGGGGCCGGCAGTATTTTTTTTAATTGATTTGTTTTCTTAGAAGATCTGCACCATATATAATAATCTCCAAGAGCATCAATCTTCTGATCTTCCCTATGGTTCCAAAAGCACAGGGCCGACATTAACCTTTTTTAAAGGTTATTTTTTTTTCATCATCAAAAATCTTGAAGAGCACAACTCCACAAATTGATCCCCCAGGCCGAATTCTTATTGGAGAGCAAACAAAAAAATCAAAAGAGATCTTCAGCCTTTATTTGTGTGTGACTGTCGAATTCTTATTGGAGAGTTCTCTTTGTGCAGATTTTTTTTGTGCAAACATTTTTGTGTGTGCAAGATCTATTCTTTTTGAGGTGCCAAATTTTTGTGTGCTCAATATTAACAAGTTGCCGAATTTTTGTGTGCAGGTAAAAAGGAGGAGAAGTGCCGCACTAATCTTTAGTGGGGGCCGGATTTTTTTTTGTGTACCCCTTACACATACTTTTGATTGTTGCAGGCACAAGAATTTTAGCAGGGCCGAAATTTTGTTGAGGATCATCTTACATTGCAGCAACTTCAGAAAGGGATCCAAGCTTTGTGTCGGGACATCAGAGACTAAATCTACGTCAGACAAGATCTGACCCGTGCTGATTGACGAGGACATCGCCGCTACACAAACTGAGATTCCTAAACTCTATTTACCATTATTTTGTGTAGTTGTTGTGTTAGATCTTCGTAGGGGAAACTTTACCTTTTGTGTTACTTTTTGGGGACCTGACGACTTGGGAGTCGTCACGGAGGGAGAGCATCTGACTAGATTGATAGTGTAGAGCACGTGGTGTGCGTACGAGCTAGGTGAGAGTAGATTTGGGATCTTGACTCATTGTAGCTGTACTTGATTACATATCTATTTAGTAGTTGCTTTCGGGGGCTGGAGTATGTCGTGGGGACGACCGAACCAGGGTATATCTGTGCGTATTCTGTGATTGTTATTTTGTTGCCCTGTCTGTGCCTATAACTGCGTGGGATTGTTCGTGGGTTGCACGAATATTTTTATTAGCCTATTCGCCCCCCTCTAGGCTACGATCCAGATCCAACAGGGACGATCGAGGACATTCTTCATCCTCCTTGAAGCCAACAAGTATCTATGAGGCCAAGGCCGTGGCGGAGCTTTCTAGCAAGTTTGACTCTCTCCACAAGGTTGTGGAGAGATTGGAGAAATTCATTACGGAGCCTCAAGGAGCCCCTTCTACATCCATGCCGACAAATCATATGAGCGATTGGCAAGACCAATCCCAATCCATATATGCGGGAGGAGAGCAAGGAGAAGGAGCTATGGAGCAAGTTCAATACGCCGCGGGGAATTCTGGATATTGGGCCAATCCGGCCGCTAGAAACCATCCGGGTTTCACATATGTCAATAATGATGGAGCATTAAACCCCCGGCCACAACAACCTCCTCAAGCTCGGGCTCCACCACCACCACAACCGACTTATCCACAAAGGGGGCCACTGCAACAAAATTTCCCACCGGGGTAACAAGTGGGACCATATAGGCCGCCCGGATACAATCAAGGGTGGAGGAATCCCAACCCACCACAAGCTCAACAACGCTCAGATTTTGAAGCAAAGGTGGATGAGTTTATGGTGGAACAACGAAAGATCAATGCCACATTGAAGGCGGGACAAGATTCCCTCGCCACCGTCGTAGCTCAAATCGGGGAGCAACTTGCGTTGCTCAACAAGAACAATCAACAATTGCCGGCTCAACCCGAGCCGAATCCACTGGGTAACACCGGCCATATTAATGCGGTCGTTGCGGTTACTACAAGAGGAGGGAAGGATACCACCCCCCTATGACTCAAGTCAAGGAGCCCGTGGTGGGGATTCTACAAGAAAGTGAGCCGGTAATTGAAGTTGAGAAAGATAAGGAGTTGCAAAGAGAAGTGAAATCTAGAAAGAAGGAGCTTATCGATGAGCGTTGATTTATGCCACCGGTGCCCTTCCCTCAGCGACTAGCTAGAGCCAAGATGGAGAAACGGCTAGCCAAGTTTCTCGAGTATTTGAGAGGGGTGAGCCTCAATATCCCCTTCCTCGACGCTTTAGTGGAAATCCCATCTTATGCCAAGTTCTTAAAAGACTTGATCACGGGAAGGAAGAGGAAGGAGAAGATAATGCTCGCGGAGGAATGGACTTGGTTCACAAAGAGGGAAAAGGAGCCCGCCAAGCTTAAATATCCGGGGAGTTTTCGGATTCCTTGCACTCTAGGTGGCGTCCCCCTACAAAAGGCATTAGTAGACTTGGGGGCTAGTGTTAGCCTCATGCCCCTCTCCATGCTCTGGAGGTTGAATACCGCCACGGATTTGAAGCCTACCGACATGCGGATTCAACTAGTGGATGTGAGGATTACAAGACCGGTTGGGATAGCGGAGGACATCCCACTCCAAGTTCCGGGGGGGCATATGTTTGCCATGCGATTTCGTGATAATGGACATCAAGGAGGAGGGCGATACATCACTCATACTCGGACGCCCGTTCCTCGCCACCGCCGGTGTCATCGTCGATGTGCGAGAGGGGACCCTTACCTTGAACGTCGGCAACATCGAAGTGGAGCTTCATATACCGAAGGCAATGAAGCACATGCCGTGTCACGAGGAGCTTGATTACATGGACCTCCTTGATGAGGTCATTGAAGAGGCGATCCCCCATTCCATCGGTGCACCCCACGAAGATAGCTTCGAAGAAGGCCTAGACTTGGCCGAAGAAGAGAAGATGGAGCACTCCCCCGATATCTCCATGGCAATTGATGATGGCGACGCTGATGTCGCAAGAATACGAGAGCTCTGCAAGCTCTCGAAGTTGAGGACTCCAAAGAAAGCTCCACCGATGCGAAGATCGGTGTCACCGGTGAAGAGGAAGACCGGAGCAAGCTCTAGCTTGGGGGAGCCACCCCCCAACATTGCCCATGATGAAGGGGGCGCTAAGGAAGACCTCACACCACCATGATCCAAATCCGAGTGGTCTTCCAAGCAAGTTCGACGGGTGCATCCCGTATGCACCCAACATCAAGCATTAATTGAAAATCAATAGGGGTCGAGCTCAAGACCTAAAACGAGCGCTTGTCGGGAGGCAACCCGACGGTTATCGTGTTTTTCTATCTTTGGTTTTTGTTTTTGTTTTAGATTTTATTAGTTTTTTGAGTCGTTCGTCCGAAAAATTTTGACAACGGGTCCTATTATCTTTGACAGGAGAGGAGAACGAGATGTCTATCATATGGAGGATGACTAAGGCGAAGAAGAACGCTCCAGGAAGGTGCTCAAGGCTTTGGAGAAGGAAGAAATCAACTGGAGAAAGAAAAACAGAGACTAGAGCCAAAACGGAGCATCATAGCAGAAAACAGGGCCCCACTCGGCCGAGCACCATAGCCACTCGGCCGAGCAACCAACATCGTCCGCCCGAGTGGCGCACCAACGAGGGAAGTCTGCTGCACTCAACTCTCTGTTCTTTTTTCGATTTTAGAATAAATTGCCACTCGATCGAGTATATATCTTCACTCGACCGAGTGAAACTGATACGCTCCTAGGGCGAAAATTGCCAAGTAGCTTGTGCCACTCGGCCGAATGGACTCTTTCCACTCGGCCGAGGGTGGCAAAGCCACTCGGCCGAGTCGTAAGCAGCGAGGGGGTTTTAAATAATTTCATTACGATCACTCGGCCGAGTGACATAGTCACATGGCCGAGTCGTAACTAATCCTATATAAGCGGACGCGGGCTCGGCGTAGAATTCGAAGCGTCACATTTCTTCGATCGCCCGAACCCGCGCCCGATCGACCCTCGCTCGCCCGCTGCCGCTTCCCACTCGCCCGACCGCCGCCTCGACCACCCGTCTGCTGGCGCCTGAGCGCTGACCGTTGACCGCCCGAGTAACCCGACCGCCGGCGACTCCCTCGCCACCGGCCGACCTCCGGTAACCCCTATTACGCCCGTTTTCTCCATTTTCTCGTATTTTTGATGATCCGTGCACTAATCAAGCCCCTAAATCAAATTAATCTCTTTATCTATCTATTATACCCCTAACCCCCTATGTATTTTGAACTTCACACGTTGATATTCTTGTTTGATGTGTAGGCTATCTTGGGGAGCTTAGGGGAGCTTAGGGGAGCCTCCGGGGCACGCTTCTGGCTTAGTGGAGGCGGCCTCTTCGCACGCATCTGCTGTTTTGCTCTCGCGGCGTGTTCAGGTACCATCATTCCATTTATTTTAGCACGCCACGTTTTACTTGTTGGGTGAGCACTCGGGGCGCACATGCCGCCCCGCACACGACCACGCACTCGGGGAACTTCCGCCAAGTGGAAGCGGTCGGATGAGCCCGGCCCCTCCAACGAGGTGAAGGACTCTCCACCGCCTACACCACCTCACCCCACACAGCCACAGCCTGCCGACCCAGTCCACCCACAGCCACTTCCAGCCGAGCCCGCACACCCACAGCCACCACCTGCTCCTATCGTCAGGCCGCTGGGTATTACGTTCCGAGACGACGCACATCGCGTCGCTTTTGAGCGTATCTCCCAGTGCTCGATAGTGCCCTCCAGGTTTGCACACCTTGCTGACCTAGACTGCCTGGGGGTACTTGAGGGCATGGTCACGTTGTACGACAACGTGGGTTGGCGAGACTTTCTTTCCGTGTCGGCGGACACCTACGTCCGTCCGACACTCGAGGTGCTCAGCTCGATCGCCCAGACCGCTGAGGGATGCTCCTTCCGACTTATGGATCGAGAGTGTCAGATCACTCTCGATATGCTTTGAGCATTCCTTCAGTGGCCCGCTGTCCCCACACCCGACCGAGCCTACGCCCCCACACACATCCCTCCCCCATCCTTCGATTCACACGCCTTCTGGGCCCAGATCACAGGTTTACCACCTCGGCCATAGTCCACCCCTGCCTCCGCATAGCACAGCGCCTTATGGCGACCACCTTTCTGGCGAGGTACGAGCCTAGGACGATGCCTACGCCTGAGCTCTATATGATCTACGCGATGACTCGCCCCAGAGTTCTTGATAGGGATGGAGTTACGTTGGTCCCCGCCGTTGAGATAGACGTCGCTAGCTGGTGTTTGGACTGCATCATCGTATTGGTGGGCGCTCGCTCTCCGATATGTTGCGGCGGCCTGATCACCCTGCTAGCCCTGATGACCGATGAGGACCTTCCGGCTGACCTGCGACGAGCCCCGGGCCCCACTGCATTATCTATAGACGTCATGGCCCGGATGAAGATGCTTCGTTCGTACGGCCATCGGCACCGGGTTTGGTTGCACGGTCTGTACGGTGCTGACTACATGATCCTTCCGAGCCACGCTCGGACACACTTAGGACCAGCACACGACGACTGGCTTCCGGCGATGGATCTCTTGATCCCCGCCGCCTACGTGCTAGAGGCCGAGGGAGCTGAGCCTGCACCACCTGCACACCCTGTACTGCCAGCTGACCCTGTGTTCCCTCACCCTGAGCCTGCACTTTCTGCCGCTCCCGACACTTCTGTCCCCACTTCTGCCAGTGTCGGGAGTACACTTGCTGAGCCTACGCCCACCATGTTTACCACTGCCACCACCACTGTTGTGCCCTTGTCGGTTGAGCCACTCACCTCTCTGCTACCCGAGCGTCCACCCACCATACTTGAGAGCGGCGAGCCTTCTTTTGCTGCTGTCGTGGAGACCATGGCCAGTATGAGCTCCACTGGGATTTCACCTTTTGGACCTCACACTTCCTCCCCAGCGGTCAACCCTTCTGCCTCCACCGTAGCCGTTCTATCTGAGAGTGTCATGACGTCTGTACCCACTTCTGTGTCACTGACCTCTCTTGCCGCCTCGTCACTGATTTTGTCTTCCACTCCCACTGCTGCTGCTTCCACCTCACACCAGCCTGCGTCCCAGCCTTGCACCGAGGCTGGGCATCCACTAGTGAGCACAGCACCCGTACCACCCATACCTGCTGTCCCGATCACCTACACCGCCCGTATTAGACAGCCCCGACCAGCTCAGCCTAGACCTGTACGTCCCTCCGCTCCACCACCCCCTGACACCTTAGTTCAGAGCATTCGCGCTCTTGAGGGGGGGTTGAGTGGTCTCCGGGGTGATTTTCGGGCTTTGTCTTTCACATCACCGCCATGCAGCACCGCCTCGAGCTACTTCCCAGCATTCACTATTGCTTGACCCAGATCCTCGAGCGACTGCCACGACCACCACCCACCCAGCAGACTGTACCACGCCCACCACCCCCACCTCCGCCTCAGGACGGAGATGGCGCAGCACCACCAGCCTAGGCACACCCTTGATGCCTCCGATTTTTTGTCGATATGCTACCCATTCTCTGCTTGGTCCTGATGATTTCTGCCTACCCCCCTCCCCTTGCTATTTTTGTCCACATTTTGATCATATCATTTTATATCCTTTTTCCGGGAGTGAGGGAGAGTATTTTTGATGACACACACATTTTTGCATCACTCTTGTCTTTGCATGCATCACTTTCGCATCATATTTTTTATTTCGTTATTTTTATTTATTTTTATCATGCATGCATGCATACCCACCCCCCTCCCATTACACGTCTCTCGGTGTGCCACACGTCGCACATTGAGGACACTGTGCACTTTAGCTTGGGAGAGTGAGTTCTCACGCTTTTTGCTTTTGTCACGCTTTATTTTTTAGTTTTCCCACGTTTTTCCACTTTATCACTCACTTTTTCATCACTTTTTCATTTTTTTACCATGCATCACGTTTTCCTTATTTTTCTTGTGTGTTGCATTGTAAATAGTTTTTATTTTCGTTTATCTTTATTTCTTTCATCTTTTGCTAGAGATGACTTTTCTGTGATGATGACGACGTGGTGTTAGCTTTTCTCTATATGCATGCTATATTTGTCATGTCATAGCCTCTTATTTCTGATATCATATGCTGTGTTCTGCTTTGCATTTAGAAATAGTAACCCACTCTCTTTTGGTGTATGAAAATGGATGAAATTCTATTATTAGCTGATGTCTGATTATTTATATGTATGCTATCGTAGAAAACACACCAAGATTCACGCAATGATGCTTATATCCGGAGTACTGCTTTCCTTTCTCTCATATCACTTCTTATTACATGACTTGTACTTTTCACTTCGGGTTGATTGAATTGTTGCTAGCAATGATAAATTTGGGTTAGTTTACTTTTTGAGATTAAACTGAGTAGATTATATTACCCTGCTGAAGTTGTCATGCACGTCCTATAGAGTGAACTGAGAGATACATTTATTTTTTTCTCCACATATCTTGAACATTATTTCTCTACTTTAAATTCATTGGTGAATCTCCCCTTAGCGATTCTATTATTGGCATTCCCCCGTTATTAAAATCACATGCTCCAAATTCCCCGAAATCCAAAGTAAAATACTTGTATATCATTCTCTTTGATTTGGGATCATTGTGTATATATGCTATAAAAGAAAAATAAAAAAAAAGAAAAAGAAAAAAAAGAGAAAAAGAAAAAAAGAAAAAGAAAAGGAGTTGATAATAAGAAAAGAAAAGAGAAAAGTAGTTCGAAAACGATCCCATCTCATACACTTTGTCTCTTTCTTCCCTCTTTTGTCTTATTTTTGACTTTTGGAGCTTCATAAAAATGGGGATGTAAATATCGTTTTATATATGCCACCACGCTTATAGATAAGTTTGGAGGAGAGAATCCAATGATGTGTGAGAGTGTGACTACTTGACGGTGCATGACGACCTAGGCTAAGTAATATTTTATACTCGGTGAGATTGCTAAAGTTTCACGAAATCCTGAAATCTACGCTTAGCATTCATTTCATGAAAACCGCATTTTTTCTATTCTTACTACTCTATCGTGTGATATCTCTTATACTCCCTAAAGAAAGCATTCAATTGAAAAGTGTGTGATCTACGATATTGTATACCGCTTTAGATGCTTCAGACAATGTTAATCTTAGAATTATTCCATTTTTCATGCTATATCGATATTCTTGGGTTTTCTATTTCAAATGCATCACTATACTATGGTATCAAAATAAAAGACTTTGACATGTGTTTTATATTCGATGCATGCTATATGAGTAAGCAAAACCCACGTCCTGAGAAAAAACGATCTAGCAACTTCCCTCTTCGTTTTCTATTTTGTTTTTCGTTTTCTGTTTTCCGCCTTTCCGCCGTTTTCTTTATCTTTATCCACCGGGTTCGCTTTTTACTTATCTTCCTCGAGGACGAGTAAGCGGTAAGCTTGGGGGATTTTGATCACTCCATATTTTACACCTTTTTCTGCATGTTTGCATGTCATTTTAATCGCTCAAATCGTGTTTTTCGCGTTTATTCGCCAATATTGCGATGCTTTTCACGATTTGTTGTTTTTTTCATATTTCAGGAGATTTGGAGCGATTTGGAGCGATTCTGAGATGCACCCACTCTGGAGTGTCACCGACGACTCTCTTGGGGGGTATTTTGCTGTTGGGGAGGAGTGGAAGGAGAAAGAACGTCATAGGAGCGACGAGGAGGCGAAGATATGAAGTTTGGGCATTTTTAGCACTTCACTCGGTCGAGTGAAGGAGTCACTCCGCCGACCATAGGAAGCCCGCTCGGCCGGCCAGATCGGACACGCAACAGGCGTGCACTCGTCCGTGCATCGCCATGCCACTCGGCCGAGCACCGAGTCACCCACCGCCCGAGTGGAGCCAAGACGACGGCATCAAAAATCACCAACTTTCTGTTTTCCGTCAGTCTGCTCCGATGACTGACTCGGCCGAGTGGAGAAAGACGGTCCGCCCGAGTGACTACCGCCGTCCGCCCGAGTGACCTCCGAGGAGACGACCCCCGAGACCCCCAACTCTCTGTTTTTATACATGGTTTGTCACTCGGCCGAGTGACATTTGTCACTCGGCCGAGTGAGTCGCGCTGCCTGTAGCGAAAACTGCGGATTTGAGGCTGCGCAGGGGCATTTTCGTCAGGGTTTTTTGAGCGATTTTGGGGGGTATTTAACCCCAGTTTTTAACCTAGTTTAGGATGATCTTCAAAACTTTTTTGCAACTTTTTAGATTAACTTTTTAGGGATTAGATTTAGCTTGAAGGGAGGAGAGAAAAGTGAGATTTTGTTGGATGCTACCTTGTTCTTTATTGGTTTGTATCTCTCCCTCAAAAACTCAATTTTTATTGATATTCTGAATATTGCTATGAATTCCATGGATTTTATTTGCGAATTTCTATTGCACTCTATTATGAATTGTGAGTAGTTCATCGTCTTAGGGCGTAGGGATGAACCCTACGAGCCCAATTTCAAAATTGTGATGAATTGGTAAAACTATTGCTAGGATTGATTAGGGATAGTTTGGGATTGCTATAATACGAATAGCTAGGGATTCATATCGATTGGGATTTGCAAGAGATTGGATCCCAATTCGATAGGAAGCCCTAGATATTCGAATTGGGTCTCAATTGAATTCCTCCGGAATCGGTTTGCAAGACATTGGACCGAAACAAGGGTTTTCCGATTGCAATTCTACACCAATAACCGTTTGCAAGAGATTGGATGTGTAGGAACTATCCCAACCTTGGTCGTAGCTCGAGTTTGCACGAGAGTGGGCTCAAGATACGATTGAACGATGATGTTGTTCTTCACGCTAGTTTGCCTAGGATAGGGTTTGTAAGAGATTGGACCCTACCCTAGGTTGGCTATAGACCGGTAATAGCACGAGAGCGTGAGCTTGGTTCCACATATAGTTGCAACTAGTTCACCCAAATTTCAAGTCTAGCAATTATGAAACCTACGAGTCACAGTGACGAGATACGGCAAGTAGCGGGGATTCCCTATCCCCTAAGAGTTTTTATTAATTTGTTAATCTCTTTATACATTTAAACGATTGTGACCGCACATTGCGAACATTCTCCCGACTTTTCCTATAACCAGGTGATTCGAAGAAGACACTGTTATTAGGCCTCCCTGTGTTCGATACCCGCTCGCCGCTACACCGTGCGCTTGCGGTAAGACTACGATCGTCGTCGCTCCGGGACGTGTATCCGGGGCGCGATCAGTAGGCCGGGTTGGAGTTGGTTCATGGTGGAAAAGGCGCATTCCCCGTAGGATTGTAAAATAACACGCTCACCTGGTCCAACGGTGGTGAGAAGTCACCACCGTCGAATTCTCCGAAGACTTCGAATTCCACCGTAGCAATCTGTTGCGCTCCGTGCCACCGGCTCCTACCATCAAAGCGGAGATCTGGGTCGACAGCAAGTCAAACTTGCGGGATGATTTGTAGACGTCCTCGACCCTATGGGTTCCCCCAGATCAAGGTGTGGCTCTCTTGTCACACCGCCGCTCATTGTTTGATGCCATATTTTCCAGAATCTGTCCGACATCTTCTTCGCTTCTCGACATAAAGGACCCTCCAGCCGCGGCGTCCATGGAAGATTTCAAATCGTCCCTTAACCCATTATAGAACAGATTTATGATCTGCCACTTGGGTAGCTCATGGTGGGGACATCTTCACTGCATTTCCTTATATCTCGTCCAAGCTTCAAGCAAGGACTCGTGGCTGGCCTGGGAGAAGGAGGAGATCTCACTCCTGAGCTTCATGGTCTTCCTCGGAGGAAAGAACTTTGTCAGGAAAGCATTTGAGATCTTCTCCTAGGTGTTGAACGTATTTGGGTCCCTCCCCCTAAGCCACAGCTTGGCCTTATCTCGTAGAGAGAAGGGGAATAGATTCAGACGGATCGCCTCAGTTGTGACACCATTTATCCGGAAGGTGTCACATTTCTCCAAGAAGGAGTCCAAATGTTCAATGGGGCTCTCCATGGGTGCCCCCGAGAATTGATCCTGCTGGATCCACGTAACCAAGGACGGCTTAAGCTCGAAGATTTGCGCCGTAATAGCAGGAGGACGGATGTCGGAGGTGGACTCGATGGATGGCATCGAGTACTCTAGCAGTGACTTGTGAGGTGGGGTGTTCTCCCCCATGGTTTCCGGATCTTCTCTTCTTCGCTTCTATGCGGCAAGACGCCTTAGGGTGGCGTTTATCTCCGGGTCAACGGGAATCAAGTCGTCAAGACTTCTTGAACTCCTGCACATTAAAAACGACAAACACCCGTGAAGCGAAAAGTGGGAAAGAAACAGATAAAAATAAAAATAAAAAATAAAAATTAAAGAATAAAATGGAAATAGAAAAATAAGAATGCGAAAATTATCGCGAGGTAGGGATGTGAGCTAGACTCAAGGGTTCATGAAATCCTAAAATAACAAGCACGTTGCCTCCCCAGCAACGACGCCATAAAGCTTGACGCCCCCCATCTTTGCGCGTCAGATGTGTGCAATGTAGAATTGGGGGCATGAGATTTAAATATTTGTAACCACAAGCGCACGGTGTTGTAGTGTCGTTTGGGGGTCGAACTCAGGGTGGCGTGGATGTGCTTGTGTCAAGTAGGATCGGATTCACCCCATGGGCGAGCTAGCCCGAATCGGATGATGGGTTGTCACAAAAAATAGAATACGAGGGATAAACAATATAAAGGGAAAACCCGGGACTTCGGTTTCCACCCTATCGTGCGATTCTCGTAGATACGGCCTACGGGTAGGATATCGATCGGAATTAGGATCTAATGGTGAGACGTTGCCTCTAAGAGTGATACCAGCATCCCATGGGCCCGATATTCCGGTCGGTGCCCAGGATGATATGCCGAAATTCCTGGGTTCGGTCAGTGGGCATTCCCATGTCCATTAACACTGACCGACTCTGGGAGCACTAAGCTCGCAACGATAACTCCCAACGCCTCATCCTGCCAGTCCCATGCGCTAGGATTCGACGTCTATGCAAAGGGCGTAAGCTATGGCTAGGGAGTCAACCGCCAAGTTTATTCCCCCTTGGCCCAACGGTCAAAGGCAGTCTTTTTCCCGCCGATGACAATAAAACACCCCGCGTAACCGTTAGATTCCTAAGCCCTATCAATTTCCTAGTCCTATGGACGCATTGGAAAGAACCCACGAAGGGGTTTCCACCAAAATCCCAGATTTGGGAACTACTCACACATATTTACTAAAAACGATCTAAATAGAAATCGACCGTTAGAAACATGATCAGGTGATTGAAAAGCAGTAAGAGCAATGCTAATAACACTATATTAAATTTTAACAAAGATCGGAAAACTTACAAATATCTGAAAAATTACAGCCGTCAAGAGAGAGAAAAATAGCAAAAAATAACAACTCCCGTTTCTGGAAAACCTAGGGGTCCTATATATAGAATACGATATCACCCGATCGGTTGAAAAGTCAACCGATCGTGTGACCTGCTTCGTTTCTTCGGCAGTTCACCACGGGACTTCACCCGGTCACATGGCACGGTCGGTTGAGGATTGAAGCTGATCGGTTGGATCTTCGTGCCGTCGGGTGAACCGGTCGGTTGAGCTGTCCGTGTCTCGGCTTTGGGGAATCGGCAACAGGTGAACCGATCAGGTGAAGGTCACCCAATCAGTTGGCATTCAGCATCAAAAATCCAGAGAGTTGGGGCGTTTGAACCGGCATCTGAACCGACCGGGTGACTTCTTGACTGCTCCAGCTTGTGTCCGGGTGGTGCACGCATGCATCACCCGATCGGTTGGAAGTGACCAACCGGTCGGGTGAGGGGCTGAAAGATGCTATCTTCGTCGTTTGACCCCCTGGATCACGCATGACTCCTCCCGTTGCTCCGGGGACTCATGATATCATCGTTATATGTCCCCTACGCCGGTAAACTCCTGCAAAATACAAAAAACACGGAAAAGTGAAAGAAAACAAGAAAACAGAAGAAAACGAATACAGGACGACAGAAAGCACTGGAAAAACACAAAAGAAACCGTGCGTGAATATATGAAATATAAACGCACGTCAGGTTTCCAGTGGCGTAACGTTTGGGTTACTACAAGCAGGGGAATACCAATCTAGTATGACAATCACACGTAGATGTGGTACCGGATCTGGAAGCAGCTACGGATCTCGTCGCCTCTACTCCCAGAACGTCCCATCACTGGTCCTTGGCATCGCAGGCTCCAGTTCCTCGACTGCAGGTAGCGCAACGAAGCGGAGGTGCTGTCAGCTGGAGAGGAGCAGTCGGCGGCCTACAGTCGGGAGAGGGGCGACAGCAAGGAGATATGGCATGGCTGGCGGTGGTTCAGGGGTTCTGGACGGCAGTCTGTAGGGTGGACGGGGCAGTTGTCGGTGTCCTGGCGACCTGGAGGGTGGTCTGCCGGTGGGTGTGGGTAGAGAGGGGACTGTGCGCGAGTTGCGAGGGCTGCTGGAGCTGGTTTTGTAAGGGGGTCACCGGCGGTCAGGTGAGGGGGAGGAGAGGGCTGGAGGGTGTGACGGCGAGGAGATGAGGGTGGCTGAATGGCAGGCCGTGGAGGGGGCTGTGCATCGGATAGGGGGGTAGCCGTCGGACTAGAGGTCGGGAGATAGAGAGGTGCAGCCTTGAGGGTGGCTGTCGAGGGTGTTTTTTTTGAAGAGAGGGGAGAAGAGAGATGCCTGGGTTTTGATGCGGCAGAAGCTGGGGTTCTATTTTTGTTTGAGGATTGGTTTGCTCATGAAAACTAGGGTCTCTGATTGGGTTTTAAAACAATGAGAGCACAAGCCCTGGGGTGCCTTCTGTTTTTGATGGGAGCAGGAGAAAACCCTATAGTTCTTTTTTGTAGGGAGAAATTTAGAGAGGTGATGAGAATGTGGGATGAGAGATTTGAGGGGTATGGGGGGTATGGTGATTGAAATAGTGGGATACGGTTAAGATTGGGATGTGATTTAATAATATCAATATGTTTAGATTTTAAAAGATTTGATTTAATAGGATTAGTTTCAAAACGTATATAGATATCAGAATTTTGAAATTCAAATTTTATAAAAAGATATTTTATAAAAGTAATGATGTTATGGCAGATTGGTCCCTCGACATCCAAAAATTAAAAAGAGAATATCAGGGTGATCGCACCTTCGAGAGGGTCGTGGATACGGGGTCCGGTCACGCGTTAGGGCTAAGGAAGACAATAATAAAAATCAAATACGAATATACGCATACTGAACAAAATACACACTAAAATACGCACGATCGAAAACTGATCGTTACATCCTACCCACCTTACAGAAAATTCCGCCCTCGGAATTTCTAACACATACTAATCAGGAAACAAAAGCGGGTAGTGCTCCCTCATCTCTTCTTCTTGCTCCCAGGTGGACTCTCCAGGTGATTTGTGACGCCACATCACTCTCACCAGGTCGACTACATTGTTCCTCAACTGCTTCTGTCGACGGTCTAAAATCTGCTCTAGCTGCTGCTCATATGTCAGGTTCAGTCGGACCGTGATCTTTGAAAAATCCACAGCGTGCGATGGGTCACTGACGTATCGACGTAGTTGAGATACATGAAAAACATCGTGAACTCCCTCCAAAGATGGTGGTAGAGCAAGGTGATATGCCACTGCTCCTACACGCTCCAGCATGTCAAACGGTCCAATATACCTCGGACTCAGCTTTCCCTTCTTCCCGAACGAATGACTCCGCGGTTCGGAGAAATTTTCAGGAAGACATGATCTCCTGGCTGAAACTCCAATGGTTGTCTCTTAGCATCAGTCCAATGCTTGTAGCGATCTTGAGCAATCTGGAGCTTATCCCTGATGTCTCTCACGACATCCACAGCCTCTACAATCATCTATGGATCCAACAACTCTCTGTCTCCGATGTCGTCCCAGCTCAGTAGCGATCGACATTTTCTTCCATATAGAGCAGCAAATGACGCCATGCTAATGCTCATCTGATAGCTATTGTTGTAGGAGAATTCTACTAGATGGAGATGATCCCCCTACGAACCCTTCAGATCGAGCGTACAAGCTCTGAGCATATCCTCCAGAATCTGAATCTTCCTTTCCGACTGGCCATTGGTCTTCGAGTGGTACGTCGTGCTGAAGCTCAGACTCATACCAAGGTTCTCTTGTAGACTCTTTCAGAACTGAGACGTGAATCTCGAGTCTATATCAGATATGATGCTCACTAGAACTCCATGCAAGCGCATAATCTCCTCTAGATACTTCCTCCCCAAGATTTCCACGGACTGTCCCACTCGGAATGGGATGAAGTGCGCAGACTTGGTCAATCGGTCAACGATCACCTAGACTACATCGTTCTGCTTAGGACTCCGAGGTAGGCCAGTCACAAAATCCATCGTGATGTGCTGCCATTTCCACTCCGGGATAGGAAGCAGTTGTAGCAATCCTGATGTTCGATGGTTCTCTGCCTTCATTTGCTAGCATACAAGACACTTGGCAATGCTCCGTGCCACACTCCTCTTCATGCCAATCCACCAATAGTTCAGACGGAGGTCCTTGTACATCTTCGTTCCTTCAGGATGTATGGAATAAGCAGAGCTATGTGCCTCATTCAACAGCTCATCTCTAATGTCTCCTACAGGTATGCAGAGTCTACTACCGTATCTCAGGGATTCATCCTCATGAATGATAAACTCCGTCCGAAGTCTGGCTTCGACCTGTCGTCTGATCCTCTGCAGCTTCAGATCTCCTGCCTGAGATGCCTTGATACGATCCATAATCGTGACTGAATCTGCATGTTCATCAACGAAGCGATCACTCCAGGTATGACAACCTCGATGTCCATCTCTCTCAGCTCCTGCTATAATCTCCATCGGGCAGTATGCATCATCACTGCGGGGAGTCCGCTCAAAGCATCTGGTATTACATTCACTTTCCCCGGATGATACTGTAGATCTATCTCATAATCCACCATCAGTTCCAACCATCATCTCTGATGCATGTTGAGCTCCTTCTTATTAAATATATACTTCAAGCTTTGGTGATCGGCGAATATTTTCATGCTCTCACTCAGCAGGAAGTGTCTCCAGATATTCAACGCAAATATCATAGCTGCTAACTCCAGATCATGTGTCAGGTAGTTCTTCTCATGATTCTTCAACTGTCGAGAAGCATACGTGACCACGTGACCATGCTGATGTAGAATGCATCCGAGGCCCTTGCCTGATGCATCACAGAAAATCTCAAAGCCTCCGCGCTGATCCGGTATAGCCAAAACCAGTGATGTGGTCAATCATGCCTTCAAAATACTGAAAGCCTCCTCACAATCCTCTGACCAACAGAACTCCATGTCTGTCCTCGTCAACTTTGTCATTGGCTCTGCAATCTTCGAAAAATCCTTGATGTCACGCCCCGCTTCCCTAAAATGGAGGCGAGACGTGAGAAGGTCCGCTCAGACTTGGAGCTGTGAGGCTCCAGTCTGTAAAGCGTCTGGATTTAGACCGAGTAGAGGTCCCTGCAAGTGCGATACGGAGCAAAAATAATAATAAAGAAAGAGACATAAAATAACCAATCTCAGAATGTCCAAAAATAAGTTTCAGCATCACAGGAAAGCCACCAGGCTAAAAGGAAAAGAGTCTAAAAAGGCCCCAGCATGGCCAACAAAAAATACAACGTACTGGAAGAAAGGTGCTACTCACCGACAACCTAACAACAGACTAAGCAAAGTAACGACGAAGGAAAACTCTACGACTGGTCGCCGGTGTCCTCGTACTCCACGTCAGCTGTGGACCCAGGCTCAATGTCCACGAACTCCTCGTCCTCAGCAACGGACTCTGGCTCAGCAACTAACATGCGACACCCAAAGAGATGAGAGCGCATGTTAGCAAAGTCTACAAAGACTTTGTGCAAGGAAACTTAAAAGGAAAGTAAAGCAACCTAGCAGTTCTAAAAATGTACGATGACATGGCATTTTAAAGTATGGATGCAACAATTAAATAAATGCGACAAGTATGACATGGCAGCAAGTTTAACAAGGCACACGTACATCAAGGCATGGGTAGCAAACTACTAAACGAACACATGGAATTCACAAGTCAAGTAAACACGTCATGCTCAGAGATTACGCCTTTTGGCTAGAGTGGCTGTACGGGACAAATCCTAAGCTCAAGTGATCGCTTATCCCTAACCCTCCACGTGTATCGTGCATTGGCTTTTAACCAACACATGTAGCCTGCTTCTGGATAACGAGCCAGGAAGTGTATTTGGCATAGGGTTGTGCCTGCAACGCAGGTGCCTAGCCTGAAAAAGGAAGTACACGTATAGTAGTGTGTGCTACGAATGCAACGCTCAAACATGGGTGACATGGCATGGCAAGTTGTAATTTAAATGCGTACATATAAGGAATTTAAACATGACATGCAGAGCACAAGTATTGAACGTACAGTTATGAAATTAAATGTGACATGCAGATATGCAAGTTTGACATGGCAGTGTGACAGATCTAGCTTCGTTGTCAAGCTAGATCTTAAAATTGCGTCTAGGCGAGTATCATTTCGTCGCCTAGTCTCTTTTATGCCTAAAACAAGAAATGGCCTAAAGCAAGGCCTAAACAAAGATCTGTCAAGTTTCACTTGCCTGAATTCAAACGTTCTGCAAATATCGTCCAACCAGTCCAGTCTACCTATGTTCTCTGATCCACCAGCCTACAGTCCCAATTTAGATCATCTTTATTAGTGAATTATCAGACAGCTAAAATACCGATTTTTATCTTGTTTAATAGGGTTGGGTTGGGGGTCCTAAGAGTGCAAAATGTTACCTCAATACGACGCGAAAGCTACACTGACGTCAGGCAGCGACGCCAGGGGTTGAAATAAAAGAACACGCTCCAAATCCAGATTCCAATTAAGATTCCACACTCGCCAATTCTCGGGCAGCGTCCAGATCAGCGATCAAGATTCCAAAAGCGAGTAGGATGCCGGTAGGCGTTTCTACGGCTTCCTGGAAGCCATATCAACTAACCGGATTGAACGGTTTGACGCACGCAAGGTCTACGACGTTGAGCGTCGTAGGAGACGTTCGTGACATCGGAAAACACCCCTAGGAGCAGTAGGGGGCTGCCGGAAGTCTCCAACAGTGAGAGGATGGTGAAACGACGAAACGACGCGACGACACGTCGATAAAATGCAAAACATCGAGTAATATCACTGTTTCAAGTCTTGCTGCGGCCTGAGGGACAGTCCACGCGACGCAGAGGGTGCCTGGGGGTCGACGACTGCGACAGGGGGCGACGGCGGCGGCGGCGGCGGCGAGCTGCTGCAGCTGCTGCAGCTATTTATAGCAGGCTTAGTCAATGGGTGATATAAGGATTATAATAAAATACTAGGGAATAAGTATCACATGAAACTTAGGGTTAAACAACTAATAGGTTGGAAAAATAGTGAAAGTAAGTCAAACGAAGCCCAAAAATTGTAAGATAAATATTGGGGTGACCGGGACGACGAGAGAAGGAAGACAGAGAAAACGGATCACAATTTCGATGACAAGAAACGAAATTAAAAATAAAAGGCCTCGCGACAAAAGTGAAAATCGTGACGTCTCTTCAAACAAAGCCAAATCGTGAGAGAACGACCCGTGAAATGACGTTCCAAATCAACACCACAATTTTACTACTCTCAGAGAGGGTCACAATGACATATCATACTATAGGGTTCGGATACAGACAACGTCTAAAATAATTACGTGCACGCACAAGACTACGTGCACGATAAAGCGTATAAGCGAAAACAGACCGTTACATCCTCCTCACCTTATGAATGATTCTGCCCTCGGAATCAACATCAACCACTACTCAGAAACAAGTGCAGGAAGTGCTCTCTCATGTCATCCTCACACTTCCAGGTGGACTCCCCAGAGGAACCATGACGCCACTGCACTCGAACCAAGTCGACGGTCTTATTCCTCAGCTTCTTCTGACGTCTATCCAGAATCTCAACTGGCTGATGATCATAAGACAGATCCAGAAGAACCGTGATCTCCGAGAAATCCACAGCATGGGATGGATCACTGACGTATCGACGTAACTGGGATACGTGAAATACGTCGTGAACACCCTCCAGTGACGGCGGCAACGCCAAGCGATAATCCACCGCTCCAACTCTCTCCAGGACGTCAAACGGTCCAATGTACCTCGGACTCAGCTTGCCTCTCTTCCCAAATCGGATAACTCTGCAGTTCAGAGAAATCTTCAGAAAGACGTGATCTCCAGGCTGAAACTCCAATGGCCTCCGTTTAGCATCTACCCAATGCTTGAAACGGTCCTGCGCGATCCTCAGCTTCTCCCGGATGTTTCTCACAACATCCACGGCCTCCACGATCATCTCCGGTCCTAACCGCTCCCAATCTCCAATGTCATCCCAGCTCAGTGGCGATCGACATTTCTTCCCGTATAGCGCGGTGAATGGCGCCATGCCAATACTCGCCTGGTAGCTGTTATTGTAGGCAAACTCCACATGATGGAGATGATCCTCCCAAGATCCCTTGAAGTCCAACATGCACGCCCTCAGCATGTCCTCCAAAATCTGAATCGTCCTCTCGGGCTGGCCATCCGTCTGCGGGTGGTACGCCGTACTGAAACTCAGACTCGTACCCAAGCTCTTCTACAGACACTACCAAAACTGAGATGTGAATCTCGTGTCTCTGTCCGACACGATACTCACGGGGACTCCATGGAGTCGCACGATCTCCTGCACGATTCATGTTACATCACTATCTAAACTAGGGAAAAATGAAATAGAAACGGAGACTAAAATATTTACCTCCATATATCTCCTCGCCAGCGTCTCAGTGGACTGTCCTACTCGGAAGGGAATAAAGTGCGCGGATTTGGTCAATCGGTCTACGATCACCCAAATCACGTCATTTTGCTTCGGACTCCGAGGTAGTCCAGTCACGAAATCCATAGTGATGTGTTGCCACTTCCACTCCGGAATCGGAATCGGTAGTAGCAACCCAGCCATACGCTGATGATCTACCTTTACCTGCTGGCATACCAAACACTTGGCTACGCTCCGAGCCACACTCCGCTTCATACCATGTCACCAATAGTTCAGACGAAGATCCTTGTACATCTTGGTACCACCAGGATGCATAGAATACGGTGAACTGTGTGCCTCAACTAATAACTCCTCTCTGATATCCCCAGCTGGCACACACAACCTGGCTCCATACCTCAGCGAGCCATCCTCATGAATCAAGAAATCTGTCCTCAGACCGGCTTCTACATGCTCCCGAATCTTCACCAGCTTCGGATCTCCAGCCTGACCTACCTTGATCCGATCCACAATCGTCGACTGTATCTGCATACACATCAACAAAGAAGCCTCTCCAGGAAGCACAATCTCAATACCAGACTCACAAAAATCCTGCTGTAACCTCCACTGCAAAATCAACATCATCACCGCTGGAAGTCTGCTCAGCGCATCCGAAACCACATTCACCTTGCCAGGGTGATACTGCAAGTCGATCTCATAATCTGCCATGAGCTCCAACCATCGATGCTGTCGCATGTCGAGCTCCTTCTGCGTAAAGATATACTTCAAGCTTTTGTGATCGGTGAAGATCTTCACCTTCTCACTCAACAAGAAGTGCCTCCAAATCTTGAGCGCAAACACGACTGCAGCCAACTCCAAATCGTGCGTCGGGTAATTCTTCTCATGGGTCTTGAGCTGACGAGAAGCACACACAACCACGTGCCCATGCTGATGCAAAACACAACCGAGACCTTTGCCAAAAGCATCGAAAAAGATCTCGAATCCTCCATTCCGATCGGGCACAGCAAGAACAGGAGCAGTCGTCAACCTCTCCTTCAGAATAGAAAAGGCCCTCTCACAATTATCGGACCAGACGAAAGATGCATCCTTCCTCGTCAGTCTGGTCATCGGCTCAACAATCTGAGAAAAGTCCTTAATGAAACGCCGATAATAACCTGCAAGCCCAATGAAACTCCGGAACTCAGACGCTGACTGCGAAACATGCCACTCTCTGATAGCCTTAATCTTCTCAGGATCCACCGATATCCCATCTCCTGACACCACGTGTCCAAGAAAAGCGACCCTATCAAGCCAGAACTCGCACTTGGAATACCTAGCATATAAACGATGCTTCCTCAAAATCTACAATACTGTCCTCAAGTGCGATGCATGCTCTTCCTCCGACCTTGAATAGATTAAGATGTCGTCAATAAAGATAACGACAAACTTATCTAGCAAGTCGTAGAAGATCAGATTCATCAAGTTCATAAAAACTGCGGGCGCAATGGTTACACCGAAAGGCATAACCACGAACTCGTAGTGACCATACTTCGTCCTGAACGATGTCTTCTGAATATCTTCCTTCCTCACCTTCAGCTGGTGATAGCCACTCCTCAGATAAAACTTAGAGAACACTCTCGATCCTCCAAGCTAATCAAAGATGTCGTCTATACGAGGCAATGGATATCAATTCTTGACGGTGACGACATTCATCTCCCTGTAGTCCACGCACATGTGACGCGAACCATCCTTCTTCTTCACCAGCGACACCGGTGCTCCCCACGGAGACACACTGGGATTAATGTAACCCTTCTGCAAAAGCTCATCCAGCTACCTGCGTAATTCCTCCAACTCAGCTGGAGCCATAGGATACGGCGCCTTCGAAATAGGCTGCGCCCCCGGAATAAGATCGATCGAAAACTCGAGAGCTCGATCGGGCGACAGTCCAGACATCTCCTCAGGGAAGACGTCGTCGAATTCTCACACCACAGCTGGTCTACTCTGCTCCATCTGCATAGCAATGATCTTCACAGGCTTGGCCCGAAACCTGACCAGACCAAGTGAACTACTGCCTCGGCTGACCTCAAACACTCGATGACCTGGGATCTCGAACACCACCTTCTTCCTCAGGTAATCGATCGTGGCGTAGAAGCTCCCAAGCCAGTCCATCCCAAGGACGGCATCATAGTTGATGATGTCGTGGACAATAAAGTCAGCGTAAAGCTTATGTCCACAGATCACCAAAGGACAAGAATTGCAACCACGATGCACCGAGATCACGCCATTCCCTGTAATGATATCCCAACTCTTGGAAAGAGGGGAAGTCGACAAGAAATGCTATAATGCACATCGATGCACCAGAGTCAAAGAGGACTCGTGCAGGAAATGTGCAAACCAAAATCACACCTAACAAGCAATCTAACAATCAATTCCTACTCTAGCAATCATATCATATTCAAGCAACAAACAAATACTAACGAATAAGATCAACTAAGGAAAAGAAGCAACTAGACTGAGGGTTACATGCAATAACCTCATCCTCGGTCTCAGCCTCAACTGCAGTCATCAGGAAAGCCTGCCCCCTCGGCTGCACTGCCTGCTGAAACGCCTGCTTCTGGGGAATGAGAGGCGCTCCACGTCCAGCAGGTACATGTGATCTCTGCTGCAACGACTGAGCTACAACAGGTCCTCTCCAAGGCTGTTTAGACTTCGGGAAATCCTTCATGACATGGGCAGGATCACCACAAGCAAGGCACTGTCCCAACATCTTCCTGCACTGCTCCTTGACATGCCCAGTCTTGCCGTAGAAATGGAAAGTCTTCAGAGTAGGCCCAGCTGCCTCTTGAACTGCACCGACTGGTTAGGCTTGAACCCAGGCCTAACCACTGCTCTGACCTGCTCCATATGCCTCTTCCCAGCTCCAGAAATCTGTCCTCTCTTCTGGCTCGCAATCCGCTCCTGCCTCCTAGCAGCTACCGGCAACTTCTGATACGACTCCATATCCGACGAAGACATCAGGCTCTACAAGTCTAGGGAAAGACCCTGCAGAAACCTCTGATCTTTCTCCTCAGCATCCTCCACCATCTTCGGTGCGAAACGACTCAGCCTAGTGAACTCCTGATGATACTGGTCCACCGAGAGATCTCACTGCTTCAGATCAATGAATCGCTGCAACATCTCTCTCCTGGCAGCCTTTGAAAATTACTCCTCATCGAACCTGGACTTGAAAGTAGCCCAGGGTATCGGCTTCACCAACAGCTCCTCTTCTGCATCCCACCAGCTGCGGGCATTATCCTTGAGCTGCTTCTTCACCAACTCAACCCATCCAGCCGGGTTGTTCTTCGACATCTTCAGATTATCTTCAGTATTCCTGATTCACTCAACCCAAAGAGACGAGGGCGCTTGTCAGCAAAGTCTACAAAGACTTTGTGTAAGGAAACTTAAAAGGAAAGTAAAGCAACCTAGCAGTTCTAAAAATGTACGATGACATGGCATTTTAAAGTATGGATGCAACAATTAAATAAATGCGACAAGTATGACATGGCAGTAAGTTTAACAAGGCACACGTACATAAAGGCATGGGTAGCAAGCTACTAAACGAACACATGGAATTCACAAGTCAAGTAAACACGTCGTGCTCAGAGATTACGCCTTTTGGCTAGAGTGGTTGTACGGGCCAACTCCTAAGCTCAAGTGATCGCTTATCCCTACCCCCTCCACGTGTATCGGGCATTGGCTTTTGACCAACACATGTAGCCCGCTTCTGGATCACGAGCCAGGAAATGTATATGGCATAGGGTTGTGCCTGTAACGTAGGTGCCTAGCCTGAACAAGGAAGTACAAGTATAGTAGCGTGTGCTATGAATGCAACACTCAAACATGGATGACATGGTATGGCAAGTTGAAATCTAAATGCGTACAGATAAGGAATTTAAACATGACAGGTAGAGCACAAGTATTGAATGTACAGTTATGAAATTAAACGTGACATGCAGATATGCAAGTTTAACATGGCAGGGTGACAGATCTAGCTTCGTTGTCAAGCTAGATCTTAAAATTGTGTCTAGGCGAGTATCATTTCGTCACCTAGTCTCTTTTACGCCTAAAACAAGAAATGGCCTAAAGCACGGCCTAAACAAAGATCTGGCAAGTTTCACTTGCCTGAATTCAAACGTTCTTCAAATATCGTCCAACCAGTCCAGTCTACCTATGTTCTCGGATCCACCAGCCTACAGTCCCAATTTAGATCATCTTTATTAGCGAATTATCAGACAGCTAAAACACCGATTTTTATTTTGTTTAACATGGTTGGGTTGGGGGTCCTAAGAGTGCAGAACGGTACCACAACATGACGCGAAAGCTACACTGGCGTCGGGTAGCGATGCCAGGGGTTGGAATAAAAGAACGCGCTCCAAATCCAGATTCCAATTAGGATTCCACGTTCGCCAATTCTCGGGTAGCAACCAGATCAGCGATCAAGATTCCAACATCAAGTAGGGTGCCGGTAGGCGTTTCTACGGCTTCCGGGAAGTCGTCTCTACTAACCGGAACGAACGGTTTGACGCACGCAAGGTCTACGATGTTGAGCGTCATAGGAGACATTCGTGACGTCGAAAAACACCCCTAAGAGCAGTAGGGGGCTGTCGGAAGTCTCCAACAGCGAAGTGATGGCGAAACGACGAAACGACGCGACGACACGTCGATAAAACGCAAAACAATGAGTAATATCACTGTTTCAAGTCTTGCTGTGGCCTGAGGGACAGTCCACGCGACGCAGAGGGTGCCTGGGGGTCGACGGCTGTGACATGGGGGGGCGGCGGCGGTGGCGGCAGCGGCGGCGGCGAGCTGCTGCAGCTGCTGCCGCGATTTACAGCGGGCTGGGGCGTTTTACAGCGGCCTGCGGCGGTCTCCCGCGGGGATACGACGGCCAAGGGAGAGAGGAAGGTCGGGGGAGGTGAGAGGGGGCCGTCGGCGACAGACTTTGGCCGGAGAACGCAAGAGAAGTCGGGATTTAGGGTTGTTTGCGTGAGAAGAAGATAGGGCGGCGTGATTCCTCTTGTGCTGTGAAAAATATAAAGCCCTAGATCTTTTTAAATAGGCTAGGGGGTCATGTGAGTAGGGGTAGGGCTAAACGTGGGTAGATACTAGGTCTAGGGTTTCTTAGGGTATTAAAAGTAATTTTAAAATATTAAAAACCAAAATTCTTACTCTCTCTCTCTCTCCCTGATGCGTGAGTTTGAGTGCGGTCAAAACAAGAAATGGCTGAGTCAATGGGTGATATAATTATTATAATAAAATACTAGGGAATAAGTGTCACATGAAACTTAGGGTTAAACAACTAATATGTTGGCAAAATAGTGAAAGTAAGTCAAACGAAGCCCAAAAATTGTAAGATAAATACTGGAGTGACCGGGACGACGAGAGAAGGAAGACAGAGATGACGGATCACAATTTCGATGACAAGAAAGGAAATTAAAAATCAAAGGCCTCGCGACAAATGTGAAAATCGTGACGTCTCTTCAAACAAAGCTAAATCGTGGGAGAACGACCCGTGAAATGACGTTCCAAATCAACACCACAATTTTACTACTCTCAGAGAGGGTCACAACGACATATCACACTATAGGGTTTGGATACAGACAACGTCTAAAATAATTACGTGCACACACAAGACTACGTGCACGACAAAGCGTATAAGCGAAAATAGACGTTACACTTGATGAACTGACGGTAGTAGCCAGCTAATCCAAGGAAGCTCCTGATATCCGATGCTGACTTTGGGGTCGGCCACTCGCTGACTTCTTTGACCTTCTCCGGATCTACTGATATGCCATCACTTGACACCACGTGTCCCAGGAATGCGACTCTGTCCAACCAGAACTCGCACTTACTATACTTGGCATAAAGCTTATGACGCCTCAGTGTCTCCAACACTATCCTCAGATGTCGGTTGTGCTCCTCCTCAGACTTTGAGTAAATAAGAATGTTGTCGATGAAGATGATGACAAACTTATCAAGAAAGTCATAGAAGATCAAATTCATCAAATTCATGAACCCTGCGGGAGCGTTGGTCACACTAAAAGGCATGACCACGAACTCATAGTGTTCGTACTTTGTCCTAAATACCGTCTTCGGAATGTCATCCTTCTTCACCTTCAGCTGATGGTATCTGCTCCTCAAATCCAGCTTCGAAAAAACTCTCAAACCTCCGAGCTGGTCAAATATGTCATCAATGCGGGGCAACGGATACTTGTTCTTCACTGTCACTACATTCAACCCTCTGTAATCCACACACATCCTGCGGGATCCATCCTTCTTCTTCACCAATAGGACTGGTGCACCCCAAGGTGATACACTAGGATGTATGAATCTCTTCTACAACAATTCATCCAACTACTTCCTCAGCTCTTCAAGCTTTGCAAGAGCCATACGATACGGCGCCTTCAAAATAGGTTGCGCTCCCGGTATAAGGTCTATGCTGAACTCCACAGCTCTGTCGGGTGGCAACCCTGAAATATCATCCGGAAAGACGTCGTCGAAGTCTCTGACGACTACTGGTCTACTGATCTCCATCTGCATGGCGGCAACGATCGACTCCTCCGGCTTGGCCCGAAATCTGGGCCCAAGCGATCGCCCTCTTCTGTGAAACTCGAACCTCGGGTGGCCTGGTATCTTGAACACCACCTTCTTACTGTGGAATTCGATTGATGCATGGAAAACTCCCAGACAATCGATGCCAAGGACAGCATCGAAATGCGATAGATCATGGACAATGAAGTTGGCATAGAGTTCGTGTCCACTGATCACCAACAGGATCGATCGACATCCCAAATTATCCGTCATCACTCCGTTCCCTGTAGTGATATCCCAACACTTTGGAAGTGTGTGGGTGGGAATGGAGTGCTCTGTTACGAATCTTCGGGTTATGATGCACATAAATGCACCGGAGTCAAACAAAGTTAATGCAGGATAAGAAGTCACTAAGATGATACCTTGGATATAAAAGAAAATAACTAAGGTCAAACAAGGTTTACTAATCTAACTAGTAAGGTTATACAATGACATGCAAACAATATGAACTGTGCTATACTATGAAAGACTAGTTCCATGAGATTACCTGCAATGACGCCATCCACGTCCTCAGCCTCCACGGCTGTCTTGGTATATACCGGCCTCCAAGTTGGCACTGCCTGCTGGTAAGCTTGCCTCTGTGGTGCCAAAGGGGTCCACGAACAGCAGCTCCTCTCTGAATAGGAACATGTGCTCTACGCTGCACTAGGGCTGGTGCTCCTCCCACAGTATGGTGTGACCACTGGAAATCTCTAGCAATGTGTGTGGCAGCTCCACACACCAGACATAAACACATCTTCTTCCTGCAATTGTTTTTCTTATTCCCCGGCTTGCCACAGAAATGGCCTGGACCATTCGCCTGGCCCTGTGCATGTACTCCTGCCTTTTGAAAGGCACTGACTGATTGTGTTGCCTGCAGGCCTAGCTGCTGGCATGTACTACTCCATCTGTCCCTTTCCACCACCAGCAAGAGGATCAGGAAGTCTTACCACAGCCTCAAAGTTCCTGGCTACGTTCAGTACAGCCTCCATAGTGGTCAAGTCTGCCGAAGTCATAGAGGCTTCGATCTTGGGGTTCAGCCCCTAGAAAAACTGATTAGTTCGGTTCTCTGCCCTCTTGACCATATGTGGGGCAAAACGGCTGAGCATCTCAAACTCCGCCTCATACTCATCCACTGGCATACTCTCATATGTCAGATTCACGAACCGCTGCAAGAGCTCCCTCTTCGCAGCTTTAGGAAAGTATTTCACCTTGAACATGGCTTTGAAGGTGTCCCACTCAACTGGCTTCTCCAGATGCTTCTCCTCTAAGTGCCACCAATTCCTTGCATTATTAGCCAGCTACAGCATTGCTATCTCCACCTTGGTCTTCTCAGGTATGTTGGCAGCTATCAGCTTGTCCTTAGTGCTCTGGATCCACTCGTCAAGGTCCAGGGGTCCTTCCATCCCAGAAAAATTCCTCGGCTGTAGCTTATTGAACTGCTTCACTCCAGGTGCAGCTCGAGGGGCAAGCGGTGTAGCCAAAGCAGCATGGGCAGCCTGATGGGTTTGCTCAACCAAGTGGTGCTAAACTTCCAGCATCTCTCTCTTGACGCCCAGAAATTTGTGGAATTCACCACCTTGGCCTTCCATGGCCCCGTCAGCTGAGGTCCCGGCTTGAGTAGTGCGTCTTCCTGCCATCCTGTTGACAAGGAAACCCCACATTAGACTTTGCACATATTAAACGAGATATTAAATGAATGTGAGTAATTTTATCGTTCCGAACTTTTCGCATGACCTTCATGGGCCACCACAAAAAACCTGTCATGCCCTGCTTCCTATTATACGGGTGCGAGAACGAGACGAAGGTCTGCATGGGATGGAGCTGTGAAGCTCGAGCCCACTAAGCATCTGTAGAGATACACCAATCAAAGTACAGGTTCTTGCATTACAGTTCAGAATAATAAGAGTACTCAAAGAGAACAACATCATTCATTCACCACGATAAAAATCCAGCAATACAAAATAAGTCTAATAAAAGAAAGCCACTGTGGCTACAACGGAAAGGGGGAACTACTGGTGCTACGCACCCAACCTAGACAAAAATCTAAATGGTGCTATGCACCCAAACTAGAAAACTGGAAACTCCAAGTCAGCAACAGGAAGGAAACTCCAGGGCTTGTCCTCGACTGGGTCGTACTCTTGAGCAGCGTCCTCCTGCTCTAAGTCCTCAGTTACTGTCTCCTCGTCTGCGTACTCTGTCTCAGTACCTGACATACAAACACCCAAGAGAAGAGGAGTTGTACGTCAGGCAATGTCTACAAAAGAATTGTAGAAAGACTCTACTGCAAGGTGTGTGGAATTTTAAGACAGTTATTAAATGTTGTTTACGTGGTAGATTGTGAGATGCGACAACATGGTAATTAATGTTTACATGACATGAAAGTAAAAGACAGTGCAAGTAAGTAAACGTGGCATGGCAATGCCGTAGCGTGTGCTACCGGCTACAAGACTAGACCAGACCAGACCAGACCAGACAAGACAGTGTGTGTGTTTCTAGGTTTCATGCCTTAAGGGTAGAGGGCGGCCAAACTCTCTAAACCTTATGACCGCTCAACCCATCCCCAACCCAGTGCACAAGACAATTCCGTACAAAGGATCACTCTCTCTCTCTGCTAGGAGGGTGCCTTATTCCCCGCAGGTTATTCGTACAAAGGATCACTCTCTCTGCTAGGAGAGTGCCTTATTCCCCGCTTGGTTCAATACAATTCATGCTTAAAGTTAAATGGCAAGGAAATAATGATGCATGTTCATTTTAATATATTTATCAACATGGCAGTTATAGCATATTGGGCCTAGACTTAGTCATCAAGTCTATGCTGTCGTGAGGGTATCCTAGATGCTAACATTTCACGTCTAGGTCTCTTGTTTATGTTTTTACAAACTAAGGAAAATAATGGCCTAAATGTGGCCGTATCAACGCAAGTGAGCACACTTGCCTGAAGTGGCGAGAAGTGCGTCCGTATGGGGCGTATCGTCACGGGCAGTGCGTCGGTTACGATTCGATGTAACAGGTCAAATGGGACGATGTCAGGACTGGTTTTAGAAGACCTATTATGGTATGTCTGTAGATCGATCGTGGCTATCCTAGCAGTTCCAAATCATGTTGTTCACACGTTCAGATCTAGTCTATGGTTCTCTACGTCAATTCTACCCTATGTGCACAGTCAAAATAGTCCAATCGACGGTCTAGGTTGTCACGGCAGTTTAAAGGAGCATAAAATAACTTTAGTGATTATGTTGTCGGTTTTAATTAGGTTTCCAGTGGCGTAACGTTTGGGTTACTACAAGCAGGGAAGACCAACCTAGTATGACAATCACGGGTAGATCTGGCGCCGGATCCGGAAGCAACTACGGATCTCGTCACCTCCACTCCCAGAACTTCATGTCACTTGTCCTTGGCGTCACGGGCTCTGGTTCCTCGACTGCGGGTAGCACAATGAAACGGAGGTGCTGTCAGCCGGAGAGGAGTAGCCGACGGCCTGCAGTCGGGAGAGAGGCAGTAGCAAGGAGATAGGGCAGGGCTGGCGGTGGTTCAGGGGTTTCGGATGGCGGTCTGCAGGGTGGACGGGGCAGCTGTCGGCGGCCTGGAGGCCTGGAGGGTGGTCTACCAGTGGGTGTGGGGAGAGAGGGGACTGCGCGCGAGTTGCGAGGGCTGCCGGAGCTGGGTTTGTGAGGGAGTCGCCGACGGTCAGGTGAGGGGGAGGAGAGGGCTAGAGGGCGTGACGGCGAGGAGATAAGGGTGGCTAAAAGACAGGCCGTGGAACAGGCTGTGCATCGGACCGGGGGGGGTGGCCGCCGGACTGGAGGTCGGGAGTGGGAGAGGTGCGGCCTTGAGGGTGGCTGTCGAGGGTGTTTGTTTGAAGAGAGGGGATAAGAGAGATGCATGGGTTTTGATACGGCTGAGGCTAGGGTTCTATTTTTGTATGGGGATATGTTTGCACGTGAACCCTAGGAACTCGATTTGGGTTTTAAGACAAGGAGAGCACAAGCCCTGGGGTTCCTTCTGTTTTTGATGGGTGCAAGAGAAAACCCCGTGGTTCTTTTTTGTAGGGAGAAAGTTAGAGAGGGAATGAGAACATGGGATGAGAGATTTGAGGGATATGGGGGGTACGGTGATGGAAATAGTGGGATATGGTTAAGATTGGGATGTGATTTAATAATATCAATATGTTTAGTGGGATATGGTTAAGATTGGGATGGGATTTAATAATATCAATATGTTTAGATTTTAAAAGATTTGATTTAATAGGTTTAGTTTCAAAACGTATAAAGATCTCAGAATTTTGAAATTCAAATTTTATAAAAAGATATTTTATAAATTAGTAATGATGTCATGGCAGATTGGTCCCTCGACTTCCAAAAATTAAAAAGATAATATCAGGGCAACCGCGCCTTCGAGAGGGTCATGGATATGGGGTCCGGTCATGCGTTAGGGCTAAGGAAGACAATAATAAAAATTAAATACGAATATACGCATACGGAACAAAATACGCACTAAAATACGCACGATCGAAAAGTGATCGTTACAAAGATTGACGACGTTACAATCCTATTCGGACGTGGGTGGACTTCTCAGGACGAGTGCCACTATCGTGGATCACTGCATCTATCGAATTACCGTCACTCCCAATGATAGCAAACCACAACATAACTCTATTGTTCACTTGATTCCTAGCTACGTTGTAGCGGTGCCAATATCTTAGATCTATCGATGCCACCATCGTGGATCATCTCGCAACGGAATACCCCTCGACTATTGGGTTTATCCTGGGGTGAGTTCAGAACCGCCAAGAGTTGTCAATTCAAGGGTTCTAGGGTTGTCGATTCCTAAAACCAATTGTGGTCAAATCCCTTCCCTAGGCTAAGTTTCCAATTCAAAGAACCCCCAAATCAAGCTGGGTTTGGTGACAACATCTTGGATCATCATCCCCATCAAATATGATGCCCTAGAACTAGGATTCAAAGTAACCATAGCAATAGCTCTACTCAAGCATATCAACAAACATATTAACGATAGAAATCATTGCTAGCACCATAGAAAACATCGAGATAGATTAAAAGAACAAAATACTTAGCTTGATACAAGAGGAGGTGGCTTAGGGCATGGCCTAGCCTCTAAAGAAAGTCTATATGAACAAAAGAGGCCACCCTCTCCAATAGACGGCTACAACAAAAATATATCGTCCCCTCAAACCCTAGCAAATAACCCGAGAAAACCCCATCAAAAACCCTTTGAAATTTGGGCCAAACCTATTTCTGGCCGCAACTTAAATGGTGGGCCCAAGCTAATTTGGACCGAGTGGAAATTTAAGTAGGCCCAAGCTGACTCGGACCGAGTGGAATTTCCACTCGGCCGAGTGGCAGATTCCAGCACTGCAGCGCCATCTTGTAAACATTCCACAGATTTCATCCGACCTCCATTTCACGTGTTCTTGGTGGCATTGGAACCATCATGAAGTTTACTATCCGCAAAAAATATCAGAAAAATACTTTGCCTACTTTAATGACAGCAGATCTTCAATGAGTGAGATGCTATCCTAAAATCTGGGCGCTTTTCCTCACTCGACCGAGTGCGGTTGCACTCGGTCTGAGTGGCCTTCTTGATTGTTCGAGTAGCCTTCGACATTCAATTGTCCTTAATCTGAAGTAGTAGTTGCTCAGACTGAGTGGCGAGTCCACTCAGTCGAGTTCAGTGGGTTGGAAATATTCTTGAAAACGTCGCGTTGCCGTTACCACTCGACCGAGTGGCAATGCTACTCGGTCGAGTTCAAAAGGTTTACCTTTGGCTCAGAAAATATCATTCTACCATATATTTCACTTGACCAAGTAGTAATTCTACTTGGTCTGAGTGACCTTCTCGACTCGAAAATCAGCCAAGTGTTGAAGATCCTCTTTTCGTCTTACCCACTCGGACCGAGTGGGATTGCCACTCAGACCGAGTGGTCTGGAATGCTAATAGAGATTGTGAGCTTCCATTCTTCTAGATTTCTTCTCCTTCTTTCTTCCTTTTCTCCTCAATTCTCCTTCTTCTTTGGCACCACATGCATATCATCATGAGTCTTCTTGGTGCTCCCGCATCGCTGATCATCCCCTTGACTCCAAATTTCTCCAATATCGCTCCACTATCACTCCAAATACCTGAAATACAACAAAACGCTCTCAAACCCAAATAGTCCCAAATACTTGTATAAAAGCGTATAAAATGGGGAAATGGAGGGTGAAATGCATCATAATGATATGCGACTAATCATACAAAATAGGATCATATCAAAATCCCCCAAGCTTAACTCTTACTCGTCATCGAGGAAGACAAATAAGAAGTTCACCGGGAAACAAAACTAATAAAATAAACGAAACCAAAGAAGAGAATTGACAGGATCATTTCCTTATCTCATGTAGCACGCACAACATCAACTGAGCAATAAATACACATGCACATCCACACATGGCATTCTAGTCTAACATCATGCATATATCATGGATTTTCAATGAATTAAAGAGAACTCAACATCAACATGAAATTAGAATGAAATCCTATAATAGCCTACCATACAATATACTCAATCCATAGAATTTAAATTCAAACTCCACAACGGATTCTCTATCCCGCATAAACGTATCATGATCAAATACCAAGCACGCAAGATATAAATTTGTTGTTCATGATGTGAAATAATGAGTTCAATTGAAGTTAGGAGATCACCACACTAGACTTTTTTCTCGACTCTTAGAAAAACTTCAACTTTACCCATGTCTTTATTCTAAATAGAAATGGAGATATGGATATGGAATTTTTGTGTTTTTTGTACTTTTGGCTATTTTTTGGCTGTCTTGCAAACTTGCGTAAACGCAATGGAGTGCAAGGAACAGTCTATGCATCCCAGATCAGGTGATCTTAGGGCATCGGGTTACAAGGAACCTCAAGGACCTTTTATTTATGAATTTTGTTCGATTTGGTATTTTTGTGATTTTTTTGGGATTTTTTTCAAACTTATGTAAATGGATGGAATGCAAAGCATGATATTTGACCATTTATTTGGCTATATACAAAAGAAAAGGAAAAAGCATAGAATCTTGACATGGGCTCGGTATCAGAGTTCCTACTCATTAATGCTAAAGCTTCATGTGTTATCCTAATTCTCTTGAATCATACTCATTCATGAAACGTACTTAGTTATCACTCAAATCATGCAAATAATTCATTCATTTTCTTGTTTAATTCATGCAATTCTTTTTAACTATTTCGAGAATATATATTGTGGAAAATGAAATCAACTATGGAAAAAGCATATTGAACGGGCAATCTGATCAATGAAATAACTCTATATCAATTAACTAAGAGTTCAAGATAAAATCCATCATATAAATATAAAATTGAAGCATATAAAATCGTGGAAAATGCCACATGAGTGTGGGAAGAAAATCAGTCAATTGCAATCATATGAAAATCCTTTCTAGTATAAAAGAGAAAAGAAAAGAAAGAAAAGAAAAAACAAGCACATAATATGATGCATGAACACACATAGAAGGAAAATAATATGGAAAAATCGAAAAAATGATGCAAAAATTTGAAAAATGTGAAAACTCCTAAAAATAAAATAAAAATGCAACTAATGCAACTAGATGGCATGGAAATGCACTCTCCCAAGCTTAAATTACACTTTTTCCTCAATGTGATCATAATAAAGATTAATGAAGGACAACGATGAAAAAATATAGTGGGTTGAATGAAAAATGATGACATGAATGACATGAAATCCTAATGCAACTACATGCACATGCAATGATGCATGAGAGCGACTTCCCCTAAGCTAAACCGAATAATCCCATTCAAAAGACTCGATCAAAAATTTCACGGCTTTGAAAAGCGTGATCAAATTAAATGAATTAGAAAGTAAGATTTTACTTGAAAGAAATGCTCGATGGTGGGTGGGCAAAATGTTGAGACATCAATATAATGTGAAGAAAACAATCATATACTGTAATGGGTTTTGGGGTGCATAAAATGTAGCTTGCCACAATCATAAGGGTGGATTATTAAACTAACTAAGAAAGCGATAAATCTATATGGTCCTCTCGATGTCGAGAGGATGTGAGATTATTGCAAACATAAAACTCTACACTAATGCTACACCATTGTATTTGTACCACCTGTAGTAAAAGGCTGATCCAGTATCTTCGTTGGTGCAGGCAATTGCTCCAACTGCTCATTCCGTGGCTCTGCCAGATGCGTGTCTCCACGGACTGCATCAGATTCCAGCAATGCGGCTCCCAGCATCTCTCCAAGGACTCCACCTATACCCTGCAAGAGATAAGTGGCATCAATCTGATGTGGATAATTCCTCCCCAAAATAAATGTATTCCAAAAAAATCGTCAAAAGATATATGTGAGATAAGGATCGGTAGACGATAGTCCCCTTAAAATATATCCCTACTCTTGTGCACCACATCGACCAACTCCTCATTGTTTGCCTCAGGTTCTTCAGGTAACGCGTTGAGGTCTTTTTCAGGCTCTCCTATTATCGACGCATCCCAATGCACCTCTTGATCATAGACATATGTGTCCATGGGTACTAACTCCCCCTCGTATACGTCCCATCGTCCCTCTTGATCATATGTATGTGTATTCTGCAAAAGGCACAATGAGTCTTCAAAAATCTGAATCATAATATCATATACAGTATGGGAATTAAATGTAAAAAATGAGGGGGTAAAGAGATCTCCCTGAATGGGAGCCATAAGCTCTATGTGATAGTCCTCAGCGTCAATGGAAGAGTGAGGTGGCTGTGGAATCTCTAATGGGGGAGGGTAATGCTTGGGATCCTCATGAATTGATGTATCCTCGTCTCAATGCACGACCTCCTCGGTGACAAGCTCTGGTTCCGTGTGTAAGCCTCCTCAAAAGCATGCTCTGGCCCTATAGGCTCATGTGTCAAGTAGGAGGACCAGCGGGAAGCTAAAGTATCCTCGGGCTCTCTAGGTATGGAAGTAGATGTGTCGTCCTTGGATGCGTCGTATCTATCATCCCACTCGAGGTAGATAACCTCAATGTCTTCTCCTTCCGAATCCTTTTCGTCCATCTACTCTTCGTATGAACTAGATGTATCGGTGGGTGGGGGAGCGACGACGACATAACCCGGCTTCGCTGTGACACCTCACGAGTGTCTCATCGCAGTTCTCTCATCAGTGCCTGGTACCGTTGTCTCTTTAGAGGTGGGAGCATCAATGTCCTCGGTCTCTCCCCCGGGCTCATGAGATGGAAAAGTCCTGCTGATATCATCGATCTTTTGTTGCAATTGATTAATTGCCTCATTTAGCTCAGCGTAGATTTCCTTCCATTCAAATGCAAATGTTGCCTTGCTCTCCTCCATCTAGGCGAGTGCCAAATTGATGGGATGGTCAGGACTCAAGAGATAGATGCGGATTTCGTAGGGCGTGTGTCCATCTATGTCACAAGACTCGAAGTAGGCATAGCACTCTAAATAATGATCATATCCTTCATCTGATAGTATGGGTCCTGTGGATAATCTCCATATCCTTCCATTGGAGCCTCATACTGTGCAGAATAATCATTGCCTGAATAATCCCAAAATTGCTCCGGTGTACCTGAATAGTCAAAAAATAAACAACCTAAAAAAGATACAAGTGGTACAAGAAGATAGAAATAATGATAAAACAAGTGGCGAGTAAAATATCTCTTTATTTCTTTTATAATTTTTTTCAAATGTTTTAATTTTAATTTTAATTTTTTTAATTTTTATTTTTGAAGTCTAACAACCTAATGGTGATAAATAATATGGTGATACGCCTCCCCGGCAACGGCGCCAAAAGCTTGTTCGAGTAGTGCACGGTGTCGAGGCTTTGTAATATAGTAAAGGTTGTTGATCCACAGGGAAGGCGATGTATATAAGCCTTGAGTTTTTGTTCAGAGTTGTTTGACTATGTTAGTTTTGGGTGTATCCAAGAGTTTTGTCATGAAACCCGCTCATGAATACTATCAAATAAATGGAAACTGGGGCACTAGAAGTCACCATTAGGATCGTTGGATGTCGATGCTAAGTTATAATTCTTAGGTTAGGTTTAGTTCTTAGGGCGAGATTGTCACATCTTGAATGTGAAATCCATAGCCAACTATCGTTGAACTACTCATCTGACATATCCCATACTTATCCCCACCATCGTGGATGGCTTTACAAGCGATACGTGCATTACGATCAAAAATAAATTCTCAATCTCCGCTCATGTCTCTATCGTGAATTAGAGCTTCGATCTGTGATATGATGGCTCTTATTGGTGCTATTATCATAGAACACAAATTAGTGATATATGGCATCAGTGGAGACCTGTAAAGTGCGTGCCACTATTGTAGATCACGAACCCTAAGTGAATCCACTAACGACCCTAATAAAGTCAATAGGATAATATCCAGGGCAATTTTCCACTATCGTGGATCACAAACCCTAGATGAGAACATTATAAACTTGGTTAGATCAACCACATCACGTCCCTTAATCACTAAATTAACCTAAAAATTGTAACTTTAACATCTAAACCCTAAGATTCTAGGGCTCATCCATTAGCCCAAGATAGAACTACTCACGATTCAGGGAAAAAGCAATAATAACAATAATAACAATAGAAGTAAACATCAATGCAACAATAAACATTAAAAGACAATAGAGATAAGGAAGAAAATAGTACCAAACCAAAGAGAACCAGAGATCTATCGAGAAAATTAAGAATTCAGCCAAAAGTATCCAGATTCCATGCGCAAAAGCTCCCAAAGGTCCAATCTTTGCTAAAGAAATTAATAGCGAGGACTAAAAAAACTTGAATTTAAACTAAAACTCATAAAAACTGAACTCTCGTCAACCCCTAACCTAAGGAAGAAATATTGTATATTTACATATAGGGTTGGCCTACAAAATCCAAAAAAAAAGTCGGCTCAATTCTGTGTCTGCCGAACCGCCCGACTCGATCGAGTAGCAAACACACTCGGTTCGAGTTGCTCTACCACTCCTTCAACCCTTCAGCAAATTCCCTTAGTCTTGAGCTGCAATGGTTTACGCTTGAACCGAATGGGGATGCCACTTTGTACAGTTGTAGAGGCTGAAAATAGCTCAAAACGATGCTCCGCCTTATATTCCGCTCAACCGAGTCACCTAAGCACTCGGTAGAGCATACGAATATGCTCGGTCGAGCTGCAGAGCTTCAGAATTGCTTGAAAAATTCGTTCTGTTGAATATCTCACTCGGCCGCATATCAAAGCTACTCGGTCGAGTAGCCTTTAAGACCTCAAATTCGACTACGTGTCGAAGTCCTCTTCTCTTGCCCAACCCACTCGAACCGAGTGGGGATGCCACTTGGACCGAGTGGTCCAAAATGCTGATAGGTGATTTGAAGCTTCATCTTTTCTTTGGCTGAGTCCACTCGGACCGAGTGGAAAAGCCCACTCGATCGAGTGACCTGGAATTGCTGAGGTATTATGAAGCTTTAACTCTTGATCTATTCTCTTTCCTTTCTTTTCCTCTCCTCAAGTCTTCTTCTCAACCAAGTCAAGCACCTGATAGGCCACGCTATTGATGCTCTAGCGATCTCAGATGTAACCATGGCTCTACTCTGCTCCAAATCGCCTCAAAACTCATGAAAATGGGAATAAAGCTCCTAAAGTAATATAATACGATAAACGATCGATAGGGCGACAAAAATGAGTTTTGATCGACTAAAATGGCGTGAAATGATGCAATAAATGTATAGAGAATATGGACACATCATCTACCAAGCAGTTTGGGTCAAATCCTGAAGAAAGCTCAAAAGGGCTGTTTGATGAGCCTACGTAGTATTAGGAAGTTGGTCAGGTAAATGCTGACCAAGCCAATGATGCTTAGCTAGTATTTTCGGAAGATAAACCACACCGAGACTGAGACATGGCTCGGACTCCCATGAGTGGTAGCAATGGGTAATCTTGGACAATGTACGAAAGCCCGATCTAGCAATATCACGTGAGTAAAGAAGGGAAATGCTGCTTGTAAAGATCGTTTGTAAGTGTGCGATCATGACAGTACTCGATGAAGAAGCCCCAGCTAACTCCATGCCAGTAGCTGCGGAGGGGGCAATTGTTCTTCGGAGTGATTAGGTGTAAAGGGCACATAGGCGGTGAATCGGGGTAAAAGTGAGTTGCCAAAAACTAGCAGAATGCTCCCGAAACTAATTCACTTGAGTGAGACAGAGGAGGGAGGAATTTCATGTGTAGGGGTGAAATACATAGATCTATGAAGGAACGCCAAAAGCAAAGGCAGCTCACTAGATCCTTATTGATAATGAGGGTGTGATGCACCCGATTTTAACACCTAAAACCCACCTAGTAATGACACGAATCACACGAAGATAAATCTCTGGCAACGATGCCAAAGGCTTGATGTGTCTGAAATGTAACCCCGGAGACTACCGCAAGTGCACGGTGTTAGATCTTTGTAATATAAAAGATATCAATCCCACATGGAGGTGATGTTTATAGACTTGGGTATTTTCTAGATTTTAGAATGATGTCAGCGGGCGTATTCAAATTTGTTTGTCACAATAATTATCTTTCCTAGGATAATTAATCAATATAAACGATTAGGAAATTAGGAGTCACTGCTAGGATCGTCAGATGTCGATGCTAGGTTAGGACTCTTACGTTCAATTGGATTTATTAAGGAGAGAGTGTCGCATATAAGAATGTAGAACTCATGGCCAACTATCGTTGTACCACTCGTCAAATGTTTCCCGTGCTTAGGCCCACCATCGTGAAAGGCCTTGCATGCGATCCGTGCATTGGATCGACAACTATTCTCAATCTCTATTCGTACCACTATCGTGGATTAGAGCTTTGATCTGCGATTTGGTTGCTCTCATTGATGCTACTATCGTACATCATCAATTAGTAATATAGGAAGTAGGCTGATCCCTTCAAAGTGTGCGCCACTATCGTGGTCATGAACTCTAATTGGATTCACCAACTACCTAATTAAGTCCATAGGATATTTGTCCAAGAAGCATGCGCCACTATCGTGGTCACAAGCCCTATAAGAATCTCCTAAAAACTTGGCTAGATCAACCAAAACACATCCCTTTTATACCAAAACAACCTAAAAATCCTAACTTTTCATCTAGATCCTAAGATCCTAATGCTAATCCATCAGCCCTAGATAAGACTACTCATGGACCATGGAAATCACAATAGAGAATTTAACGAAAGCAATAGAATTAATGATCAAAATAGAATACATTGAATAAAGCATATAAGGATAGAAGATCGTTACCAAAACGATGCAGAGCGATAGCAAAACTCAGAGAATTAAGGATTCAAGATTCCAAGCAAAAGCAACTAGTAAAAATATCAACTGTGTCTGCTACAAAATAGCGACGGCTCGTTGAACTCTCTAAGAAATCTAAACTAGAAATTAAACAAAGGAAATTAATCAAGCCCCCTAAGATAGGGTAAAATTTGTGCTTATATACAAGGGGTATGGGCCCCACAAAAATCAGAGAATATGGGCACTCGGTCGAGTAGCGGCGCCGCTCGGTCGAGCTGACATGCGGCTCTGCTTTGCTGCTTCTTTGGCTCTGGCTGAAACGGGATACTGGGTCGAGTAGCCCCTCTACTAGGTCAAGCTACAGTAGGCTTGAACTCTCCTCAAAACACTGTTCTGTTTGGTGGCGACTCAGATCGAGTAGATGATCTGCTCGGTCGAGTACGCTTGGCTACTCGGTCGAGTACGCTTGGCTGCTCGGTCGAGCTACAGTGTGATGTGTCCACATTTTACATGTTTTTATCGCATCATTTCATGTCATTTCAGCCTCCAAACTCCATATTTTCACATACTATCACGCTTCTAACGCCATACTTGAGTTTTGTATAGCTTTTTGGATTTTCAGGAGTTTTGGAGCAAATCAGAGATATTTTGGGACATGGACACATCTGGCACGTCAGACACGTCATTGGCAAGGCTCCATGAGAGTTCGCCACGGATTAGATGAAGATTGGAGGAGAGGAGGAGAAGAGATTGAGAAATGGCAAGATTCGGATCAGTTTCCCAGGTGACTCAACTGAGGAGCATCTGCTACTCGGCCTAGCTGACACGCTGAAATCGCACAGGAAACGGCTCTGACCTGTTGGAATTTCATAATTCCATATTTCTATTTCCATATGGTTTTGCTATGACAAACACATTCAGTACTACTAACTCTATGTAGGCAGATACAAATCAATGTTGAGTTCCACACAATCAGATATCTTCATGCGTATTCAAACGGATATATCATAATTCATGAAGCTGAAAAGACAATGGCACCTACATCCACGACTTGGATATATAAACACTTGATAAGGATCCCTTGCAAAGAAGCTTCTCAAATTCAGTTGCAGATGCAGTCCTATCTACGGCTTTATGTAATCAATGTAAAATTTACTTTATTAGAGTCACAAAGCCTTATGATAATATGTCTTAGTCATCTAGGTTCCATTACTCAGAGATCTACACTTCCCAATTTCGAAAATTCGCAACTTTGAAAATTGGCAATCAATAACCCCATTTTGGTCGACCAATTTTAAACCTTCGAATTTGACTATGGGAATACATATGCTAACTCCCATATCCGTGTAGATTCTAGAACTGTCTTCCAACGGTCAAAATTCTCTCTCTATATTTTGGTCGACCAATTTGTCCTTTTGGTCGACCAATTTCAAAACTAGCCGTTTTGATCCCAAATTTTTAGGGACGGTTCTTGTCCATTTTCCAACGTTAACTACAGTCCCCAACCGTCCCTAAACAATATAAATAGAGGGGTAGACCCTCTCTTTCTCTTCACTCACTTTCCTCTTCTTTACTCTCTTATTTGTTGAAATCAAGTCTTTCATTTTCTAAAGCTTTAGGCCATTAGTTGTTCTTTTCTTATTTGTAAGAAGAAATCATTATATTTATTTCTTCATTTAAGAACGGAAGAACTTGGATTTTCAATATCATTTTGGATAGTTGTTTTTGTTCGTAATTGCAAGAAGAAATCGATTGATCTATCTCTTCTTTTATGAACCAGAGAACTTCAAGTGTTGCTCTTCATTACATATCTTTTACATCTTGAAGTTCATCTTCTAAACACCATCCTTGAATTCATTCTCTGAAATTTAAAACAAGGCTATATGTGTTTTTCTATTTCATTATTTAATAGGTTTGAATCTCTGTTTAGAGATTGTACAAAGTTTGGGACACGGGGAGTGTCGCCATTTTTGTAAGTTTGTGCTTGCGGGGCAAGTGATTATAGTGGATTGAAAATCTCTACTGGCAGTAGAGGACTGAAGTAGGATCACAAGGATCCGAACCAGGATAAATCTCTGTGTTTACGATTGATTTATTTTCAGTACTTGTCATTTTATTTTTGTGCCATCTTTGCAAATATCAGTTACGTTTTATTTCCAACATTTTTATTATATACACTATTCACCCCCCTCTAGTGTATTGATCCATACAGGCTAAAATTACATTTGGTATCAGAGCAAGGCTAAGATGGCAGCAAGTTCCTCAGCATCAAACATGAACGACGTTCCACACAACTACAATCAGCATCTTGAAGGGCACTCTCAAGTTCGTCATCCTCTATTTGATGGTTCTAATTGCTCATATTGGAAAATACAAATGGAGATTCATCTCCAAAGTATGCATTATGAGATTTGGGACATCGTAGAGACAGGATACACAAAGCCAACAACACCTGTTGCTGATTGGACCGCCAACGACAAATCTGCAAAGACCAACAACTCAAAGGCCATGAATGCTTTATTCTGTGCCATAGATAAACATGAGTTTAATCGAGTATCCCAGGCCAAAATTGCAAAGGAGATTTGGCACATACTCGAGGTAACTCATGAAGGAACCAATAAAGTGAAGGAAACCAAAATTGCCTCTTTGGTTCATAAGTATGAGTTGTTCAAGATGCAAGACAAAGAGACGATTGGAGAAATGAACACCAGGTTCACTGATATTATTAATTCTCTTAATGCTCTTGGAAAAGTTTATTCTTCTCTTGATCAGGTACGTAAGATTCTTAAAGTACTCTCCCCAGAATGGCGCCCAACGATCACTGCTATTGAGGAAGCCAATGATCTTTCCAAATTATCCATGGAAGATCTAATTGGTAACTTAATGGCACATGAAGTCACATTACAAGATGCAAAAGAGGAATCAAATCAAAAGAAGAAAGTACTCGCCTTTAACACAACATCAGATAATGAAGATTCAGATGATGACATGGCATTCTTTGCCAAGAACATCAGAAAGTTCTTTCAAAAAGGTAAGTATAATATTAAATATAAAAATACGGATTCTTCTCTTTGCTTCAATTGTAATAGGCCAGGACATATGAAGAAAGATTGACCGCTTCTCAAGGCCAAATTCAAAACTTCCAACAACAATGATCAATCCAGAAGGGAAAGGAAGTTTGACAAGATGAAGAAAGCATTTGCAGCAACTTGGGATGATTCTTCAGATGATGAAGATGATGATCATAGTGAAAGTGCTAACATGTGCTTTATGACACAAGATGATGAAGATGAGGTAAGTTCTTTTAATAACGAAGAACTACTAGATGCATTAAAAGATCTCTATTCACGTTTCAAAAGATTAAATGGTCAACATAAATCTTTGAAACAAAATAATGATGATCTCCTTCTTAAATATCAAGAATTATCATCTTCTAAAAACACTACACCAAATTCTATACATATTGAGAATTCATCTTCTCAAATTTTAGATCTTAGTAAAGAGAATGATATTCTCAAAACTAAGAATCTAGAATTACACACACAAATATCCGAAATGGATAAAAGTATTTTATCACTAAAGATGAAATACGACGAGATGTCATCCAATGTTAATAAATTTAACAAAGGAAAGACAAATCTCGATGATTTGCTAAAAATTTAATATCCGGCAAATCTTAGACAAGGACTGGGATATTCTCATAAGGACGCACCGAAGTCTTATAACACTTCTTCCTCTAGTGGCAAAAAAATTTTTGTTAAACCACAAAAGAAGAATCACGCATTCATTTACATGAAGAAAGTAAATATTCCTACTTCTTCTTCACAAAGAATGTTACTGACATTTCAAAATCATCTCCTAGGAAACATACTACAGTTAGTATATGGGTTCCTAAGGATTCATGTTTAAAAGATAGAAATGATTATATTTTTCATTATATACATACTATAGTTCATTCTAGTGATTACATTAGAAAGCCAAATTCCACTTAGGTTTGGCTTCCAAAAATCTAATCCCAAGGACCCTCAAACAAAGGGTACCAATGCTTAATGTTTTATCTTTCAGGTACCTAAAAAGGAAAGATGGATTTTGTATAGTGGATGTTCAAAACATATGACGGGAAATGTCAACTTGCTTTCAACCGTTAAATATAAAGAACGAGGCACAATTACCTTTGGTGACAACAACAAAGGCAAAATCATAGGCACTGGAACAGTTGGCAATACAAATCAGCCTATCATTAAGAATGTTCTCCTGGTTGACGGTTTGAAACATAATTTACTTTCCATTAGTCAATTATGCGATAAAAATTACAAAATAGTTTTTGAACAAAATGATTGCATTATTTATGATTCTGATATGTCATCTGTTTTGTTCCGTGGTAAGCGCAAGAATAACATTTATATCTTATGCATGTCTGTTATCATTCATAATCACTGTTTAATGATTACATCTGATGATACACTTTTGTGGCATAAACTTTTTGGACACACTAATTTCAAAAATCTAGCACATATTTCAAAACATAAATTAGTAAATGGAATGCCAAATATTTCTTTCAAACACAAACATTTCTGTGATGCTTGTTAACAAGGAAAAATGCACAAATCTTCTTTTAAATCAAAGGACGTTATCTCAACACAGAGACCATTAGAACTTCTACACTTAGATTTGTTTGGTCATTCAAGAGTAGCTCCTTTGAATAGAAGTAGATTTGCATTTGTCATTGTTGATGATTATTCAAGATACACTTGGGTTATATTCTTGCAAAACAAGAATGATGCGTTTGAAGAATTTTCAATATTTTGTAAAAAGATACAAAAGATCAAATCCTCTAACATTGTCACTATTCGTAGTGATCATGGGGGAGAATTTGAAAATGAATCTTTTGCCAAGTTTTGTAATGAAAATGGCATTACTCACAATTTTTCTTTTCCTCGTGCTCCTCTTCAGAATGGAGTAGTAGAAAGGAAAAATAGAACTTTACAAGAATGTGCAAGAACAATGCTTTGTGATAGTAAATTACCAAAATATTTTTGGGCTGAAGCTGTCGTAACTGCTTGTTACATTATGAATAAAGTTCTTATAAGGCCATTTCTTAATAAAACTTGTTTTGAATTATTCTTTAATCGCATTCCTCGTGTATCATATTTTATAGTATTTGGATGTAAATGTTTCATTCTTAATACTAAGGATACACTTGATAAATTTGATTCAAAATCTGATGAAGGTATTTTTGTTGGATACTCAACACGTAGCAAAGCCTACAGAGTATACAACAAAAGAACTTCAACAGTTGAAGAATCACTACATGTCACTTTTGATGAAAACCCCTCATCTAATTCTCCCATCATTGATCATGAAGAGACTATATTACCTTTATCTAATTCTTTAAATAATATTAAACTTGATGAAATTGATGCTACTAAACCTTCTGTTGAGTCTATTTCAGATAATACAGATCTTCCTAAGGCATTTGCACATGTTCCACATCATCCATCAGAGTTAATCATTGGAGATATTACAGATGGAGTTAGAACTTATCGTCAAATAGAACAAATGGCGCATTGTGCTTTCCTTTCAACCATTAAACCAAAGAACATCAAGGATGCATGTGAAGACAGTTCATGGATTATCGCTATGCAGGAAGAACTCAATCAATTTCAACGAAATGATGTTTGGGAATTAGTTCCCAGACCTACAGATCATTCAATTATTGGTACCAAGTGGGTATTCAAAAATAAATTGGTTGAATTTGGTCAGGTAATTAGAAACAAGGCACGATTGGTTGCACAAGGTTATAATCAAGAAGAAGGTATTGATTATGATGAAACTTATGCACCAGTTGCACGTCTTGAGTCTATTCGAATGTTATTATCATTTGTATGTTTTAAAGATTTTAAATTATTTCAAATGGATGTCAAAAGTGCTTTTTAAAATGGTTTTCTCAAGGAGGAAGTTTATGTTGAACAACCTCCTGGTTTTATTCATGAAAATTTAGAAAATCATGTTTTCAAATTAAAGAAAGCTTTATATGGTCTCAAACAAGCACCTCGTGCTTGGTATGAAAGGCTTAAAAGCTATCTTTTAAATTCTGGTTATTCTATTGGTAAAATAGATTCCACTCTTTTTATTAAGAACCTAAAATCTGACATAATTATTATTCAAATATGCGTTGATGATATTATTTTTGGTTCTACTAATGAATCTCTTTGTCAAGATTTTTCCAAGATTATGCAGAAAGAATTTGAGATGAGTCACATGGGTGAACTCAATTACTTCCTCAGTCTTCAAATCAAACAATTGAAGGAAGGAATCTTCATTCACCAAAGCAAGTATTCTAAGGAACTCATCAAACGTTTTGGTTTAGAAAGTTCTGCAGAAAAACGTACTTCAATGAGTACATCTACTTCTCTCGACAAAGATTTAAATGGTAAGAGTGTTGATCAACGTCTTTACAGAGGTATGATTGGCTCTCTACTCTATTTAACTGCTAGTAGACCAGATATTATGTTTTCAGTATGTTTATGTGCACGTTTTCTGGCAGATCCTAAAGTTTCACATCTAACTGCCGTAAAAAGGATTATTAGATATGTTAAGCACACTTCTGATTTTGTTTTATTTTACCCCAAGTCAAGCACATTTGATTTATTATCGTATATTGATGCCGATTTTACTGGTTGCAAATCAGATTGTAAAAGTACCAGTGGCACATGTCACTTCTTAGGACATGCTTTAGTTTCATGGTTTAGCAAAAAGAAAAATTCTGTTTCATTATCTACAACCGAGGCAGAATATATTGCCGCCGGTTTAGCATGTGCTCAAATCTTATGGATGAAACAAACTATTTCAGACTATGGTATTGATTGCTCTACTTGTCCCATTATGTGTGATAATACTAGTGCTATTAACCTTTCTAAAAATCATGTGCATCATTCTCGTACAAAACATATTGATGTACGTCATCATTTTTTAGATGATCATGTTCAGAAAGAAGATATTGTTCTTAAATTTATAGCTACTGAACATCAGACTACTGATATTTTGACTAAACCGTTGAAAGAAGAGACTTTTATTAAGCTTCGTAGGAATTTAGGGATTATTAGTGAATCGGACTTATGACACATTCTTATTTTTATTTGTAGAATTTTTTCAAATTTTTTAAAATTTTTTGGCTGTTTTTTAAAATTGGTCGACTAATTCACAATTATTGGTTGCCAATTGTCGATTTTGTTTTCATTTTTCGGTAACTGTTTCGTCTTCCCTCTTATTTTCAGTTAACAATTATTTCCAACTATTTTTTCTTTCCAACGAAACCCATCACTTCATTTTTAAATTTATATTATTTCAGTTTTTCAAACGGCTACTTTCAAACTGCTACTGCCGATTGGAAATATTCCCGTTCTCAAAAACTTCCCCAACTTCCAATAACTGAATTATTCTTTGCCTTATTTAATTCCCTTAAAATTCACTAAGGCATCTCCTTTCTTCGTTTTCCAACACACCATTCCCTCATTTCGTTTCCCGTGGCCCCGTCCTTTCTTCCCCACATCCACAGACCCGCGTCCTTTCTCACTCAATCATTTTTTACGTTGGTTGCTACTGGTCCGTTGCTTTTGTGATGTTCTATTCTCTGTTAATTATTTTTGTTGTCTATTTGTTTTATGTTTGGGTTATGTTCTGTGGACTTTGCCCTGGATTTCTAATCAATTAGTGTTGTCTTGTCCTTATGTTACAAACTAGTGTTGTTTTGTCCTTAACAAGTGTTGTCTTGTCCTTATGATGCCACTTAGACTCTGTGGTTATAAATTAGTAATACCAATACTTATTCCTTATGTTACAAACTCCACTATCTTACTCAATCCAGGTGATTTCATTATGAGTGTTGTCTGTAAACATTTTTTTAAAAACTAAATAAAAATCATTTCTGTCTGTTGTTATTTGCATCACAAGTAATTCTGCATTTATTACCTCTAGGCCTGCTGTCAAAATTACTTTATTCGTTTGATTTTTTATGCCATACTGTGTGTAGCAATTTCAATTTGTACACAAGCGCATCAGCATCAAATTTTTTTTCAGTACGTCATTCAGCAAACATAGTATTAGACATGTCATTTTTTGTCTAACTGACATGTCCTTTATATTTTTTATTTGCACTGTTCCAATGAGGTCTGTGGCTATGTATAAACCTCACTCCTTGATGGTACAAGACATAAACTTTGCTCTTGTTGCTTTGTACCTTTCATTATTCTCCTGGCCTACCTATTCTTCATTTTAAGTGGCCTTCACACTAATTATATTTTAATGTTTTGCCAATTCATTGTTTTTTAATGGCCTGCTCACTTATTCGGCCTCCCCAATGTATTTTCCTACAACTATTTTCGGCCAATATACTTTATTAGGCATACGACTCCATTTTTTCCACCAATGACCAAATTTTGTTTTTTATTTTTACGGCTATATACTCCTTCTTTTGCCGCAACCTATATTTCTCTCCCATTTTTTATTTTTATTAACTACTCTAATTTTTGCCTTTTTTGAGGATTCCAAAGGGGGAGAATATATTTCATCTACTTAGGGGGAGTATTCACAAACTCTACATACTCAGGGGAGTATATCTGATATGTTCAATTTTAACTATATATATTTTTCATGTTTGTCATCATCAAAAAGAGGGAGAATGTTGGAATTTCATAATTCCATATTTCTATTTCCATATGGTTTTGCTATGACAAACACATTCAGTACTACTAATTCTATGTATGCAGATACAAATCAATACTGAGTTCCACACAATCAGATATCTTCATGCGTATTCAAACGGATATATCATAATTCATGAAGTTGGAAAGACAAAGGCACCTACATCCACGACTTGGATATATAATCACTTGATAAGGATCCCCTGCAAAGAAGCTTCTCAAATTCAGTTGCAGATGCAGTCCTATCTACGGCTTTATGTAATCAATGTAAAATTTACTTTATTAGAGTCACAAAGCCTTGTGATAATATGTCTTAGTCATCTAGGTTCCATTACTTAGAGATCTACACTTCCCAATTTCGAAAATTCGCAACGTTGAAAATTGGCAACCAATAACCCCATTTTGGTCGACCAATTTTAAACCTTTGAATTTGACTATGGGAATACATATGCTAACTCCCATATCCGTGTAGATTCTAGAACTGTCTTCTAACGGTCAAAATTCTCTCTCTAAATTTTGGTCGACCAATTTGTCCTTTTGGTCGACCAATTTCAAAACTAGCCGTTTTGATCCCAAATTTTCAGGGACGGTTCTTGTCCATTTTCCAACGTTAACTACAGTCCCCAACCGTCCCTAAACACTATAAATAGAGGGGTAGACCCTCTCTTCCTCTTCACTCACTTTCCTCTTCTTTACTCTCTTATTTGTTGAAATCAAGTCTTTCATTTTCTAAAGCTTTAGGCCATTAGTTGTTCTTTTCTTATTTGTAAGAAGAAATCATTAGATTTCTTTCTTCACTTAAGAACGGAAGAACTTGGATTTTCAATATCATTTTGGAAAGTTGTTTGTGTTCATAATTGCAAGAAGAAATCGATTGATCTATCTCTTCTTTTATGAACCAGAGAACTTCAAGTGTTGCTCTTCATTACATATCTTTTACATCTTGAAGTTCATCTTCTAAACACCATCCATGAATTCATTCTCTGAAATTTATAACAAGGCTATAGGTGTTTTTCTATTTCATTATTTAACAGGTTTGAATCTCTGTTTAGAGATTGTACAAAGTTTGGACACGAAGAGTGTCGCCATTTTTGTAAGTTTGTGCTTGCGGGGCAAGTGATTATAGTGGATTGAAAATCTCTACTGGGAGTAGAGGACTGGAGTAGGATCACAAGGATCCGAACCAGGATAAATCTATGTGTTTGCGATTGAATTATTTTCAGTACTTGTCATTTTAGTTCTGTACCATCTTTGCAAATATCAGTAACGTTTTATTAGCAATATTTTTATTATATACACTATTCACCCCCCTCTAGTGTATTGATCCGTACAGGCTAAAATTACATGACCTACTCGACCGAGCAGACAGCTGACTCGACCCGAGTTGTACCAAATAGATGAAGATTTTGCGCTTCTCTCCAAGGCATCCCAGCTGGACCGAGCAGCAAAGCAACTCGACCGAGCAGCTCACCTGCTCGACCTAAGTCGAAAAGAAAAAGAGCGATGTTTAGGAGGAATTTCGGATCTACTGTAGCTCGATCAAATAGGGGGGCTACTCGACCGAGTAGCCCATGTTTGCCAGATGCGGAAGCAATAGCAAGGGGAGCCTGTAGCTGTCTTGACCGAGCGGGCTCCTCTACTCGGTCGAGTAGCCGATGCCACCAGCCTAGTTTGTGGGCCCAAGTGCCCAGATTTCTGAGATTTTTTGGGATCTTCCCCCTATGTATTTACGAACGTTTTAATCTTTATTTTCAGGAGGAACTTTAGAAAAACTCTTAGTTTAATTTTAATTAGGTTTTTGGAGAACTTGTGCCGTCACTATTTTGTATGAAGCAAAGCTTGGATTTTTACTATTGTTTCACGCAAGGAATCTTGTCTTCTTAATTTTCTTTGGATTATTATTGCTTCTCGATGCGTTGGTAACGATTCTCTACACTTTCTATTGCTTTTTGATGTTTTCCATTGCCATGATGAATTCTATTGCATCTAATGAATATTTTGTCGTTATTTCTATGATGCGCGAGTAGTTCCATCTAGGGCTAATGGATTAGGCCACGGGTTTTAGGATTGAGATGCAAACTTAGGATTTTTAGGTTGTGTTGGAATAAAAGGGAAGTATTTTGGTTGATCTTGCAAAGTTTGTAGGAGAACTCGTACTGAGATCGTGCCCACGGTCGGTGGAATCGATTGGCTTAAGGAGTATCCTATAGACTTAATTAGGGAGTTAGTGGATTCAATTGGGAATCTTGACCATGCCCGGCTCGTGTCTTGATGAGATCCATCGACGAACTATATTACTAATTGACGGCTACTGCCATTACGTCAATAAGAGCCACCAAAATACATCGAAGCTCTAACTCACGAGAGTGGCGTGAGCTGAGATCTTTCTGTCCACGAGAGTGGCGTGAATATTGTCGGTTCTTAATGCACGTGTCATGTGTGCCAATGGGTTAATGCGATACGTTAGATTCATGGTGCCTTGAACCATGAATTCCACTTCTTGGATGCGATAATCCCTATAAAACCAATACAACGTAAGAGTCCTAACCAAGCATCGACGACCGACAATTCTAGTGGTGAGTCCTAAAGCCTTAGTCTTTATTAATTGTTCACATTCCAAACAAACAACCTTTCGAAACCGACTGCTACATATATTCTGAAATTTAAAAATAACCCAAGACAATAACATTCATACCTTCCCTGTGGGATCGATATCTTTTATACTTTTATTTGACACCGTACGCTTGCGTAAAGTGGCGGGGATTTGCATTTATGATACATTTAGCACTTAGTGTTTGTGCTATTGCGAGGTGAGTTCTAGGTGTTAGTTCACGGGCGATCAAGTTTTTGGCGCCGTTGCCGGGGAAGGTAACAGTGTTACTTGGATTATTTTTCCATTGAAGAATTTGTTAGCAAATCTTATCAGCTCTTATCTTTCCATACTTTTTATTCTTTTATTACTTTGCTACTAACGGAATTTCTCTGAGTTCTTGTTGTGCATGAACACTCGCCTTTGGAGTCTAGACAAGGAATAATTATTTGACCCTGAGATTGAAAAGACTGCAAGAAGGATCAAAGCAGAGAAAAGGAGTCAGACTCCTATACATACAATGGCAGATGGAAATACTTCTCTTCCATGCAAGGGGTCCATCCTGGACTATATTAAGCCAGACTTTACTGGAGCTTCTTCCATCTTAAGACCACAGTTGGCGACATGTAGTTTTGAGCTGAAAACTGGGTTAATAAATCTCATGCAACCGGACACCTTCCATGGGCATCCTCATGAAAACCCAACCCACCATATCGACACGTTTTTGGCAAAGTGTGACAAGTTCTATGTGAAGGACGTGATCGAAGATGCTATCAAGCTTAGGCTATTCCCATTCACTCTGAGGGACAAGGCTTTATATTGGTTGCGAGCACATCATTCTAACACATTCACGACTTGGGAGCAGTTGGCCACCGCCTTTGTGAGCAAGTTCTATCCACCGTCTAAAACGGTGAGGATTCGAGGAGCGATCTCAAACTTTAAACAGCTTCAATAGGATTCATTGTATGAGGCTTAGGAAAGATTTAAAGACTTACAAAATCAATGTCTGCACCATGGAGTCGTAGAGTGGGACCTTGTTCAAAGCCCTACAATGGTCTTCAGCCAAGCACGAAAATGATTATTGACGCATCCGCTCAATGAGCTCTCTTGTATAAGCCATCTGATAAAGATTTATCTCTATTGGAACAAATGGCAACGAACACTCGGTAATGGGGCGACGAACGCTCATCTAGCCCCAGAGGTAAAAATCGCTACCCATCTTGATAGCTCTATTGAAACTCTTTGTAAACAGGTAGCGAGGATCAAACAGAGGTTGGACGCCATTCCAACCACCTCTAGAGCTCCAACTTATCCCACGCATGAAGGCTATGAGGAGCAAGGCTATGCTCCTAATGAAGGATCCTACGATGGAGCAAACATGCAAGCTGAGTAGGTGCACTTTGTAGTTGGAGAGGGGAGGAATCAATGGCAACATCTGGCAGTGAGAAATCATCCCGGATTTTCTTATGGCAACCCGAATGGAGGACTGCAACCTCCTCAGCAGCAGAGACCTCCACCACCTCCTCAGCAATATGGGGCGCCTCCGCAACAATATGGGTTTAGGCCATCTGGGCCTTACAGATCACCTGGATACAATTATCGTCAACAACAATATGCACCGGCGGATCCAAAGCCCAATCTTAAGGCGACATTGGACACCTTCATGAGTGGGCAATCCAAGATAAATGCAGAGAATTCCACGCGTTTCAAGTCTATCAATGATTCCATCGATGAGATTAAGGGGCAAATGTCGCAATTCATGAAGATGCAAGGGAGATTGCCCTATCAGCCGGAGCCCAACCCTAAGGCCCAAGCAAATGCAGTGGTCGTAGTTACCACGAGAGGAGGAACGAATACTGACACTGTCATGGTGCCGTTTTCTAGCAATTTGAGCCGAAAACCGTCTACTCATGCTCAAGATGGAGAAGATACTACCGCTAAAAATGACAATGAAAATGATACACAGGAGCCTCATGTTATTGGAGAAAAGGAGACTTCTGACGTCCCCTAGGTTTGCATGATCATGTGCAAGGTGTGCAATAGGATTGGGGGCGCGAGATTTAAATATTTATAACCACAAGCGCACGGTGTTGTAGTGTGGCTTGGGGGTCGAACTTAGTGAGGCGTGGTTTTGCTTGTGTCAGAAAGGACCCAATTTACCCCATGGGTGAGCTAGCCCGAATCGGTTAATGGGTTGTCACAGAAATAGAATGCGATGGATAAACAATATAAAGTGAAACCCGAGACTTTGGTTTTCACCCTATCATGTGATTCTCGCTAATACGACTGGCGGATAGGACAACGATCGGAATTAGGGTCTAATGGTGAGACGTTTCCTCTAAGAGTGATACCAGTGTCCCATGGGCCCGATATTCCGATCGGTGCCCAGTATGATACGCTGGACTACCCGGGTTCGGTCTGTGGGCATTCCCATGTGCATTAACACTGGCCAACTCTGGGAGCACTAAGCTCGCAACGATAACTCCGGACATCTCGTCCTGCCATTCCCACGCGCTAGGATTCGGTGTCTATGCTAAGGGCGTGAGCTATGGCTAGGGAGTCAACCGCCAAGTTTATTCCCCCTTGGCCCAACGGTCAAAGGCGGTCTTTTTCCCGCCGATGACAATGAAACACCCCGTATAACCAATAGATTCCTAATCCATATCAATTTCCTAATCCTATGGACGCATTAGGGAGAACCAACGAAGGGTTTCCACCAAAATCCCAGATTTGGGAACTACTCACACATTTTAGGTAAAAAGCAATCTAAATGAAAATCGACCTTTAAAAACATAATCCGGCGATTGAAAAGTAGTAAAAGTAATGCAAATAACACTATATTAAAGTTTGGTAAAGATCGGACAACTTACAAATGTCAAATAAATTCCAGCCGTCACAAAATGGAGAGAAAACAGGAAAATACAACAGCCCAAAAAACACAGCTCTCGTTTCTGAAAACCTAGGGCTAATATATATAGAAAACGACGTCACCCGATCGGTTGAAGAATCAACCGATCAGGTGAACTGCTACGATCTTCGGCAGTGATTTTCAGAAACATCACCCGGTCAGGCGACACGATCGGTTGGCGGAAGCAGCTCGTCGTTTGGAGCCTGGTGTTGTCGGGTGAACCGATCGGTTGATAAATCAACCGATCGGTTGGAAACGTCGCCCAACAGTAAGTTGCGATGTTTTGGCACGGTCAGCTGGCCTTCGGGTGAGCTCTCCGTGTCGTGTCTATGGGGAATCGGCTACAGATGAACTGATCGGGTGGAGGTCACCCGATCGGTTGGAATCCAGCTTCAATTTCCAAAGAAGACAGTCGGGCTGAACTGGTCTCTGACCGGTCAGTTGATGCATACTTCGCTTCAGCTGTTGTCCGGGTCATGCATGTGTGCATCACCCGATCGGTTGTAGTATCCAACCGATCGGGTAGGGGCTGAAAGATGGAAATCTTGGTCGTTTGACCCCCTGGATCACACGTGACTCCTTCCGTTGCTCCGGGGACTTATGATATCGTCGTTATGTGTCCCCTATGCTGGCAAACTCCTACAAACATGCAAAAACACGGAGAAGTGAAAGAAAACAAGAAAATACGAGAAAATGGATACGAGATGGCAGAAAATAACGGAAAAACACAAAAGAAGACGTGCGTGAATAAACGAAATATAAACGTACGTCAAAATCCCCCAAGCTGAACCCTTCCTCGTCCCCGAGGAAGACGAATGAGAGTAGGAGCTCGGAGGGAGAAAAATAGAGAGGAAGAGAGAAAAAGAGAACTCTAAATCCTAAATCACTCGTCAGGGCCAACAAAAATCAAAAATGCCACACCAAGCAAGAAAACGCCAAATCACAACACTAAACCAAAGGAAACGAGTCCAAACAAGTGTCGTGGGCCCACGCGGTGAAGCGCGAGTGAGTGTGGTCGTGTGCTAGCAGAAGGTGTCGCTATCTACATTGTGATATAAGCTCCATATACACAAATCCAAGGAAAGACCCAAATATCGATTCGATTTGAAATAAGTGGTGAATATATGGCTAAAGCATGCATAAGAAGGAAGTGAGAATCGAAACATATCATGTGTCAGGGACTCCACAGCTAGGGACTTGGACATCACCACACTGTCATCTAGATAATAGCTAGAAATTCCTTATTCCAAGTGTTTTCGAAAGCGATGGGGGTTGAGATGATGTGGAGTAGAAAATTCGGTGCAAATTCTCGCCTTCCCTTTATTCTCAGTATGTAGGAAAATATTCACATACAATTTTTTTGGGTTTTGGATATAAGTATTTTTTAGATTTTTGGCTATACATATGTATTTTTTTCTTTCTTTTCTCTTTTCTCTTTTTTTGGTTTTTCTTTTCTCTTTTTTTGGTTTTTTTGGATTTTGGGGTATATACACGTGTGTACTCTCCCAAGTGGGAGAACGGTACACGACGAGGGGATTTGCACCAAGTAAAAGAAAAAAAATCGGATTCTAAGCACTTGGACAAAGGAGATTTTTTCACTAATCAGAGCATAGGCCAAAATGGGTTATCCTAGTCCTAACTGTGGAATCCCAACACATGCGAAATGAAGCATACGATATATATATATATATATATATATATATATATATATATATATATATATATATATATATATATATATATATCTGCTTCATGCATACAGAAGCAGATAAGAGAGGCAAATACCGCATATTCAAATCGAAGCATGATAATCTAGGGGTCATTCCTGGACAGGTAAATAAAACACAATCACAAAGTAGAAGCACACCAAACAGCTAGTCACGACACATGACTCAAAAAAATCTAAGTGGACCCACGATGCATTAAATGCAAGAGGACTCGGTTTCCTAGGGTTAATGAATGTGATTATCGAAGCCATGCTAGGTGTGTGTGTGATTTTTGTGGAAATTCATCATAGGGGTCATCTCTAGGAGAAAGAAATATAAAGAAGAAAAGAAAAAAATAAAAACACCATGAAAACGACTCAAAAACGAAGAAAAAGACGAAAATGACGCACGAAGTGCGACTCCCCCAAGATGAAACTTGCATTGGCCTCAATGCAATAAGAGTGGATATGGGAGGGCAAAGAAAATGGGGGGGATACGCACCGACACAAAAAGAAATGAAAAACAAGAAAAACACACATACGAAAAAAGGAAAATAAAGAAAATCACACCACACGATATATGAACAGAAAATAAAGGGAAAATCACACGACACAACAATATAACAAGCACACAAAGAAAACATCACATGACAAAATACAGAAAAATTGACTTCCCCCAAGCTAGACGTGTCAATGCTAGCGATGTGATATGATCGTGAAAATGCAGAGATATGTAAAGGGGAGGTCAGAAAACAAAATGAAATCAAAAAGCAGGAGAGGAATCATCCTCGTCCTCCTCGGTGGAAGAAGTGGGGGATTTGGGGGAGTGGGTGGGAGAGGTGACTGGTGTGCGGAGAAGTGGAGAAAGTGGTCGAGGTGATGTATTGGTGGGTACGGAAGAAGTGTGGACGATGGGTGGTGTGGAGGTGATGACGGTGAGTGGAAGGGAAATGGAGACCAATGTGGTGGTGGATGGTGGGGGTACGGGGGTAGGTGAGGATGGAGGAGGAAGTGAACGCGAGCGCACCTGTAATTTCTTGCGGCGCACATATGGAGTGACGGAAGTGGAGTGTGGTGGATCTGTGGGGACGACAGTGGAGGGAATGGAAATGGTGGGAGTAGATGAGGTGGTGGGGATGGTAGTGGTGATAGGAGGGGATGGTCGCCTAGGGTGTGATGGTGGAGGTGAAGAATGTGATGGTGGAGGGGAAAATCATCGAGGGGGTGAGGGAGGTGGAGAGGGAGGTGGTGTGGGTGGAGGAGGCCCGTGGACGTGAGTGAGAAGACGGAGGATGGCGGCCACGTTCCTCTCAAGTGCGAGGAAACGTGGGTGAGTGAAGATGGAATAGGATGTGACTGAGGAGGTGGAGGAAGATGCGCCAGCGCGCAAGGCAGCTAACTCAGCCTCAAGACAGAGGCCAGTAGAAGTGGCTCGACGAAAGGTGGAGGTGGTGGTCGTGCGGACCGGAGAGGTGGTGACAGTAGTAGTGGGAAAAGAGGCATGGATGGCGCTGCTTGGCCCAGCCCCGGGGTCTCCACAGTGCGCAGGAATGTCCTGCTCGCCTAAGTGGGCGGCAGGAGAAGGTGATCTATGTGCACCCGGGATAAAAGTAAGACGTAACCCCCCAAGAAACTCATGATCGGGGGGAAAGTCCAATCTGCCACAAGTTGGATAGTCATGCGAGCGGGGTTGGGTAGAATGGTATATGGAGCTGGGGGGTGTTCGTAATGGAAAGTGAATCGACCATCCGGGCGGGGATTAATCATGTGTATATGCCGCAGGACATCAAGATCTAGACGTGAGGGTCCTTCAGCAGTAGGTAGGTCCCGGGGGATGACAATGTTGAACTGGGGAGCAGAAGCTATGATAGTGATAAGGCCCCCGAAACAAAGCTTGCCCTTACCGGCACGGCTAATCTCAAGGAGCTTGGAAACAAGCCAAGCACTGGCATGGACGGGAACGGTAGGGGCCCTAAGAGAGATCCCATCATCCCCGTGAACAAAAGGAAAGGTCATGGCCCACAAAATGAAAAGATCAGGGATGGTCACAGTACCTGACTCATCCCTGAGGAAAAACATGCATGATATGATCCGGTGGGCCAGACGGAAGATGGGGTGAATGATGGAGGAGGCCTTGGCCTTACCTCAGGGATACTGATCGTGTAGGGTTAGATGGAACCAAAACTGATCGACGTCAAATTCGGGGGGATACCCGTAGGGACGGATAGCGTCGTCCCCAAGGATGGGGAAACCAAAGATGTTATTAATGGTGTTCAGATGAGTGAGAATGGTTCTGTTACAGACGCGGAAGATGACGATCGACCCCGACTCATTGACAAGTGTGGATAAAAATTCGAGTGTGAGGGAGGGGTAGGATACCACGGTGGCATTTAGGAAAGCTAACCAACCTAAATTTGCGAAGAGAGTCTCGACCTCGGTGAATACAACAAGAACGATAAGTGTTTGGGTGTGGGCAAATTTGGTCGATAGATGCCCCCATGCATCAATCCTATGATAAAAATCTTTGTGCTCCTGATTCCTAAAGCGGTAGCCACGCGGGCCCATCAGTGGGTCCTCAGCTGGGATGATAGGTTGGTGTTGGGGTTGGGGTTGTGCAGGCTATGCAGGAGGAGGGCGTGAGTGTGGTGGCCGTGAAATCTTGCGTCTCTTGCGAGACGACCCCTCCTATCGCATGATACCCTTACCTTTATCTTTATCTTTGGCCATGTGAGTGAGTGTGTGTGTAAGTGTATGCAAGATGCAATGAATGCACACTAACACAGGCAATCGAGCAAAATGAAATTCTCGGGTAAAATATAAAATTGAGCTAAGGAGCGAAGTTACCCAGTAGAGTCGAAGATCCTTGCTCGTAGATGACCCAACACAACGCAATGGGAAGAAGTGTAGAGCCGCGGCGCTTCTTTTCAGCAATTTTAGAAAATGGGAGGGGGGTGCGAAAATTAGGGTTTTGTGGGGGGAAAACGAAAATGGAGTGAGGGAAATCGATGGAGGGAAGGAGATGGAGAGTGGGGGAATCAATCTAGGGGGTTTTACGGTCTGTTGAGGGGAGATCGAGGCCGATTGGAGCTTGGAGAAGGCGAAACTATGACGGTGATTCGAAGTCAGGTGAAGGAGAAATGAACGGGTGAGTGCGTGTATTTATAGTGTTTAAGTCGACCCGATCGGGTGAAAGCTCACCCGATCGGTTGACAATTAGGTCGAAAATTTTTGCTGAAAAGATGCTACAAAAGAACCGATCGGTTGATAACTCAACTGATCAGTTGGCCGCTTCACAGATTTTCCCGAGAATTAAGTGCTTCTCACCCGGTCGGTCACCCGACCACGCTTTGTATCAACCGATCGGTTGATCAATTCCTAAATTTTTCGAGACTTCGGCCCAACTCACACAGTCCGCCACCCGGTCTCACATTGCTTCACCCGATCGGTTCGTTGGAGAACAGATACGGCCATTGTCTGATACGTCTCACCCGATCGGTTGATTGGTCACCCGATCGGGTGAGGGCTTGTTTCCTGCAAAAATTCACGAATGGCCTAAGTCTCATGACGGAAGTTCCCGCGGCTGGATTTAATTATTAAAATAGTAAAAATAAAGATAAAAATAATCCTTAAAACGAAGATAAAAGTTTAGAGCATGGGTTGCCTCCCATGAAGCGCTTTTGTTTAACGTCGTTTGCTCGACGCCCGTAGATGATATTCAAGGTGGACGGGGGTGATGCCCTAAGATCGGCATCGCTTCAGATTCGGAGTTTGTGGCTTTTGGTGTCGGCGACGGCGACAAGTAGAGTTGCTCAACGACCCTCCCTTTGTTGAAAGGATCCGGGGGCTTCTCCCTTATATTGGCGTCTACCGCCACTCGTTTCAAGACCCGGATCTCATCACAGGTTAGCCCCATGGGCTCTTTCCCTTTCCTCCCTGTCGGAGGGGCTTTTTGAAATCCGGGAGGGACCGTATGTGCCGCATCTGCTTTCCCAGCAACATCATCTTTCTTCAGGCTGTCATATTCTTCTAAGTCCCCCAAGCTGTCGGGGGGATCCTTGAAAGTATTTCCCAGGCGCCTGCTTCCACAACTCTCTCTCTTCTTCTATCTCCAGCATATTGCATCCTGGATCGTCCGGGTGGTTGGGGTGCTTCATTGACAACCACAAGTCAAACTCGACTTTTTCGTTGCCGACGTTAAGGGAAAGCTTTCCATTCTTCACATATATTAAAACGCATGCAGTGGCCATGAAAGGCCATCCAAGGATGATGGGGGTATGCGTATCTTCAGGTATGTCCATGACGACGAAGTCCACTGGCACATGCATCCCACTTACGTTAACAGGCAGGTCATCTACAACCCCCACCGGATATTTGACCGATCAGTTTGCAAGCTGTAGGGTCATACCGGTGGGCTCTAGGTGGCCCATCCCTATCCTCCTATATAGCGACAGGGGCATTAAACTGACGCTCGCTCCAAGATCGACGAGCGCGCGATGGATCTTTACCTCCCCGATCGAACAAGGGATAGAGAAGCTCCCGAGTCTTTAAGCTTAGGCGGATTTGCTCTCTTAATGAGAGCGCTGCATTCTGCCATTAATACGACCTTCTCCTTTCTTGACCCTCTTGTCACCAAATCCTTTAAAAAATTTGTGTAGGAGGGAATCGTCTCGATAGCTTCGAGGAAGGGGATTTGCAAGCTTAGATCCTTGACCATGGCAAAGAATTTGCCATACTTCTCGTCTATCTTGGCTTGGGCTAGCCGTTGTGGAAAAGGCACAATGGGCTTGAATACTTTGAGGCTCCCTTCCTCGTCTTTCTTCTTCTCCTCTTCAGGGACTCCCTCCGAAGTCGTAGTTTTTGGTGACGAAGCACCATTGTCATTGGCTCGTTTTCAATTGGTCGCCCTATGAGCAATGGTGCTTCCGGTTCCTTGGCGGGCACTCTGGTAGGAATTTGCGTTCCGCTTCTCAACATGATAGCGGACACATTCACATGCTCGTGCGTGAGTGCCAAAGTCTGGTTTGCTCTTCTCGGGTTCACTTCCAGTTGTGGAGGCAATAGATTTTGCGACCTTTGAAGGTTCACCACTTATAACCCCAGCTGGGTTACTTAGTCAGTGAGAGCCCTTTCCCCCATTTTCAGCTTCAAATTTATCTTCTCCTGGTTGTTAATGTATTGAGTCAAGAGGGACTCAACCGAAGAGATGGCTCTCTGCTGGCCATATTGTTGCTGATGAATGGGCTGCTGGTTCCTTGGGAGATATTGCTGATGCTGTTGTGGAGGCTACTGCTGCTGAAACTGCTGATGCTGTTGTTGCCTAGGCGGCTGATACACTAGCTGCTACTGCTGCTGAGGAGGCTGCTACTGATACGGTGCCCGGTAGCTAAGGTTGGGTGGTTCCAGTTGTTTGGAGAGTAGGCCGGGTTGGAGCTAGTCCGTGGTGGATACGACACGTTTCCCGTAGGATTGTAGAATAGTGCGCTCGCTTGGTCCACCGGTGGTGAGATGTCACCACCCTCGAAGTCCCCCATGACTTCTGCTTCCACCGCCGCAATTTTTTGTGTACTGGAACCACCGGCTCCTACCATGAGCACGGCGATCTGGGTCGACAGTAAGTCAAACTTGCTGGATAATTAGTCGACGTCCTCGACCCTGTGGATACCCCCAGATCTAGGTGTGGCTCGCTCGTCACACCACCGCTCATTGTTCGATGCCATAGTTTCCAATATGTTCCCGGCATCTTCTTCACTGCTGGACATGAAGGACCCCCCAGCCGCGGCATCCATCGAAGACTTCAAGTCATCCCTCAATCTGTTATAGAACAGATTAATTATCTGCCACTTGGGAAGCTCGTGATGAGGGCATCTCCACTGCATTTCTTTATATCTTGTCCTAGCTTCATGCATGGACTCGTGGGTGGCTTGGGAGAGGGAGGAGATCTCGCTCCTCAGCTTCATGGTCTTCCCTGGAGGAAAGAATTTAGTCAGGAAGACGATTGAGAGCTTCTCCCAAGTGTTGAACGTGTTCGGGTCCTTTCCCCTAAGCCACATCTTGGCCTTATCCCGCAGAGAGAAGGGGAATAACTTTAGACGGATTGCTTCAGCTGTGACACCATTTATCCGGAAGGTGTCACATTTCTCGAGGAAGGAGTCTAGATGTTCGATGGGGCTCTCTATGGGTGCCCCAGAGAATTGATCCTGCTGGATCCACGTCACTAAAGACGGCTTGAGCTCGAAGCTCTGTGCCGTAATAGCAGGAGGTCGGATGGAGGTGGTGGACCCGATGGATGGCATCGAGTACTCCAGCAGGGACTTGTGCGGTGGGGTGTTCTCCCCCATGGCTTCAGACTCTTCTCTTCTTCGCTTCTCTACGGCCAGACGCCTTAGGGTAGCGTTTATCTCAGGATCAACAGGAATCAAGTCGTCAAGACTCCTTGTGTTCCTGCGCATTAAAAGCAACAAACATCCGTGAAGCAAAAGAGGGAAAGAAACAGATAAAAATATAAAATAAAAATCAAAAAATAAAAATGAAAAATGAAAAAGAAGAATGCGAAAATTATCGCAAGATAGGGATATGAGCTAGACTCAAGTGTTCAAAAGATCCGAAAATAAACAAGCACGTTGCCTCCCCGGCAATGGAGCCATAAAGCTTGACGTCCCCTAGGTTTGCATGATCATGTGCAAGGTGTGCAATAGGATTGGGGGCGTGAGATTTAAATATTTATAACCGCAAGCGCACGGTGTTGTAGTGTCACTTGGGGGTTGAACTCAGGGAGGCGTGGTTGTGCTTGTGTTAGAAAGGACCCAATTTACCCCATGGGTGAGCTAGCCCGAATCGGTAGATGGGTTGTCACAGAAATAGAATGCGAGGGATAAACAATATAAAGGGAAACCCGGGACTTCGGTTTCCACCCTATCATGTGATTCTCGCTAATACGACCGGCAAATAGGACAACGATCGGAATTAGGGTTTAGTGGTGAGACGTTGCCTCTAAGAGTGATACCAGTGTCCCATGGGCCCGATATTCTGGTCGGTGCCCAGGATGATACGCTGGACTACCCGGGTTCGGTCCGTGGGCATTCCCATGTGCATTAACACTGGCCAACTCCGGGAGCACTAAGCTCGCAACGATAACTCCGGACATCTCGTCCTGCCGTTCCCACGCGCTAGGATTCGGTGTCTATGCTAAGGGCGTGAGCTATGGCTAGGGAGTCAACCGCCAAGTTTATTCCCCCTTGGCCCAACGGTCAAAGGCGGTCTTTTTCCCGCCGATGACAATGAAACACCCCGTGTAACCAATAGATTTCTAATCCATATCAATTTCCTAATCCTATGGACGCATTAGGGAGAACCCACGAAGGGGTTTCCACCAAAATCCCAGATTTGGGAACTACTCACACATTTTAGGTAAAAAGCAATCTAAATGAAAATCGACAGTTAAAAACATAATCCGGGGATTGAAATGTAATAAAAGCAATGCAAATAACACTATATTAAAGTTTGGTAAAGATCAGACAACTTACAAATGTCAAATAAATTCCAGGCGTCACAAAATGGAGAGAAAACAGGAAAATACAACAGCCCAAAAGACACAGCTCTCGTTACTGAAAACCTAGGGCTAATATATATATATATAACGATGTCACCCGATCAGTTGAAGAATCAATCGATCGGGTGACCTGCTGCGATCTTCGGCAGCGATTTTCAGAAACATCACCCGGTCAGGCGACACGATCAGTTGTCGGAAGCAGCTCGTCGTTTGGAGCTTGGTGTCGTCGGGTGAACCGATCGGTTGATAAATCAACCGATCGGTTGGAAATGTCGCCCAAAAGACAGTAAGTTGCGATGTTTTGGCACGGTCAGCTAGCCGTCGGGTGGGCTATCCGTGTCGTGTCTTTGGGGAATCGGCTATAGATGAACCGATTGGGTGGAGGTCACCCGATCGGTTGGAATCCAGCTTCAATTTCCAGAGAAGACAGTCAGGCTGAACCGGTCTCCGACTCGGTCGGTTGATGCATACTTCGCTTCAGCTGCTGCCTGGGTCGTGCACGCATGCATCACCCGATCGGTTGAAGTATCCAACCGATCCGGTGGGGGCTGAAAGATGGAAATCTTGGTCGTTTGACCCCTGGATCACGCGTGACTCCTCCCGTTGCTCCGGGGACTTATGATATCATCGTTATATGTCCCCTACGCTGGAAAACTCCTGCAAACATGCAAAAACACGGAGAAGTGAAAGAAAACATGAAAATACGAAAAAACAGATACGAGACGACGGAAAATAACGGAAAAACACAAAAGAAGACATGCGCAAATATCTGAAATATAAACGCACATCAACTTTGCCATCTACTTCACCTGCTAGCGCTACGGCACCGGTGAACGTTACCACTACTTCCAACAATTCTACTCCAAAGGATGCCGCCAAGGACAAAACGAGCCTACCTCCACCTCCATCTCCCCAAAGGTTGGCACTAGCGAAGATGGAGAAGAAATACGCAAAGTTTTTCGAGCTCCTAAAAGGTATACAACTGAACATCCCCTTCATGGACGCTATCACTGAAATTCCCACGTACGCCAAATTCTTAAATGATCTCATTACGGGGAAGCATAAGTAAGAGGAGGTAAATCTTTTGGACAATTATACCTCAGTTATTAAGAACCACCTACCGAAGAAGTTTTCGGATCTCGGGAGTTTCACGGTGCCGTGCTCCGTTGGCGGCACCCCTATTAGCAGAGCGTTGATCGACTTAGGAGCAAGCATTAGTCTAATGCCGCTCTCCATCTTTCAGGGGCAAAATACCGGGACAGAGCTCAAGCCTACCGATATGAGCATCCAATTGGCGGAACACTCTATTACATATCCGGTAGGCATCGCACACGACATAATCCTTCAAATTCTGCACGGGCTATGTGTGCCGGTAGATTTTATTATTATGGACATGTCGGAGAAAGGTAGCTCGCAGATCATTTTGGGTCGTCCATTCATGGCGACGGCCGGTGTCTTGATTGATGTCCGTAAAGGGATGCTATCTATGAACGTGGGAAATATTGATGTCCAATTCCACTTGCAAAATCCTATGAGGGAACGCCCACCGCCAGAAGACGCTAATTACCTTGACCTCTTGGAAGACAAGGTTACACATGAGCATACTTTGGAGGAGTTTACCAAAGATCCGATAAGGACGAGCTTGGATGACGGCGGCGACGTCGAATACAACAAAGCAGTGGCCTCCTATCTATGAGTCCTTGACGAGGAGCCCCCGGACATACACTTGCACCATCAAGAGCCGAAGGCAGCTATCTCCTTGACCGTTGAGGGTCGACATGAAGAGGTGCCCCAAATAGCACCGCACGGGATTATCGAGAAGCATGACGGGTGTATTTCGCATGCGCCCATCATCATTCATTGAAAATCTTGAGGGAGTCGTGCTTACGACTTAAAACAAGCACTTATCGGGTGACAACCCGACTTTCTATCCATAAGCTTTCGTTTTTATTTTTATTTTTTTCTTATTCAAAAACAAAATAAATACGCTTTTAATTCTATGAAAAGAAGAAAAACACAAACATTTGATGAGTTCCCTCTTCTACAGATTGAACAATGAGGAGAGCACGATCAACGATGAAAAGAAGGAGAATGAACCAAGGAAAGAGCACGTTAGAGAAATACAAGCTTGGTGGAAAAGTTACAGGAAACTTGGCCGAGTAGCTACCCTGCTCGGCCGAGCTACAGGGAATTGGAGAATATAGGAAAAACAGCTTCAGGAAGTTAATTGCGACTCGGTCGAGTAGCCCCCTACTCGGTCGAGCTACAGTACGAGCTGCAGAAAGCTGGAGATAAAAGCAAAAGGTGGCTCTGGAAATTAATTGCGACTCAACCGAGTAGCCCCCTACTCGGTCAAGCTACAGACATAGCCCAAAAAAGTCGAAAAAGAGCACTCTGTTTCTAATTTGACTCGACTGAGTAGCTAACATACTCGGTCGAGCTGCAGGGAGAGTCCCAAAAGTGCTAAAAAGGTCGCTTTGGAAAGCTTAATGGACTCGACCGAGTAGCTACCCTACTCGGCCGAGCTGTAGGGATAGCAAAAGAGAGCTGAAAACATCGCTCTGTTTTAATTCAGCTCGACCGAGCTGAGTAAGCAGCTCGGTCGAGTACTAGGGCTAAATTGATAAACTCATTTTCCATTATTTTAATCTTATCCTACTCGACTAAGCAGCTATCGCTGCTCGGCCCGAGCAGCCACTTACTCAGCCGGGCCTACATTCAGACCAAGCTCGACTCGGTTTAAATAAAATCAACCCTCACTCGGGCTGTCACGCCCCGCTTCCTTAAAATGGAGGCGAGACGTGAAAAGGTCCGCACGAGAGTGGAGCTGTGAAGCCCCAAACCCGATAAGCGTCAATAAAACATAAGCAGGTCCCTGTAACCACAAACGGAACAACAATAATAACACAAGGAGAGACGGAAATAAAATCTCAAACCTCAGAATTTGTCCAACATTAAAATTAAGTTCAACATCCAGAAAAGCCACCATGCTAAAAGAAAGAGTCTAAAGGCCCAGAACAAGGCCAAACAAAACACAAACATAACAGAGTATCAAACTAGGTGTCACGCACCGACAACCTAAGCAATCTAACAAAAACCAGACATAGACACTAAGACTGATCTCCAGTGTCTACGAAGTCCTCGATCAACGCGGGTTCTGACTCAGCGTCAGCGAACACCACGTCCTCAGCAAGTATCTCAGGCTCGGGCTCTAACATGTGTCACCCAAAAGAGAAAAGGGGCACATGTCAGCAAGTCGAAAGACTTGTGCAAGGAAACTAAAAGAAAGGTACACTAACAACCTAACAGTTAAAGTATGGTGCATGGCATGGCAAGTATAGTATGGAGATAACAAGTAAAGTGAAGTACAAGTATCAAGTATCAAGTGGTAAGTGTGACAAGTATTGTCAAGTAACAAGTACAAGGGATCACCCACACATGGATGCCCTATTGCCCGCAGGCTGTAGTCATATACAAGGGATCACTCAGAGAGTGCCCTATTGCCCGCAGGCTGTGTTGAGCTCGTTTTCTGGAACACGAGCCAGAATTGTAATTGGCCTAGGGTTGTGCCCGCAGAACGGGTGCCTAGCCGGAACAAATAGTACAAGTATGTAGCGAAGCTACGCAATCACGATGAGTGTTCACGTATGCAATGACATGAGCAGATATTCGCGTACCGTTAATTGAAATTTAACGTGACAGGCAAAATGCAATGACATGAACATATTCGCGTACCGTTAATTTAAATTAAACATGGCAGTTAAAATGCAATAGCAGTTAAGGATGCATGGATGTCATGAACAGTTAATACGCGTACCGTTTAGAGAAAGTAAACGTGACATACAAGCATGATGAAGGTGACGGACCAAGCTTCATTGTCAAGCTAGGTCATTGGCGTCCAGACGGCTATCCTTTCACCGTCTAGTCTCTTTTACGCTAAAGCAAGGTAATGGCCTAAGACATGGCCCAAATCAAGAGATGCAAGTTTCACTTGCCTGATACCGGGATTGACGAGCAATGAAGATCGTCACACAAGCTAACTACGGAATAGATCACTGTTATAGCAAAACAATTATTAGAACAACGATTCTAAATCGATTTCTTAATAGAATCCTATTTGTCTAATAATCCATTTTATTAGGGTTTCACAAATGTCATTGTGGGTTATGCTAAAACTAAAGAATCGAGTATTATCGTGAAGAAGCGGAGGAACGATGCCGAGCAACCACGGCAACGGAAGAACGATCCGGCTCAGATCTGGAAATGGGGGAAAAATCTGGAGAAATAAGTTTGGATGTGGATTTTGGGGGTTTGATGAAGGTTTGGGGAAGATGGAAGGTGGGTTGTGACAAGGGAGGGTTTGGATGATGGAGGATAAGCTTGGGATGAAGGAATAAGGGTTTGAGGTAGTAGGTGGCTCAATGGGGGAGAAATTAGGGTTTGAGGTGGTGAGGAAGAAGAAGAAAACGTTTGGAGGGGTATTTATAGAGTTTGGTGGTGGCTAGGGCAAAACTAGGGTTTCCTGTACTGTTTAGTTGGTCAAAGAGCAACCACTGATCGACTAGTTTGGGAACTAGTCGGTCGGTTGACCAACGCAGACCGATTAAGTGTAAACAGTAACCCTCGACGAAAACCTGAACTAAGAGTTAGTCGGTCAAAGAACAACTACTGACCGACTAGTTTGACTTCTAGTCGGTCGATTAACATTCTTAGACCGACTAAAAGTGAACAGTAACTGGTACCAAAAATAGTTAATGAGTTAGTCGGTTAAAGAAGCATTGCTGAACGACTAGTTTGCAACCTAGTCGGTCAACCAACGTTCTTAGACCGACTAACGATAAACAGTAACTCCTGAACATTTATCAAAGCGCACTAGTCGGTTCAAGAAGGTTTTCCGACCGACTGGATCGTCATCTAGTCGGTCGGTGCCCCTTCTTACACCGGCTAATGTGCACTGAAAGTTCTGAAATGGAGCGCGAAGCTCCGGGATGGTTTCCTAAGTCTCCTAGGCTCGTTCTAACTCTAAGATATCGACGTTATGAAGCCCGTCATGAATGACTTACTTCAAACACGCCGACCGACGGAAGAATCTAGGGAATCACGACAAAACGAACGAAAAGAGAACTACGGAGACGGAAATGGAAATCACAATCAAGGGGAATTAATCAAATAATATAATATATATAATAATCCATACATGAAAAACCAGTCGTTACATCCTCCCCAACTTAAGAAAAGTTTCGTCCTCGGAATTCCCAACACTCACGTGTCCGGGAACAAAAGTGGGTAGCGCTCTCGCATCTCATCTTCTCTCTCCCAAGTAGACTCTCCCGGTGAACCGTGCCGCCACATCACTCTAACAAGATCGACGACCTTGTTCCGAAGTGACTTCTGACGCATGTCCAGAATCTGCACTGGATGCTGGTTGTCACGCCCCGCTTCCCAAAAGATTGAGCAGCGAGGCATGGCCAGCCCGCATGGACTAGAGCCGTTGAGGCTCGGGATCCAATAAGCGTCCATGACAAGTTATGATGCGGAGGGGAAAGTCCGATCAAAAGATTTAGCATGAAACAATAGAAATAGCAGTAAAAAGATATTATTCAAAGCGGAAGGTAACCAACAAAGAGTTTAACATAGAAACTAAAACTGCACGTACCAGGGGCAACTAAAGAGTGAAGAGTCTGCTGGGCTCCTCAGGTGATGCCAGCTCAGTCAAGTCTGTGACATGTGCAAAACACATGTCAGCAACGAACTAATGAGACCATAATTAAAGCAGTTATACAATTCTAGCAGTTCTATATGGAATTTAAATGACAACCTACACAGGAGTTCTAGAAAACAGGAAATAAGTAAGGGTTGTTCTAATCGATTTGCTAGGGGTGTCCATCTAGTCAGATCGTCTAAGAGTTGTTCATGTAGTTCTATCAATCTGCCAGGGGTGTCCATCTGGTCAGGTTGTCCAAGTCTAGTAAAAGTCAAACGACCAGAATGCATCCCAGCGAAGCAGGCAAGAGTGCACCAACTGCGATACAAAGATAAAGCCTAAGGACTCAAGCTGCGTAGGCGGAGGGGAGCTACCCCCCAGGCCCAGCTAGACTCTTTTGTCCTACCCCACCCACGAGTCGTTTGTGTTATGGACACGAGCCAACAAAAGCTCCATCTAGACACGAGACAAGACAAGGATCACGAATGATACCGCGTATCATACCGGAGCGCACCAGTCATGTGTGAGCCAAAGCTGGGGAGCACCAGTTCTCAATGGTCACCCCCGTCGTCGATCCGCAACAAATCATTAATCATGAATGATACTACGTATCATACCGGAGTGCACCGGTCACGGGTGAGCCAAAGCTGGGGAGCACCAGTTCTCAATGGTCACCCCCGTCATCGATTAACTATCCATGAGTGAGACATTCCTGGACGAGCCAGCAAACGTTCCACAAGTCCGTAAGCGAGCCATCTCTGGGCTAGCCAGCAGACGCTCCACAAGAGTAGTGCCAACCTCCGTATAGGAGAGGCCCACGCCTGTGATCTTCTACGAAGATCCACACAATCAAAATGTCTGGCTTATTAATTAGCATGCGAGGTTTAAGTTGCATTTTAAAGGTGTGTTCGAGCAGAAAGTAACATGTGGTCATTTTCAAGTATTTTGCAGAAATAAATCTAGCAGTTCTAACATCAATTCTAGAAAAGCATAAAAGCAGTAACTAAAGTCTCATTCCTTGCCTGAAAGATTCCGGCAAGTATGCAATCCAGCAGGGTCTGGGTCAATCAACGGATCTACGGAACCTGTACGATAATCCTATCATCACAATCATGCACTCTAACATCCACAGGCCACAACATAAGATAAGCCAGATTAACGGGGCCCGCTTTGGGTCACCAAACCTATGGGATGCTGCTTAATTCGATCGATCGTTCTATCTATCCTATGTGCACAGCAGAGTAAGTCCATTGATCGATCGAGGAGATACTTTAATGAGTTCGTTCTAGGTGAGTTACCTCATGCAAGTTGGCCCTAATTACTAGAGCAACAAAGGCTTTGAGAATCGTTACCTAGCCAGATGCGAAAGCTCCACGTAGATGACGATTCTGACACAACGCCGCGTCACCCGACGGTAGGTCAAGGGTGGAAGGCCTGGAGCACAGATTCCTATCATCGATCTGTCAGCTCCACGTTGTCGCAATCAGCGACCGAGGGTACCCAGAGGTGACTGTCAGTGGCAGAAGTCACCGGATCGCCCTCGAGAAGTGTGAAATGGTCGATCGACGCCCGGATCTGCGACGAAACTTCAAACGACGTTCGTTCGTAGACGTTGTTCTTGGTGTCGAATCGAAGAGTATACCGACCGAGGGGTTATCGAGACAAGGGGGAGAGGAGATCGGCAGCTAGGGGCTGGAGGCATGTTGTGTGCAGCAAGGGAGAGGGTTCGGCCTGCAGGGATGATTGCTCGAGGTGGGGGATGGCCGGACAATCACAGGCCGTGAGCCGTCAAGGCTGGAAACGACAGTTCAAGGGGGTATCCGACAGTTTAATATGGGGAAACGAGCTTGTGCGGCCAAGGGAAAGATCTCCGGCCTGCGGGGCGATTGCCAGGGCTGGTGGCCGGCCATGCGTGATCGGAGGTAGGGCTTGGCCGTGTGTGGTGGCCGGAGTGGCCGCGAGGAGGAGAAGGCCGAAGTTGATAGGGTTACGGGGCGGTTCAAGGGAGCTCCGGCGACATGTGATCGGGGCTTGGGTCAGAAAAAGCAGTGCGGCACCTGGAGGAGCTTTTTGCGGCGGCATCATCGACCCACGGCATCACAGAGGGGAGGAGGCACATCGGGGATGATCGGTTTACCGGTGGTGATCGGAGAAACGCCGGGATGGCCAGCGCTCGGGATGTTTGCGGCTGCTAGGGTGGATCGGCGGGCTTCACGGCGTCGCTGCTTGGCCGGAGAACGCGAGAGGTTGAAGGGTCACGTCAGAGATCAGGTTGGGCAGCCGTGCGAAGGCTAAGGTCGGAGGAGGATGGGTTACGGCGCCGTAGGGGGTTGCGTGCGTGGGTTCTTTATGATGGCGGCGGCTGGGTGATGTTTTGATGAGAGCCAACCCTAGTTTATTATTATATAGGGGAGTAGGGTGATGTTGCTCACGTGGGGAGGCTCTCTCACAGCCTAGGGTTAGTTGTATGACTAGTAGCCTAGGTTTTTAATAAGAGAAAGTGAGTTGGTGTGTGTAGCACGTGAAAGTTTATCTTACAGGGTTTATTATCATTATTTTGTGAAGAAAAGTAGAAGGGCTAGGTTTTTAATTGTGTGGGGTGTGGTTCGGCCATGGGTAGAAATGTGGTTAGGGTTAGGCTCAACATTAAGGAGGATTATTATTATTGAGAATATATTAGGAATTAATCTAAGTGAACTTAGGGCTAAAAGGAATACAATAGATTGGGCCAAAAGTGAATTTTGGTCAAACGAATCCCAAAAATCGTAAGATAAATACTGAGGTGACCGGGTCGACGAGAGAAAGAAGACGGAGAAGACAGATCACAATTTCGATGATGAGAAACAAAATTAAAAATAAAAAGGTCTCACGACGATAGTGAAAATCGTGACGTCTCTTCAAACAAGGTCAAATCGTGGAAGAACGACTCGTGAAATGACGTTCCAACTTAACACCAAAATTTTAATACTCCCAGAGAGGGTCACAACGGCATATCGCACTATAGGGTTCGGTTACGGACAGAGTCTAAAATGAATACGTGCACGAACAAGGCTACGTGTACGTAACGCGTATCAAGGGTAACGGGTCCAAATACGATCGTAATTCAAGTTGGGCACACGTCGGGGTTGACTTGCTAAGGGTGCAACCAATGTGCTACGGCCCTATCGACTCAACGACATGACTCACATACCAAGCACAAAACCAATCAGGTACATCGAAATTGCTATACGCACAGCCGTATGAAAAATAGCGAGTACCGGCCGTTACATCCTACCCACCTTAGAATAAAGTCCGTCCTCGGACTTTCTTAATTTCAGGCATGGCTAGACTCCTCTAGTTAACTATAGTAACTACCCCGATCATTCCTAGTACAGTACTTCAACCAACATATAACCTAATACATCCATCTATATACATGCTCAGTAATAATATACATCAATTATTTCCCAACCATTATATCTTGTACTTATAGCTAGGTTAATATTATTTACGCATACATTTCTAACTCATGGAAGTGCCTCTGCACATTCATACCTGCGCACAATCATACTCCAACATTCAATAATCACCCAATCATATACAACCATTGTATTATACATATAGTACACATATACTAACCAGGGTATTTAAATTCATCACGAATTTAAAACCGAAAATACATATATCTACTCAATATAACCTACAAAAGGTATATCCCCTAGTATACATTGAACACATCAATCATAACAATAATACTTAGCTATATTATAACTATTCGCCACAACACCAAATGACAAACAATTTCTTATTACAAGCAAAACATAATCACACTATCATGTTAATCTATTCCTACAAACACAATGCATCCAGCCTAATAACTATGCATATAGCACATTTCACTCCTAGTTTAACTAACACATACTCATTCAAACATGTAAACCCTTTATTCATAACTATAGAATAAATTTGCATCTATATATGGTGTATCTACGCACGTCCAGGTGCGTAGCGTAACCCAGCACAAACACCTATATAACTACATTCATCGAATCCTATCATGCACGGATATATATAACACTATACTCACATCCGCAAACCACAATCACATTATAAAATACTTACTGAGCATACTCGCTCGCTCTCGAGTGAGACTCCAAGATACATACCAAACAATATACAATCTATGTACTTATACACACACTCCTATATATCTATATGACACGACTCATCATATGTAGCCTTAGTAAATAGCAAGACATCACCATACAATCCTTCACACATCAGAACCTGTAATTCGTACTTATCCCATATATACGTATATACAATCACACAACACATTCTTATCATAGTATCTATAAGCATGTCCACTCGTACTCTAGGGAACACTAAGACTTATATGTATTCACATGCATTATATATTCACACCTTTTATCTTACATAAGATCTATACTTATTCATGTACTATATACACATAATCATTACATTCATCGCAATACACATATTCCATTATTCATCCATAAGCTCACATATACCTAAGTAATAATACTAAGCATGCCCGACAATGATATATATTCACACGAGCCGGGTAATCCTCCTCATGGATCTACGGGGAAGACAGAACAAACACAAGGCTCTAATGTGCAGACACTTCCAATATTTGATATCTAGGGTGGTTAAACAACCTAGCCCTAATTGGCTAGTACCAATCATTTTAAACACCAATAAAATTTCCAACTCAAAAGCTCGTTCATGAGAACCTGTTATAATGATCCTGTTGTTCTTCGCTTCAATTGGTTCTTGGCTCAGCTGCCTCTAGGAATCTCTAAAGTGAACTACCGACCAATTCTAGATTTTTGGGCGTCAGACTTACTTACGATTTCCTTTTCAATCCAAACAACCAAGGCAATCTATTAACTCTTTTCCCATATTTCCTGATCATTGAGCACTCGTAAAACCAAACATGCTCACTCGACTTGATCTAGAATTTTCATTGACACTTAAACTGCTAGTCACTGTTGACTATAATCCATCCACATGATCTGGAGAAGTCATCGCCTTTCACCATTTTGTAAACAATCACTGGAATCCAGTGATCAGTACGCACTCCATGCGTATCCGAACAGTCTACTTGAAACTCCCGCGACATTCCCAAGATCCTTAATTCCTTTAAATCACTGTGCCAAAACAGATCTTGTTGTCGATCTTATACAATTTATCATAAGATCAATCTCGTCATCACATTATCACTCTGAATTTCTTTTGTTCAACTCTAATGATCATATTATTTACTTCCACCACGTTGCTATCCTCGAGCTAGTTTTTTTTAAACACAGGTTATACTGTTGCTACTCGGTTTATATATAAATATGCTCATAATATCCGTCGCATAACATTTCACCTGAACGATATAGGTCTACGCTTTTAGTGGTTAAGACAATACTTCTAATCACCACACTTCTATCACGAGCTGCATACTAAGAGTCGATCTCATTCCCTCGATTCAATGTTCTCACTTCCATGGTTCCTTGTCAAGTCGAGAATCCAACCTTATAACCATCCAATATGTTTGAAATGTATCACTTAAAACTTCATCTTATTCCTGTATTCTCACTCAAATCTAAACTAGAGGGAGCCAAGGAACTAGTCTAAACCTAACTAACTCATGTTAGACTCGAATATTGTTGGTTGTCTGAATAGTTACTGCTACACTATTGTTTCGTTAAATCATTCGATCAAGACCTGCATGGGCCACCACAAAAACTGTCACGCCCCGCTTCCCAAAAGATTGAGCAGCGAGGCATGGCCAGCCCGCATGGACTAGAGCCGTTGAGGCTCGGGATCCAATAAGCGTCCATGACAAGTTATGATGCGGAGGGGAAAGTCCGATCAAAAGATTTAGCATGAAACAATAGAAATAGCAGTAAAAAGATAGTATTCAAAGCGGAAGGTAACCAACAAAGAGTTTAACATAGAAACTAAAACTGCACGTACCAGGGGCAACTAAAGAGTGAAGAGTCTGCTGGGATCCTCAGGTGATGCCAGCTCAGTCAAGTCTGTGACATGTGCAAAACACATGTCAGCAACGAACTAATGAGACCATAATTAAAGCAGTTATACAATTCTAGCAGTTCTATATGGAATTTAAATGACAACCTACACAGGAGTTCTAGAAAACAGGAAATAAGTAAGGGTTGTTCTAATCGATCTGCTAGGGGTGTCCATCTAGTCAGATCGTCTAAAAGTTGTTGATGTAGTTCTATCAATTTGCCAGGGGTGTCCATCTGGTCAGGTTGTCCAAGTCTAGTAAAAGTCAAACGACCGGAATGCATCCCAGCGAAGCAGGCAGGAGTGCACCAACTGCGATACAAAGATAAAGCCTAAGGACTCAAGCTGCGTAGGCGGAGGGGAGCTACCCCCCTGGCCCAGCTAGACTCTTTTGTCCTACCCCACCCGCGACTCGTTTGTGTTATGGACACGAGCCAACAAACGCTCCATCTAGACACGAGACAAGACAAGGATCACGAATGATACCGCGTATCATACCGGAGCGCACCAGTCACGGGTGAGCCAAAGCTGGGGAGCACCAGTTCTCAATGGTCACCCCCGTCGTCGATCCGAAACAAATCATTAATCATGAATGATACTATGTATCATACCGGAGTGCACCAGTCACGTGTGAGCCAAAGCTGGGGAGCACCAGTTCTCAATGGTCACCCCCGTCATCGATTAACTATCCATGAGTGAGACATTCCTGGACGAGCCAGCAAACGTTCCACAAGTCTGTAAGCGAGCCATCACTGGGCTAGCCAGTAGACGCTCCACTAGAGTAGTGCCAACCTTCGTATAGGAGAGGCCCATGCCTGTGATCTTCTACGAAGATCCACACAATCAAAATGTCTGGCTTATTAATTAGCATGCGAGGTTTAAGTTGCATTTTAAAGGTGTGTTCGACCAGAAAGTAACATGTGGTCATTTTCAAGTATTTTGCAGAAATAAATCTAGCAGTTCTAACATCAATTCTAGAAAAGCATAAAAGCAGTAACTAAAGTCTCATTCCTTGCCTGAAAAATTCTGGCAAGTATGCAATCCAGCAGGGTCTGGGTCAACCAACGGATCTACGGAACCTGTACGATAATCCTATCATCACAATCATGCACTCTAACATCCATAGGCCACAACATAAGATAAGCCAGATTAACGGGGCCCACTTTAGGTCACCAAACCTATGGGATGCTGCTTAATTCGATCGATCATTCTATCTATCCTATGTGCACAGGAGAGTAAGTCCATTGATCGATCAAGGCGATACTTTAATGAGTTCGTTCTAGGTGAGTTACCTCATGCAAGTTGGCCCTAATTACTAGAGCAACAAAGGCTTTGAGAATCGTTACCTAGCCAGATGCGAAAGCTCCACGTAGATGACGATTCTGACACAACGTCGCGTCACCCGACGGTAGGTCAAGGGTGGAAGGCCTGGAGCACAGATTCCTATCAGCGATCCGTCAGCTCCACGTTGTCGCAATCAGTGAGCGAGGGTACCTAGAGGTGACTGTCAGTGGCAGAAGTCACCGGATCGCCCTCGGGAAGTGTGAAATGGTCGATCGACGCCTGGATCTGTGACGAAACTTCAAACGACATTCGTTCGTAGACGTTGTTCTTGGTGTCGAATCGAAGAGTATACCGACCGAGGGGTTATCGAGACAAGGGGGAGAGGAGAACGGCATCTAGGGGCTGGAGGCATGTTGTGTGCATCAAGGGAGAGGGTTCGGCCTGCAGGGATGCTTGCTCGAGGTGGGGGATGGCCGGACAATCACAGGCCGTGAGCCGTCAAGGCTGGAAACGGCAGTTCAAGGGGGTATCCGGCAGTTTAATATGGGGAAACGAGCTTGTGCGGCCAAGGGAAAGATCTCCGGCCTGCGGGGCGATTGCCAGGGCTGGTGGCCGGCAATGCGTGATCGGAGGTAGGGCTTGGTCGTGTGTGGTGGCCGGAGTGGCCGCGAGGAGGAGAAGGCCAAAGTTGATAGGGTTACGGGGCGGTTCAAGGGAGCTCCGGCGACATGTGATCGGGGCTTGGGTTGGAAAAAGCAGTGCGGCACCTGGAGGAGCTTTTTGCGGCGGCATCATCGACCCACGGCATCACAGAGGGGAGGAGGCACATCGGGGATGAGCGGTTTGCCGGCGGTGATCGGAGAAATGCCGGGATGGCCAGCGCTCAGGATGTTTGCGGCTGCTAGGGTGGATCGGCGGGCTTCACGGCGTCGCTGCTTGGCCGGAGAACGCGAGAGGTTGAAGGGTCACGTCGAAGATCAGGTTGGGCAGCCGTGCAAAGGCTAAGGTCAGAGGAGGATGGGTTACGGCGCCGTAGGGGGTTGCGTGCGTGGGTTCTTTGTGATGGCGGCGGCTGGGTGATGTTTTGATGAGAGCCAACCCTAGTTTATTATTATATAGGGGAGTAGGGTGATGTTGCTCACGTGGGGAGGCTCTCTCACATCCTAGGGTTAGTTGTATGACTAGTAGCCTAGGTTTTTAATAAGGGAAAGTGAGTTGGTGTGTGTAGCACGTGAAAGTTTATCTTACAGGGTTTATTATCATTATTTTGTGAAGAAAAGTAGAAGGGCTAGGTTTTTAATTGTGTGGGGTGTGGTTCGGCCATGGGTAGAAATGTGGTTAGGGTTAGGCTCAACATTAAGGAGGATTATTATTATTGAGAATTTATTAGGAATTAATCTAAGTGAACTTAGGGCTAAAAGGAATACAATAGATTGGGCCAAAAGTGAATTTTGTCAAACGAATCCCAAAAATCGTAAGATAAATACTGAGGTGACCGGGTCAATGAGAGAAAGAAGACGGAGAAGACAGATCACAATTTCGATGATGAGAAACGAAATTAAAAATAAAAAGGTCTCACGACGAAAGTGAAAATCGTGACGTCTCTTCAAACTAGGTCAAATCGTGGAAGAACGACTCGTGAAATGACGTTCCAACTTAACACCAAAATTTTAATACTCCCAGAGAGGGTCACAACGGCATATCGCACTATAGGGTTTGGTTACGGACAGAGTCTAAAATGAATACGTGCACGAACAAGGCTACGTGTACGTAACGCGTATAAAGGGTAACTGGTCCAAATACGATCGTAATTCAAGTTGGGCACACGTCGGGGTTGATTTGCTAAGGGTGGAACCAAGGTGCTACGGCCCTATCGAATCAACGACACGACTCACATACCAAGCACAAAACCAATCAGGTACATCGAAATTGTTATACGCACGGCCGTATGACAAATAGCGAGTACCGGCCGTTATACTGGTCATACGTCAAATCTGGGCGAACGGCGATCTCCAAGAAATCCACAGCATGAGATGGATCACTGATGTATCGACGAAGTTGCGACAAATGGAAAACATCGTGAACTCATTACAAAGATGGTGGCAAGGCTAAGCGGTAAGCTACCTCACCAACCCTCTCCAGAATATCAAACGGTCCAATGTATCGCGGGCTCAACTTCCCTCGCTTCCCAAAACGAATCACTCCACGATTCGGGGAAATCCTCAGAAACACATGATCCCCAGGCTGAAACTCCAAAGGACGACGTTTAGCATCTGCCCAATGCTTAAAACGGTCCTGAGCAATCCTTAACCTCTCCCGAATATTCCTGACGACCTCCACAGCCTCCACAATCATCTCAGGCGCCAACAGCTCCCGATCGCCAACGTCATCCTAACTCAATGGCGATCAACATTTCCTCCCATACAAAGCGGCGAAAGGTGCCATGCCAATAGACGCCTGGGAGCTGTTGTTGTAAGAAAACTCTACCAGATGTAGATGGTCCTCCCACGAACCCTTGAAATCCAACATGCACGCCCTCAGTATGTCCTCCAAGATCTGAATCGTCCTCTCGGACTGGCCATCCGTCTGCGGATGGTACGCCGTGCTGAAACTCAGACGCGTACCCAAACTCTTCTGCAAACTCTGCCAGAACTGAGATGTGAACCTCGTGTCCCTGTCCGACACGATGCTCACAGGGACTCCGTGAAGTCGTAGGACCTCCTGCACGATTCATGTTACATCACTATCCAAACTAGAAAAAGGAAATAAAAACGGAGAGTAAAAGAATTTACCTCCATATATCTCCTCCCTAGCGCCTTAGTGGACTGTCCCACTCGGAATGGAATAAAGTACGCGGATTTGGTCAATCGATCTACGATCACCCAAATCGCATCATTCTGCTTCGGACTCCAAGGTAGTCCAGTCATGAAATCCATAGTGATGTGCTGCCATTTCCACTCCGGAATCGGAAGTGGTTGTAGCAACCCCGCCGTACGCTGATGCTTCGTCTTCACTTGCTGGCAAACCAAACACTTGGCCACACTCTGAGCCACGCTTCTCTACATACCATGCCACCAATAGTTCAGACGAAGATCATTGTACATATTGGTCCCACCAGGATGCACAGAATACGGTGAGCTATGTGCCTCCACCATCAACTTCTCTCTAATATCCCCAGCTGGCACACACAACCTGGCTCCAAACCTCAGCGAGCCATCCTCATGAATCAAAAAGTCAGTCCGCAGACCGGCTTCCACCTGCTCCCAAATCTTCGCCAGCTTCGGATCCTCAGCCTGGCCAGCCTTGACCCGATCCACAATCGTCGACTGTATCTGCATACACATCAACGAAGAAGCCTCCGCAGGAAGAACAATCTCCACACCAGACTCGTAAAAATCCTGCTGCAATCTCCACTGCGAGGTCAAAATCATCACCGCTGGAAGCCTACTCATCGCATCAGGAACCACATTCACCTTGCCAGGGTGATACTGCAAATCAATCTCATAATCCGCCATGAGCTCCAACCATCGACGCTGTCGCATGTTGAGCTCTTCTGAGTAAAAATATACTTCAAGCTTTTATGATCGGTGAAGATCTTCACTTTCTCACTCAGCAAGAAGTGTCTCCAAATCTTAAGAGCAAACACAACAGCAGCCAACTCCAAATCATGCGTCAGGTAATTCTTCTCATGAACCTTGAGCTGACGAGAAGCGTAAGCTACAACATGTCCATGCTGATGCAAAACACAACCAAGACCCTTGCCAGAAGCATCGCAAAAGATCTCGAATCCCCCACTACGATCAGGCACAACAAGAATAGGGGCAGTCGTCAACCTCTCCCTCAGAACACCAAAGGCATCCTCACAATCACCCGACCAAACAAAAGCAACATCCTTCCGCGTCAACCTGGTCATCGACTCCGCAATACGGGAAAAGTCCTTAATGAAACGCCGATAATATCCCGCCAAACCAAGGAAACTCCGAATCTCAGACGCAGACGACAGAACAGGCCACTCCCTGATGGCCCTAATCTTCTCGGGATCCACTGAAATACCATCTCCAGTCACCACATACCCGAGAAAAGAAACTTTGTCCAGCCAAAACTCGCACTTCGAAAAATTAGCATACAACCGATGCTTCCTCAAAATCTCCAACACCGTCCTCAAGTGCGAGGCATGCTCTTCCTCCGACTTAGAATAGATCAGAATGTCATCAATAAAGATAACGACAAACTTATCTAAAAATTCATAGAAAATAAGGTTCATCAGATTCATGAAAACTGCGGGTGCGTTGGTTACACCGAAAGGCATAACCACAAACTCATAGTGTCCATACTTCGTCCTGAACGCTGTCTTCGGAACATCATCCTTCTTCACCTTCAGCTGATGATAACCACTCCTCAGATCCAACTTCGAAAACACCCTCGAACCTCCAAGCTGATCAAAAATATCATCGATGCGAGGCAACGAGTATTTATTCTTAATGGTCACCGCATTCAACTCCCGATAGTCCACGCACATGCGACGCGAACCATCCTTCTTCTTCACCAGCAGCACCGGTGCTCCCCACGGAGACACACTAGGGTTGATATAACCCTTCTGTAAAAGCTCATCCAGCTGCTTCCGCAATTCCTCCAACTCAGCGGGTGCCATACGATACGGTGCCTTCGAAATCGGCTGCGCTCCCGGAACAAGATCAATAGAAAATTCTAAAGCTCGATTAGGTGGCAAACCAGACATCTCCTCAGGGAAGACGTCATCAAAATCTCGCACAACCGCTGGCCTCTCCAACTCCATCTGCATAGCCACAACCTCCACCGGCATGGCCCGAAACCTGACAGGACCAAGCGAGCTGCTACCATGGCTGAACTCAAATATTGGATGTCCGGGAATCTCGAACACCACCTTCTTCCTCCGACAGTCGATCGTAGCATAGAAGCTCGCAAGCCAGTCCATCCCAAGAACTGCATCGTAGTTGATGATGTCATGGACAATGAAATCAGTGTAAAGCTCATGTCCACAAACCACCGACGGGAAAGAATTGCAACCAAGATGCACCATGACCACGCCATTCCCTGTAACGATATTCCAACTCTTGGAAAGAGAGGACGTCGACAAGGAATGCTTCTCCACGAAGCTCCGAGAAATAATGCACATCGATGCACCAGAGTCAAAGAGAACTCGTGCAGGAAATGTGCACACCAAAACCACACCTAGCAAACAGTCTAACAATCAAATCTTATTCTAGTAACAAACATGAGCAAGCAACCAACATAATCAACAATCAAACTAACTAAGGAAGAAAAATAGCTAGAATGAGCGTTAACTGTAATAACCTCGTCAACGGCCATGCTCTCATCCTCAGTCATCAGAAAGGCCTGCCCTCTCGGCGGAACAGCCTGCCGAAAGGCCTGTCTCTGTGGAACAAGGGGCGCTCCACGTCCAGCGGGCACTGGAGCTCGCTGCTGCAATGGCTGTACTGCAATAGGAGCCCGCCAAGGCTGCTTCGAATTGGGACACTCCCTGATGGTATGGGCAGGATCTCCGCAGACTATACACTGCCCCAGGAACCTCCTACACTGATCCCTGAGGTGCCCGATCTTGCCGCAGAAATGGCAAGTCTTCAGAATAGGCCCTCCTGGCCTCTTGAACTGAACTGGCTGATTAGGCTTGAAACCAGGCCTAACCACCGTCCTGGCATGCTCCATAGGCCTCTTCCCAGCTCCTGAAACATGTCCCTTCCTCTGGTTCAAATTCAACTCCTGCCGCCTCGCAGCAATCAGAACCTTTTGATATGTCTACAGGTCAGAAGAGGTCACAAAACTCTGAAGCTCCAAGGCAAGTCCCTGGAGGAACCGCTGAGCTTTCTCATCGGCATCTTGCACCATCTTTGGTGCAAACCGACTGAGCCTCACGAACTCTTGGTGGTACTGATCCACCGACAAGCTCCCCTGCTTCAGATCTATGAAGCGCTGCAGCATCACCTACCTAGCAGCCTTCGGGAAGAACTCTCCATCAAATCTGGACTTAAAGGTAGCCCAAACTATCGGCTCCATAAGCATCTTCTCTTCAGCATCCCACCAGTTTCTGGCATTGTCCTTCAGCTGCCTCTTAGCCAAATCAACCCATCCAGCCGGGTTAATCTTCGCCATCGCCAGGTTATCCTCAATGTTCCGAATCCACTCATCGGCAGCCAGAGGACCCTCAGACCCATCAAAATATGCGGGACCCAGCTCCTGAAATTGCTTCGCTTTCGGCTCGGAGCGAGGGGCATCCGGAAGTAACCGGGCAGCTCGAGCAAGTGGAGCATTCTGGACTTGCAGGAGCACTCCCTGCTGCACTTGCATCATCTAGAGCATCATCTACATCATCTCTCCATTGGTGGGTTCCCGCTCAGGCTCCTCGTCATGAGGGGGTGCACCACTACCTCCACCACGGGTGAATCGCCTTCCTGCCATCTAGTGACACAGAAAACGAAGCAGATTAGACTCATAGCTTGTGACTCGGATGTCGAACTTAGTTTATTGGACATTCTAATATCATTATCGTTATTCCAATAATCGCAGTTATAGAAGAGACCTGCATGGGCCACCAACAAAACCTGTCACGCCCAGCTTCCCTAAAATGGAGGCGAGACGTGAAAAGGTCCGCACGAGAGTGGAGCTGTGAAGCCCCAAACCCGATAAGCGTCAATAAAACATAAGCAGGTCCCTGTAACCACAAACGGAACAACAATAATAACACAATGAGAGACGGAAATAAAATCTCAAACCTCAGAATTTGTCCAACATTAAAATTAAGTTCAACATCCAGAAAAGCCACCAGGCTAAAAGAAAGAGTCTAAAGGCCCAGAACAAGGCCAAACAAAACACAAACATAACAGAGTATCAAACTAGGTGCCACGCACCGACAACCTAAGCAATCTAACAAAAACCAGACATAGACACTAAGACTGATCTCCAGTGTCTACGAAGTCCTCGATCAACGCGGGTTCTGACTCAGCGTCAGTAAACACCGCGTCCTCAGCAAGTATCTCAGGCTCGGGCTCTAACATGTGTCACCCAAAAGAGAAAATGGGCACATGTCAGCAAGTCGAAAGACTTGTGCAAGGAAACTAAAAGAAAGGTACACTAACAACCTAACAGTTAAAGTATGGTGCATGGCATGGCAAGTATAGTATGGAGATAACAAGTAAAGTGAAGTACAAGTATCAAGTATCAAGTGGTAAGTGTGACAAGTATTGTCAAGTAACAAGTACAAGGGATCCTCCACACATGGATGCCCTATTGCCCACAGGCTGTAGTCATGTACAAGGGATCACTCAGAGAGTGCCCTATTGCCCGCAGGCTGTGTTGAGCTCGTTTTCTGGAACAGGAACCAGAATTGTAATTGGCCTAGGGTTGTGCCCGTAGAACGGGTGCCTAGCCGGAACAAATAGTACAAGTATGTAGTGAAGCTACGCAATCACGATGAGTGTTCAAGCATGCAATGACATGAGCAGATATTCGCGTACCGTTAATTGAAATTAAACGTGACAGGAAAAATGCAATGACATGAACATATTCGCGTACCGTTAATTTAAATTAAACATGGCAGTTAAAATGCAATAGCAGTTAAGGATGCATGGATGACATGAACAGTTAATACGCGTACCGTTAAGAGAAAGTAAACATGACATACAAGCATGATGAAGGTGACGGACCAAGCTTCGTTGTCAAGCTAGGTCAATGGCGTCCAGACGGCTATCTTTTCACCGTCTAGTCTCTTTTACGCTAAAGCAAGGTAATGGCCTAAGACATGGCCCAAATCAAGAGATGCAAGTTTCACTTGCCTGATACCGGGATTGACGAGCAATGAAGATCGTCACACAAGCTAAGTACGGAATAGATCACTGTTATAGCAAAACAATTATTAGAACAACGATTCTAAATCGATTTCTTAATAGAATCCTAATTGTCTAATAATCCATTTTATTAGGGTTTCACAAATGTCAATGTGGGTTATGCTAAAACTAAAGAATCGAGTATTACCGTGAAGAAGCGGAGGAACGATGCCGAGCAACCACGGCAACAGAAGAACGATCCGGCTCAGATCTGGAAATGGGGGAAAAATCTGGAGAAATAAGTTTGGATGTGGATTTTGGGGGTTTGATGAAGGTTTGGGGAAGATGGAAGGTGGGTTGTGACAAGGGAGGGTTTGGATGATGGAGGATGAGCTTGGGATGAAGGAATAAGGGTTTGAGTTAGTAGGGGGCTCAATGGGGGAGAAATTAGGGTTTGAGGTGGTGAGGAAGAAGAAGAAAATGTTTGGAGGGGTATTTATAGAGTTTGGTGGCGGCTAGGGCAAAACTAGGGTTTCCTGTACTGTTTAGTCGGTCAAAGAGCAACCACAGACCGACTAGTTTGGGAACTAGTCGGTCGGTTGACCAACGCAGACCGACTAAGTGTAAATAGTAACCCCCGACGAAAACCTGAACTAAGAGTTAGTCGGTCAAAGAACAACTACTGACCGACTAGTTTGACATCTAGTCGGTCGATGAACGTTCTTAGACTGACTAAAAGTGAACAGTAACTGGTACCAAAAATAGATAATGAGTTAGTCGGTTAAAGAAGCATTGCTGACCGACTAGTTTGCAACCTAGTCGGTCAACCAACGTTCTTAGACCGACTAACGATAAACTGGAACTCATGAACATTTATCAAAGCCCACTAGTCGGTTCAAGAAGGTTTTCCGACCGACTGGATCGTCTTCTAGTCGGTCGGTGCCCCTTCTTACACCAGCTAATATGCACTGAACGTTCCGAAATGGAGCGCGAAGCTCCGGGATGGTTTCCTAAGTCTCCTAGGCTCGTTCTAACTCTAAGATATCGACGTTATGAAGCCCGTCACGAATGACTTACTTCAAACACGCCGACCGACAGAAGAATCTAGGGAATCACGACGAAACGAACGAAAAGAGAACTACGGAGACGGAAATGGAAATCACAATCAAGGGGAGGTAATCAAATAATATAATATATATATAATAATCCATACATGAAAAACCAGTCGTTACACGGGCCCAACCCCTATCCCTAACAAAATTAAGCCCCTAATATAATCGAGCTCCCCCAAAACCCTAACATACTCGACCTCCTCGCCTCCGCCGTCGTCGCCTCACTCTGCTCGAGCACCGCCACCGACTCGGTCCTGTTGGAATTTCATAATTCCATATTTCTATTCCCATATGGTTTTTATATGACAAACACATTCAGTGCTACTAACTCTATCTATGCAGATACAAATACATGCTGAGTTCCACACATTCAGATATCTTCATGCATATTCAAACGGATATATCATAGTTCATGAAGTTGGAAAGGCAAAGGCACCTACATACACGACTTGGATATTGACATCCCCACGGTGTTTATGATCATGCAAGTGCAATATTGGATCGGGGGCGTGAGATTTAAATATTTATAACCGCAAGCGCACGGTGTTGTAGTGTGGCTTGGGGGGTCGAACTCAGGGAGGCGTGGTTGTGCTTGTGTCAGAAAGGACCGAATTCACCCTATGGGCGAGCTAGCCCGAATCGTGGATGGGTTGTTGATCGGCTCCGGATATACACCCGGAGAACGATTGTAGTTTTACCGCAAGCGCACGGCGTAGTGCCGAGCGGGTATCGAACACGAGGAGGTGGTGTTGGCTCCAATCTATCCTAGGTTGGCTCGACTATGAATGTTTTATTGGTGGAGATGGTTATGGAATGATATAATGGAAATGGTGGTGGATGTCGGTGTCGGTGATAGAGATGTGGGATAAAATATCGATTCAAATTTAATATAATAAAAGAGTCTAGATCTAGGGAATCCCCACTACGGATCGTCATACATCATTGTAAATAGTGAATCTCAATATTACTAGACTTGTGTTGAGGTGAACTAGTCGTAACTGAATAGAGAACCAAGCTCACGCTCTCGCGCTATTGTCGGTCTATAGCAAACCTAGGTTAGGGCCCAATCTCTTGCAAACCCTAGCCTAAGCCGCTAGCATTAGGATCGACATCATCGTTCAATCGCCCCTCGAGCCCACTCTCGTGCAAACTCGAGTTACGATCTAGGTTGTGATAGTTCGTATTCGTCCAATCTCTTGCAAACGAATATGGGTATAGATTTATAATAAAAATCCTATCTTTGGTCCAATCTCTTGGAAACCAAGTCTAGAGAGTCTCGATTATAAACCTAAATCGAATATCTAGGCCTTCCCATCGATTAGAATCCAATCTATTGCAAACCCCAAATCGATGGAAATTCCTAGCTATCCGTAATAAATCAATCACAACCTAACCTCCTACCAATTCTAGCAATTTAGAAATTCATTCATCACAAATATGAAATTAGATCCATAGGGTTCATCCACATGCCCTAGAACATCAAATCTACTCAAGCATAGCAACAATGATATAGGAATCAATAAAAACAATTGCTTGCATGTAAAAAGATAGCAAATCAAAGATTCAAATAATAAGAATAGAAATACTTAGCTTTGATGAAGAATTCCAATCCAAATACAAGATTTTTTTCCAAGAGGGGGCCTAGGGCATGGCCTAACCTCTAAAAATCAGCCTAAGAAAACATATGGGAACCTTTTTCAATGACGGCTACAAACCCCCTTAAATAGCCTCCCTAAAACCCTAGCAAATAACCCTAGAAAACCCCTCAAATTCGTGCCCAAAAACAGCCCAAACCGCAACTTAAAATCTGGGCCCAGGCCGCACTCGGCCGATTGGAACATGTGACCCGGCCGAGTGGATATTCCAGCACTGCAGCGTCAACTTGCAGAAATTCTCCAGATTTCATCCGACCTCCGATTGGCACGTTCTTGGTGGCGTTGGAACCGTAATGAAGTATACTATCCATAAAAAATATGAGAAAAATACTTTGATTGCTGGAATGATAGTAGATTTCAAAAGAGTGGGAGGCTGTCTGAAAATCTGGGAGCTGCGTGTCCTCGGCATCACTCGGCCGAGTGGACTTCTCTACTCGGTCGAATGGGCTTCGCTACTCGGCCGAGTGATAGACCCTGTAAAATTCCAGTAAGTCGGGGGTCTTGGGGGGTCTGTCTTCGGAGGTGACTTGACCGAGTGGCTTTACTCACTCGGTCGAGAGGCATTCGGTACTCGGCCGAGTCGGAACCGTCAAAAGCCTTTACATTTCCAGTAAGTCGGCCTCTTTTGATGGTGGATTTCTCATGCCACTCGGGCGATGCGATCTTCTTACTCGGCCGAGTGGGATATCATCCCTCGGTCGAGTGCACGCCCAATTCCTTCAGTTGGAGCGTGTCCGGTCTGGTCGGCCGAGTGGTCTTCTTGCTCGGCCGAGTGAGTGCTCCACTCGACCGAGTGACATGCTGTAGATGCTCAATCTTCATCATTTCGCCGCCTCGTCGCTCCTATGGAGTTCCTTCTTCTTCCACCCATCTTCCATCGCCGTTAGCTCCTCGATAGAGCCATGGGCGAGGCTCCGGTACATGTGCAAGTCCTTTAAGCTCATTTTTGTTCCCGATCGCTCCATATTTCCTGAAATCCGACAAAAACAAGAAATAGTGAAAAGTAACGCAATATCGTCGAATACTCGTGAAAATCGCAATATGAGCAATCGAAATGGCGTTAAAACATGCAGAAAAAAGGTGTAAAATATGGACCGATCAAAATCCCCCAAGCTTGCCTCTAACTCGTCCTCGAGGAAGATAAGTAAAGAGACAAACTCGGGACATGAAAACAAAGGAAATGAAATGAAAGAAAGAACACGAGGTGGAAGTGGTTGCTAGATTATTCTCTCAGATCTCAAGCCATAAGCTACACATCACGATAACTTGGAAAATACAAATCACATGCTATAAGGATTTCATATCTTACATAAACATGGTACTTGCAAGTTTTGAAGAACAACAAAAGGGATTCTCTAAATTCATACAATCAATTCATATCCACGTCACGCGTTTCATAGGATTTAATATACAAATGTTGGCGATGCACTTTTCAATCAAGAGTTATAACTGAAGCATATAAGAATCACACCAAGCATGCAATAGAGAATGGAATAAGAGACATGGCATTCACATATTTATTTCAAAACATGAAAAATCTCCAAATCTAATATATTTTGCAAAGTCTAAGCATTATCGAATATTCCCATTCATGCACGTCTCCACTCTAATGGCATACTCACTCATATGGTCAAATGAATTCACCCCCCAAGCATAGCTTGGGGCATCGCATCTAAAGGAATATGATAGTGGAAAATGGGATTTTTACCTTGGTTTTCCCAAGTATTTTGTGGCTCCAATAATGAGATAGAGAAACCTTTTTCATTTTCTTTTGGAACTTTTTGTTTCTCATTTTTCTTTTTGGATTTTTGTAGGAGCTATTTGATTTGTATTTTTGGTTTTTGGCTCTTTTTTGGCTTTTTGGACTTTTTGGAGCTAACTTTTTCTTTTGTGGGGATTTTTGGGAAATAGATGCGATATAAGTAGCTTTAGGAGGTGAACTCAAGTGACATGTAGAGAATAAAAAGATATATGTGGAGAAGGAAATAATGTAACACTCGGTTCACTCTAAGATGTGCACGAACAGTTCAATAAAATAATACTTCAAATAAACCTAATATGTAAGCATGGATATTCTTAATCATCTCAATAAAAAGCGAAGTCAAGCGGTAAAGAGTACTTTCATATCAAGCATGCAACAGAAGGTGAATAAGACAATAAAACTGATGCTTCAGATATACTAATGATGCGTGAATCTTGGTGCATTTCCAACAAAAGCATACTAAACACTAATCCATGCATTCAGTTTCAATTAATATCATGCATTCATGTAGAGGAATCATCAAAAGAAATAGATTTGCAAGCACATGTGAATATGAAGACTATGGAATACTCTAAGTAGCATGGCAACGAATAATAAGCATCGTGATGGTTGCTAAAGCAATAAGAGATATCATCATAAGGAACACATCTAGCAAAAGAAAAGAAAGGAAAATAAAGAAATAAGAAAAAATAAAAGAGAGGAAAGAAAAGAAAAACAAGCACACAATATGATGCATTAACACACATAAAAGGAAAATAAGATGGAAAAAATCAAAAAGATGATGCCAAAAATTTGAAAAATTCTAAAAAAACCTAAAAATAAAGTAAAAGTGCACCTAGATGGAATGGAAATGAACTCCCCCAAGCTTAAACTTCACATTGTCCTCAATGTGATCATAATGGAAGATATGAGGAACAACGATAATAATAAGGGGGGTGAATGAAAAATGATGAAATGAATGATATGAAATCCTAATGCAACTACATGCACATGCAATGATGCATGAGAGCGCTTTCCCCCAAGCTTATACCAAACAGTCCTATTCAAATGACTTGACCAAAAATGTAATGGCTTTGCAAAGCGTGATCAAGTCAAATGAATAAGAAAGTAAGGTTTCACTTGAAAGAAATGCTCAAATGTGGTGAGCAAAAGATGTGACACATCAAATTATGGAGAGGGCAATTAATGTATATAATGGTTTTGAGGTGTAAAAATTTTTGTTGCCGTCATATGAGGTGATATTTATTCAATCAAATCTATACGGTCCCCTCGCTGTCGAGAGGATTCGGGTTTATTGAAAGCATAAAAATTTCTACACTACTGGATTTTTATCACCTATAACAAAAGGCGGATCCAATATCTTTGCCGGTGCAGGCAACTGCTCCAACTGCTCTTTCCGTGGCTCTGCCAGGCGCATATGTCCACGAACACCAACGAACTCCAGCAATGCATCCTCCAGCATTCCCACAAGGACTCCACCTATACCCTGCAGAGAATAGGATGCATCAGTTCGCTGCAAAAAATTCACCCTCGTAATAAAAGTATCCCAAAGAGGATTGTCTATAGAAATATATGGAATAATTAATGGTGGACGATACTTACCTGGAAATAATCCAATATCCTCACGTGCCATGATAGCTGTCTCCATGGTGTCTTCTCTATGCTGCTCAGGTAAATCTAGATCATAGGTGTGGACCTCATCAAGATGCTCCTCATCATCGTCAGACTCATCCCAGCGCACCTCTTGATCATATTCATATGCATCCATGGGTGCTAACTCCTCGCTCTCCTCCTCGTATACATCGCATTGTACCTTTTTTTCATATGTATGTGTATCCTGCAAAAGGCACGATGAGTCGTCAAAATCTGAATTACAAAAAACATCATACACGGGAGGGGAATCAAATGTAGGAGATGAGGGGGGTGAAGAGATCTCCCTGAAAGGGAGCCATAAGCTCTGTGGGATAGTCCTCGGCGTCAATGGAAGGATGAGGTGGCAGCGGAAGCTCAAATGGAGGAGGGTAGTGCTCGGGATCCTCATGAATGGCTATGTCCTCGTCCCGATGCACGACCTCCTCGGCGATAAACTCTGGCTCCGTGTGTGATGCCTCCTCCAAAGCATGCTCTGGCTCGACAGTGTGCTCATTTTCCTTCTCATCAACTATCAATGTAGGCTCTCTCTGGAATGGTGATGCTGGCTGCTCAGGTATGTCAACTTGTGGGGATGTATCATGTGGAGGGGAATGCCCGCAAGCAATCCGAAAATATAGTCTATCCCCCTCAAGACTGACACGGATGTCCTCCTTAATTGTTCCTGCAGCTGAAACACGGCTCATAACAAAATCTACAAATCGTAGATCAAATGCATCATCTGCTACAATGCTCGCTGAACCGATGAACCTCACTGACTCCAATAGGCCCTCCAATAAGTTCTGAAATGCGTTCTCCTCAAAATCTGTGGTCCACATAATACCATCCATAATACCTGATAAACAAAGATATATACCTGGAGAAAAATATCAGTGGTACAAAAGAATATAGAAATGGTAGTAATGGTGGCGGGGGTGAAAATTTCTTTTTTTTTAAATTTTTTTTTCGTAGTCTAATCAACCTAATTGTGACAAATTGGCACCCAACGGGAAACACCTCCCCGGCAACGGCGCCAAAAACTTGATCGGCCACTGATATACACCCGGAGAACGACTGTAGTTTTACCGCAAGCGCACGACGTAGTGGCGAGCGGGTATCGAACACGAGGAGGTGGTGTTGGCTCCAATCTATCCTAGGTTGGCTCGACTACGAATGTTTTATTGGTGGAGATGGTTATGGAATGATATAATGGAAATGGTGGTGGATGTCGGTGTCGGTGATATATATGTGGGATAAAATATCGATTCAAATTTAATATAATAAAAGAGTCTAGAGCTAGGGAATCCCCACTACGGATCTTCATACATCATTGTAAATAGTGAATCTCAATATTACTAGACTTGTGTTGAGGTGAACTAGTCGTAACTGAATAGAGAACCAAGCTCACGCTCTCGTGCTATTGCCGGTCTATAGCAAACCTAGGTTAGGGCCCAATCTCTTGTAAACCCTAGCCTAAGCCGCTAGCATTAGGATCGACATCATCGTTCAATCGCCCCTCAAGCCCACTCTCGTGCAAACTCGAGTTACGATCTAGGTTGTGATAGTTTGTATTCGTCCAATCTCTTGCAAACGAATATGGGTATAGATTTATAATAAAAATCCTAGCTTTGGTCCAATCTCTTGGAAACCAAGTCTAGAGAGTCTCAATTATAAACCTAAATCGAATATCTAGGCCTTCCCATCGATTAGAATCCAATCTCTTGCAAACCCCAAATCGATGGAAATTCCTAGCTATCCGTAATAAATCAATCACAACCTAACCTCCTAGCAATTCTAGCAATTTAGAAATTCATTCATCACAAATATGAAATTAGATCCATAGGGTTCATCCACATGCCCTAGAACATCAAATCTACTCAAGCATAGCAACAATGATATAGGAATCAATAAAAACAATTGCTTGCATGTAAAAAGATAGCAAATCAAAGATTCAAATAATAAGAATAGAAATACTTAGCTTTGATGAAGAATTCCAATCCAAATACAAGCTTTTTTTCCAAGAGGGGGCCTAGGGCATGGCCTAACCTCTAAAAATCAGCCTAAGAAAACATATGGGAACCTTTTTCAATGACGGCTACAACCCCCCTTAAATAGCCTCCCCAAAACCCTAGCAAATAACCCTAGAAAACCCCTCAAATTCTTGCCCAAAAACAGCCCAAACCGTAACTTAAAATCTGGGCCCAGGCCGCACTCGGCCGAGTGGAACATGTGACCCGGCCGAGTGGAAATTCCAGCACTGCAGCGTCAACGTGCAGAAATTCTCCAGATTTCATCCGACCTCTGATTGGCGCGTTCTTGGTGGCGTTGGAACCGTCATGAAGTCTACTATCCATAACAAATATGAGAAAAATACTTTGATTGCTGGAATGATATCAGATTTCAAAAGAGTGGGAGGCTATCTGAAAATCTGGGCGCTGCGTGTCCTCGGCATCACTCGGCCGAGTGGACTTCTCTACTCGGTCGAGTGGGCTTCTCTACTCGGCCGAGTGACAGACCCTGTAAAATTCCAGTAAGTCGGGGGTCTTGGGGGTCTGTCTTCGGAGGTGACTCGGCCGAGTGGCTTTACTCACTCGGTCGAGAGGCATTCGGTACTCGGCCGAGTCGGAACCGTCAAAAGCCTTTACATTTCCAGTAAGTCGGCCTCTTTTGATGGTGGATTTCTCATGCCACTCAGGCGATACGATCTTCTTACTCGTCCGAGTGCGATATCATCCCTCGGCCGAGTGCACGCCCAATTCCTTCAGTTGGAACGTGTCCGGTCTGGTCGGCCGAGTGGTCTTCTTGCTTGGCTGAGTGAGTGCTCCACTCGGCCGAGTGACATGCTGTAGATGCTCAATCTTCATCATTTCGCCTACTCGTCGCTCCTATGTAGTTCCTTCTTCTTCCACCCATCTTCCATCGTCGTTAGCTCCTCGATAGAGCCATGGGCGAGGCTCCGGTACATGTGCAAGTCCTTTAAGCTCATTTTTGTTCCCGATCACTCCATATTTCTTGACATCCGACAAAAACAAGAAATAGTGAAAAGTAACGCAATATCGTCGAATACTCGTGAAAATCGCAATATGAGCAATCGAAATGGCGTGAAAACATGCAGAAAAAAGGTGTAAAATATGGACCGATCAGTTGTCACAGAAATAGAATGCGAGGGATAAACAACATAAAGGGAAACCCGGAACTTCGGTTTCCACACTATCATATGATTCTTGCTAATACAACCGGCGGATAGGACAACGATTGGAATTAGGGTCTAGTGATGAGACGTTGCCTCTAGGAGTGATACTAGCGTCACATGGGCTCGATATTCCGGTCGGTGTCCAGGATGATACGCCGGACTACCCGGGTTCGGTCAGTGGGCATTCCCATGTCCATTAACACTGACTGACTCCAGGAGCACTAAGCTCGCAACGATAACTCCCAACATTTCATCCTGCCGCTCCCGCGCGCTAGGATTCGATGTCTACGCTAAGGGCGTGAGCTATGGCTAGGGAGTCAACCGTCAAGTTTATTCCCCCTTGGCCCAACGGTCAAAGGCGGTCTTTTTCCCGCCGATGACAATAAAACACCCCGTGTAACCGATAGATTCCTAATCCCTATTGATTTCCTAGTCATATGGACGCATTAGGGAGACCCCACGAAGGGGTTTCCATCAAAATCAGGGATTTGGGAACTACTAACACATTTTAGGTAAAAACAATCTAAATGAAAATCGACCGTTAAAAACATAATCCGGCGATTGAAAAGTAGTAAGAGCAATTCAAATAACTATATTAAAGTTTGGTAAAGATCAGACAACTTACAAATATCAAATAAATTCCAGCCGTCACAAAATGGAGAGAAAACAGAAAAAATACAACAACCACGTTTCTGGAAACCTAGGGCTTCTCTATATAGAAAACGACGTCATTAGATCGGGTGAAGAATCAACCGATCGGGTGACCTACTTCGTTCTTCGGCAGGGATCTTCAGGACTTCACCCGGTCAGGTGACACGGTCGGTTGGCAGAAGCTTCTAGCCGTTTGGATCTTGAACTCATCGGGTTAACCGATCGGTTGAAAAATCAACCGATGGGTTGGAATTGTCGCCCAAAAAGACAGAAACTTCGCACGTTTTTGCACGGTCTGCTAGCGGTCGGGTGAGCTCTTTGGGTCATCTCTTTGGGGAAATTGGCTACAGATGAACCGATCGGGTGATGGTCACCCGATCGGTTGGAGTTCAGCTTCAAATTCCCGAGAGATCAGTCGGGCCGAACCGGTCTCTGACCCGGTCAGTTGACGCTCACTTCGCTTCAGCTGTTGTCCGGGTCATGCACGCGTGCATAACCCGATCGGTTCACTGTATCCAACCGATCAGGTTGGGGCTTGAAAGATAGAAATCTTTGTCATTTGACCCCCGGATCACGCGTGACTCCTCCCGTTGCTCCGGGGACTTATGATATCCTCGTTATGTGTCCCATATGCTGACAAACTCCTGCAAACACGCAAAAACATGGAAAAGTGAAATAAAACTAGAAAATACGAGAAAACGGATACGAGACGGCGGAAAATAACAGAAAAACACGAAGAAGACGTGCGTGAATATATAAAATATACACACACGTCAAAATCCCCCAAGCTGAACCCTTCCTCATCCTCAAGGAAGACGAGTGAGAGTAGGAGCTTGGGGGGAGAAAATAGAGAGGAAGAGAGGAAAAAGAGAACTCTAAATCCTAAATCACCCGTCAGGGCCAACAAAATCAAAAACGACACACCAAGCAATTAAACGCCAAATCACAACACTAAACCAAAGGAAACGAGTCCAGACAAGTGCCGTGGGACCACGCGGTGAAGCACGAGTGAGTGTGGTCGTATGCTAGCGTACGGTGTCACTATCTCCATTGTACTATAAGCTCCATATACACAAATCCAAGAAAAGACCCAAATATCGATTCGATTTGAAGTAAGCGGTGAATATATGGCTTAAGCAAGCATGAGAAGAAAGTGAGAATCGAAACATATCATGTGTCAGGGACTCCAAAGCTTGGGACTTGGACATCACCACACTATCGCCTAGATAATAGTTAGAAATTCCCTATTCCAAGTGTTTTCAAAAGTGATGGGGGTTGAGATGATGTGGAGTAGAACACTCGGTGCAAATTCTCGCCTTCCCTTTATCGCGGTATGTAGGAAAATATTCAAATACAAATTTTTTTGGGTTTTGGATATATGTATTTGTTTTTGGATTTTTGGCTATACATATGTATTTTTTTCTTTCTTTTCTCTTTTCTCTTTTTTTGGGTTTTTCTTTTCTCCCCTTTTTTTGGATTTTTAGATTTTGGGGTATATACACATGTGTACTCTCCCAAGCGGGAGAACGGTACACGACGAGGGGATTTGCACCAAGTAAAATAAAAAAGAAATCGGGCTCTAAACACTTGGGCAAAGGAGAATTTTCGCTAATCAGAGCATAGGCCAAAATGGGTTATCCTAGTCCTAACTGTGGAATCCTGACACATGCAAAATGAAGCATACGATATATATATATATATATATATATATATATATATATATATATATATATATATATATATATATATATATATTCATGCATACAGGAGCATTAAGAGAGGTAAATACCGCATATTCAAATCGAAGCATGATAATCTAGGGGTCATTCCTAGACAGGGATATAAAACACAATCACAAAGTAGAAGCACACCAAACAGCTACTCACGACACATGACTCATAAAAAAGCTAAGTGGACCCACGATGCATGAAATGCAAGAGGACTCGGCTTCCTAGGGTTAGTGAATGTGATTATCGAAGCCATGCTAGGGGGTGTGTGTGATTTTTGTGGTAATTCATCATAGGGGTCATTTCTAGGAGAAAGAGATAAAAAGAAGAAAAGAAAAATAAAAAAACGATGAAAACGACTCAAAAACGAAGAAAAAGACGCAAATGACGCACAAAGTGTGACTCCCTCAAGCTGAAACTTGCATTGCCCTCAATGCAATAAGAGTAAACATGGGAGGGCAATGAAAATGGGGGGAACGCACAGACACAAATAGAAATGAAAAACAAGAAAACACACATACGAAACCGAAAATAAAGAAAAACACTTAACACGACATAAAAACAGAAAATAAAAATAGAAAAGCACATCACACGATGTATATGAACAAACACACATAGAAAACATCACATGACAGCACGCAGGAAAATTGACTTCCCCCAAGCTAGACATGACAATGCTAGCAAGATTATGTGATCATGAAAATGCAGAGATATGCAAGGGGGAGGTCAATCGGAGTCGCTTTCGGTAGAATGCTAAGGAGATGGCGAGGAGGGTGGTGAATAATGGTAGAAGGAATCCTCCGAGGACAAAGGAGAGGGTGTGCGAATAGGAGAGGGAGGGTAAATAGGTTGGACCACCGGAGGATCGAGATTTATCGGTGGATCGTGGTGGATGATGGTGGCACTGGGTGAACCAACACACGGGTGCCAATCGGGATGATCCAAGGGTGGAAAGTGAACGAGTGTGGCATACCAAGGATCAACGTAGAACTCCCAGGGTAAATGTGTAAGGCGTAAGGGGAAGCGCTCCGGAGATGAGGGTGGGAGGATGGAAACATGAGTTTAGGCATGATTATAGAGGTAGGCTGCGTGATCCTCACCAAAAGGAGTAAGCATACCGATATCGATCAAATAATCGGGATCGATACGGCTACGTCCCGGTACAATAGGGAGGTCGGGCGGCATCCTCAAGACACAACTGACAATAAGAGTAACGATCCCCCCAAAGCAGATAGAGCCAGAAGCTGCTAACGGATAAGATCTCGTGGATGATCCAATGAGCAGTGTTTATGGGTAAAGAGATATTGCCATGAATCCGGTCATGGGACATGGCGTAAAGAAAGAGGAGCTCATCCCTAGACACCGTGGATATATCAATGCGAGCGAAAATGGTGTTGGCAAGGAAGCAATGGGTGAAACGGTAGCAAGGGTGTATGATGTAGGAGGCGAGGGCTACCGCTGGAAAGGTGGTATATCGGGTGAACCGTTGCCAAACGCCATCAGCCAGAAAGTAAGAAAAGATGTCAGATCGATCATGAGTAGAGCATTCAACATGACGATCGGGGTTAGGGAAGTTCAGAATATTGTTAAGCTCGTTGAAACTCATGGTAAAAGCACCATTGAAGGCGCGAAAGGTGAAACTAAATTCTGACACCTCGAGAGAGCTGAGGAACTCAAGTGTGAGATTCCTGTGTGTATGCGCATGGGTACATAGAAGGTAATCGCAACCTATGAAGCGAAAAAGTGCACAAACGCCCCTGAAGAGTCCAAGAGATTATAGGTTGGGGAAGTCGACAAAAAGAGTATGTCGCATAGGGCGATGAAGAAGGGCTTGTAAACGATCGGATTGCTCTTCAGAAGAAGGGTTGATGCCAAGGAAGGAAGGGGAAAAAGGGCCGTATATGGGATGTCTGCGTGATGATGAGGCTATCTCCTTTCCCTTCCCGGACATGGTGACGGTGAGGGAAAGAATGATAAAGTTGGATATGGTGTCTATGAAGATGATGAAGCAGATGAAGTGTGCAAACACAAATTCAAGACATTGCATATAATGAAAGAAATGTGAAGTGTGGAAAGAGGTTACCCAACAACGTTTTAAGATCAAGCACCTGAAATACCCCACGCAGTATAAGGAAGCGATTTGGGAAGCCGCCGCTCGCTGATTCGACAAGAATTGAAATTTTCGAAAATTTGGGGGCTAGGGTTAGGGTTTGGACGTTTGGTGAGTGAATGTTGTTGATGGGAAGGGTGTTGATGGTGGGGGAGTATGGGAATGAGTGAGGATGAGGACTTAGGGGTAGTGGGGTAGATTGAGGAGATCGATTCGGTAGATGGAGGAGGAGAGAATGCGCGAACGGGGGTTTGGGGGTCGGGTGGACGAAATAGTGCGAACTGGAATTTATATAGGGGCAAAAACGAACCGATCGGGTGAGGGTTCACCCGATCAGTTGGGTAAGTTTAGAAAATTTTCCGTCGGCCAACAGCTACACGTGAATCGATCGGGTGAGTTTTCACCCGATCGGTTGACCGCTTCCCAAATCTTCCTGAAAGTACTGTGATTTTTCACCTGGTCAATCACATGATCGCAGCTTCACTCAACCGATCGGTTGATGTAATCCCCAACTTTCCCGAGAATTCAACCCTTCTCACACGGTCAGCCACCCGATCTCAGCATGCTTCACCCGACCGGTTGACTGGAGAACAGATACAGGCCATTGTCTGATACGTCTCACCCGATCGGTTGAGTGGTCACCCGATCGGGTGAGGGCGTGTTTCCAGCAAAAATTCACAAATGGCCTAAGTCTCTTGACGAAATTCCCCAAGGCTGGATTTATTTATTAAAAATAGGAAAAATTAAGCTAACAACAAGCTTAAAAACAAAGGCGAGAGTTTAGAACATGGGTTGCCTCCCATGAAGCGCTTTTGTTTAACGTCGTTTTCTCGACGCCTCTTTTGGTGGTCAATTAGGATCCGGAGGGTTTGAGGAAGAGTCGTCGGTCATTGAGAATCTGACCGGAGAGAATGCTGGTTCTCCTACCGTATAGTGTTTAAGGCACTGCCCGTTGACCTTGAATGGCTCATATCTTCCCATTATCTCGATAGCCCTATGTGGGAAGACCTTGGTGACGCAGAAAGGTCCCGACCACCTTGACTTGAGCTTTCCAGGAAAAAGCTTCAGCCTCGAGTTGAATAGTAGAACTAAGTCTCCTTCCTTGAATTCCCTCTTCAGGATGCGCTTATCGTGCCACCGCTTCAGCTTCTCCTTGTAAATCCGAGCATTTTCATAAGAATTGAGCCGGATCTCGTCGAGCTCGTTAAGTTGTAGCTGTCGATGGCCTCCAACCTCCTTGGCGTCAAAGTTTAGGTTCTTGATTGCCCAAAACGCCTTGTGTTCCAATTCCACGGGTAGATGGCATGCCTTCCCGTAGACAAGCAGGTAGGGGGTCGTGTCGATCGGAGTTTTAAATGCCGTCCTGTAAGCCCAGAGCGTGTCAGAAAGTTTTGATGACCAATCCTTCCTAGAGTTGGCCACCATCTTCTCCAGTATGCTCTTGATCTCCCAGTTGGAAACTTCCACTTGGCCGCTAGTCTGCAGGTGGTAGGCACGCCCTATTTGGTGTTGCACCCCGTACTTCTTCAAGAGAGCTTCGAATTTCTTCTCTATGAAGTGGCTCCCTCCGTCACTGATCAAAACTAGAGGTACACCGAACCACGGGAAGATGTTGTTTTTAAAGAACTTGGCGACCACTCGGGAATCATTAGTAAGACTGGCTATCGCTTAAACCCACTTCGATACGTAGTCCACGGCTACCAAGATATACTGATTCCCAGAGGACGAGGGGAACGGTCCTATGAAGTCGACCCCCCACACATCAAAGATCTCTACCTCTAAGATGTAGTGCTAAGGCATCTCATTCCTCTTGGAGATGTTCCCCGTCCTCTAACATTTGTCGCAGGCCTGGACATAAGCGTTGGTGTCTGTAAAGAGGGTCGGCCAATAGAATCCACTTTGGAGGATTTTCGCCGTCGTCTTATAGGCGCTCGCATGCCCTCCATACTGCTGATCATGGCAATGGGAGATTATAGAGGTCGCCTCAGTTTCAGGAATGCACCTTCGTATAACCCCATCATTACAGGTTTTGTACAGATGTGGGTCATCCCAATAAAATTTACGAACCTCATGAAAGAATTTCTTCTTCTGCTGATAGCTCACGTTGTGCGATACGATGGCACTAGTCATATAATTTGCGATATCGGCGTACCAAGGAGTCCAAGCGGAAGAGATAGAGAAGAGATGCTCGTCTGGGAGCGAATCATCTACCAGAGTAACGTTCAAATCGGGAGTGGGCATTCTGGATAAGTGATCTGCAACGACATTCTCTGCCCCCTTCTTGTCTTTGATCTCCAAGTCGAATTCCTGGAGGAGGAGAATCCATCTAATGAGTCGCGGCTTAGCCTCCTTCTTGTTCAATAGGTATTTGAGAGTCGCATGATCCGTGTGCACGATCACCTTCGCACCAACGAGATATTGCCGGAATTTGTCCATGGAATAGATGACTGCTAGCAATTCTTTCTCCGTGGTCGTATAATTTCTTTGGGCAACGTTAAGGGTCTTGCTCGTATAGTATATAACATGCATATTTTTATCCTTCCTCTGCCCAAGACGGCTCCAACAGCATAATCACTAGCATCGTACATTAGCTCGAAAGGTAAATTACAGTCCGACGGCTGAATCACGGGTGCGGAAATCAAGGCTTGCTTCAGAAGGCGGACGGCTTCCATACACTCGTCGTTGAAGACGAAAGGTGCATCCTTTACGAGGAGTTGGGTCAGCGGCCTGGAAATCTTGGAGAAGTATTTTATGAAGCGGCGGTAAAATCCCGCGTGCCCTAAAAAACCACGGACCCCTCAAAGATTTATCAGAGGCGGAAGCTTTTCAATCACCTCAACTTTCGCCTTATCTACCTCGATTCCCCTTGAAGAGATGACGTGTCCTAGCACAACTCCTTCTTGGACCATGAAATGGCATTTCTCCCAGTTCAGGACTAGACCCTTATCTTGACATCTCTTCAGGACTTTAGTTAGATTGATGAGGCATGAGTCAAACTCTGTTCCATAGACGGAAAAATCGTCCATGAAAACCTCCATGATATCCTGGGATTAGTCGGAGAAGATTGCTGACATTAGTCTTTGGAATGTAGCCGGGGCGTTACAAAGCCCAAACGGCATTCTCCTATATGCATATGTCCCAAATGGACAAGTAAATGCCGTCTTCTCCTGGTCTTCATTATGGATGGGGATTTGAAGAAAACCAGAAAATCCGTCCATGAAGCAGAAGCAGTTGTGCTTTGCCTGCCTCTCGAGCATCTGATCAATGAAAGGGAGAGGGTAGTGATCCTACCTCGTGGCCTTGTTCAGCTTCCTGTAGTCAATGCACATTCGGTACCCTGTGACAGTCCTCGTAGGTATGAGTTCGTTTTTCTCGTTGCGTATCACCGTCATTCCACCTTTCTTGGGTACAACGTGCACCGGGCTAACCCAGTGACTGTCGGAGATAGGGTATATGATACCGGCATGTAGAAGCCTAACAATCTCCTTTTTGACCACCTCCATCATGATGGGGTTTAGTCTCCGTTGCGGCTCAATTGAGGAGGCTTGCTGCTCATCCTCAAGCAGTATCCTATGTGAGCAGAGCTCCAAGCTAACTCCTTTCAAGTCTTCAATTGCATACCCGAAAACGCTCTTAAACCTTTTTAAAACACCAAGAAGCTTGGTCATCTGGTCTTCAGGCAGCGAGGAGTTCACTATGACTGGCAGAGTCGAATCCTTCCCCAAATACTCATACTTTAGTCCTGGGGGAAACTCTTTCATCTCAACTTCATGGGGTCACGACGCATATTTCTCAAGCTGGGCATCCTCTAGTGAAAGGACTTCTTCGTGGGTATCTTGAAAGCTAGCATCCAGAACCTCACTCCCAGCCGTGGTTTCGCATGGCAAAGCCTCGCAAGGAAAAGATGGGACAATGGAGGATGGCTCTGGGTCTCTCTCAAGCTCATAATAATTATCTGGGAAGAAGGCTTCAACGTGAAAACAGGTTTCAATAGTCGATGGTTCCCCACCACTGCTTCTAGTTTCCTCATTTTCCCAAGATCCGGGATGCTCTATAAAAGTCTGCAAGGAATAGATCGATTCTTATCCAACGTGCTCGACAGACTCTTCCTGATAGCTCTCCTGAAAAAACTCCTCATAGGTGAACAATTTTTCCCCACTGAGTTCGGAACTGTGCACGTCAATATACGTAACTCATCTGGAGGAAGGAGAGTTGTCGTGACTGGGTGCTGCTGCGTATCATGATATCTCCTCTGATTTTCCACAGCAGCAGGCAGAAGGGATAGAATGCTCGAGGCATTTAGGGATCCTGTTAAACTCTGTGCCAGGTAGCGGATGTGGTGTGAAAGATCCCAGATATCGCCTGAAACGGCACACAACATCCTTGTCAGGGAGCAGAAAACCTGTGAGAAAAGGAGGGGGAGAGAACTGCACAGATAGAAAACACGTCAAAAGCAACAGTTGCATGAATGGGAGGTGAGGAGTAGCAATGGCAGTATGGCGACTCAGTCGGCCAATTCTATACAACTAATATTTACAATATGTCCCAGTAAAATCAAAAAGTGTAGAATGCGAAAATTATCGCGAGATAGGGATGCGAGCTAGACTCAAGGGTTCAAAAGATCCAAAAATAACAAGCACGTTGCCTCCCCGGCAACGGCGCCATAAACTTGACCGTCCCCATGGTGTTCGTGATCATGCAAGTGCAAAATTGGATCGGGGGCGTGCGATTTAAATATTTATAACCGCAAGCGCACGGTGTTGTAGTGTGGCTGGGGGTCGAACTCAGGGAGGCGTGGTTGTGCTTGTGTTAGAAAGGACCGAATTCACCCTATGGGCGAGCTAGCCCGAATCGTGGATGGGTTGTCACAGAAATAGAATGCGAGGGATAAACCACATAAAGGGAAACCCGGGACTTCGGTTTCCACCCTATCATCTGATTCTCGCTAATACGGCCAGCGGATAGGACAACGATCGGAATTAGGGTCTAGTGGTGAGACGTTGCCTCAAGGAGTGATACCAGCGTCCCATGGGCTCGATATTCCGGTCGGTGCCCAGCATGACACGCCGGACTACCCGGGTTTGGTCAGTGGGCATTCTCATGTCCATTAACACTGACCAACTCTGGGAGCACTAAGCTCGCAACGATAACTCTCAACATCTCATCCTGCCGCTCCCGCGCGCTAGGATTCGATGTCTACGCTAAGGGCGTGAGCTATGGCTAGGGAGTCAACCGCCTAGTTTATTCCCCCTTGGCCCAACGGTCAAAGGCGGTTTTTTCCCGCCGATGACAATAAAACACCCCACGTAACCGATAGATTCCTAATCCATATCGATTTCCTAGTCCTATGGCCGCATTAGGGAGAACCTACGAAGGGGTTATCACCAAAATCCCAGATTTGGGAACTACTCACACATTTTAGGTAAAAAAACAATCTAAATGAAAATCGACTGTTAAAAACATAATCCGGCGATTGAAAGTTAGTAAAAGCAATGCAAATAACACTATTTTAAAGTTTGGTAAAGATCAGACAACTTACAAATATCAAATAAATTCCAGCCGTCACAAAATGGAGAGAAAACAGAAAAAATACAACAACCACGTTTCTGGAAACCTTGGGCTTCTATATATAGAAAACGACGTCACCGATCGGGTGAAGAATCAACCGATCGGGTGACCTGCTTCGTTCTTCGGCAGCAATCTTCAGGACTTCACCCGGTCAGGCGACACGGTCGGTTGGTGGAAGCTTCTAGCCGTTTGGATCTTGAACTCATCGGGTGAACCGATCGGTTGATAAATCAACCGATAGGTTGGAATTGTCGCCTAAAAAGACAGAAACTTCAGACGTATTGGCACGGTCTGTTGGCGATAGGGTGAGCTCTCTGGGTCATCTCTTTGGGGAAATTGGCTACAGATGAACCAATCGGGTGTTGGTCACCCGATCGGTTGGAGTTCAGCTTCAAATTCCCGAGAGATCAGTCGGGCCGAACAGGTCTCCGACCCAGTCGGTTGAAGCTCACTTCGCTTCAGCTGCTGTCTGGGTCGTGCACGCGTGCATCACCCGATCAGTTGGCTGTATCCAACCGATCGGGTGGGGGGGCTGAAAGATAGAAATCTTTGTTGTTTGACCCCCAGGATCACGCGTGACTCCTCCCGTTGCTCCAGGGACTTATGATATCCTCGTTATGTGTCCCTTATGCTGACAAACTCCTGCAAACACGCAAAAACACGGAAAAGTGAAGGAAAACTAGAAAATACGAGAAAACGGATACGAGACGGCGGAAAATAACGGAAAACACGAAGAAGACGTGCGTGAATATGTAAAATTTACACACACGTCCGATAAATAATCACTTGATAAGGATCCCCTGCAAAGAAGCTTCTCAGATTCAGATGCAGATGCAGTCTTATCTACGGATTTTATGTAATCTATGTAACATTTACTTTTTCAGAGTTACAAAGCCTTGTAATACTATATCTTAGTCTCCTAGATTCCCTTACTCAGAATTCTACATGTCCCAATTTTGAAAATTCATACCCAGAAAATTGGCTGAGCAATTTCCAAATTGGTCGACCAATTTTTAATCTTCGCATTTGACTATGGGATTTCTTGAGCAAACTCCCTTGACCATGTAGATTCTGAAACTGCCTTCCAATGGTCAAAATTCCTTTTCTAAATTTTGGTCGACCAATTTTATTTTTTCGTCGACCAAACACAAAACTAGCCGTTTGATGCCCAAACTTCCCAGAGCTGTTTATGACCATTTCCCAACGTCATTAACACTTCTCAACCGTCCCAAAACACTATATATAGAGGGGTAGACCCTCTCTTTCAAGACACACTTTCCTCTTCTTTACTGTCATTTTTGTTGAAATGAAGCCTCTGATTTTCTTAAGTATTCGGCCATTAGTTGTTCTATTCTTATTTGCAAGAAGAAATCATTAGATTTCTCTCTTCGTTTAAGAACGGAAGAACTTGGATTTCAACACTTTTGGAAAAGTTGTTCTTTTATTATTTGTAAGAAGAAATCAATAGATTTCTCTCTTCATTTAAGAACGGAAGAACTTCAATTGTGTTTCAGCATTTCATATATTGAAACATTGAAGTTTCATTTTTTAAACTCCAATCCTTTAAAGTCATGTTACATATTCATTACAAGGCTATAAGGTGTTTATTTTCTTTTATTTCATTACAAAGTTATTTGGATCTCTTGAAGAGAGATTGTACAAAGTTTGGAACACTGGAGGTGTTGCCATTTTTGTAAAGTTGGTGCTTGTCGGGCAAGTGATTATAGTTGATTGAAAATCTCTACTGGGAGTAGAGGACTGGACTAGGATCAAGAGGATCCGAACCAGGATACATCTCTGTGTTTGCGATTGATTTATTTTCAATACTTGTCATTTCATTTCTGTGCCATCTTTGCAAATATCAATAACGTTTTATTTGCAACAGTTTTTATTATATACACTATTCACCCCCTCTAGTGTATTGATCCATACAGGCTAAAATTACATGTCCGCCCCCGCTTCTCTCTCTCCCTCTCTCTCTCTCTTTCTCCCCCTGTCTCTCTCTGTCTCTCTCTTTTCAAAAACCCCGCCCCGCCCCCTTGGCTCCGGCCATCGACCGGAGTAGCACCGACAGCGCTACACAGTGCCGACGGCGCATCCATCTTCCCCCTCTCTCTTCCTATCTCCCTCCCACCCCCTCTCTCTCTCTAATCCCCACTCAGCCTTAGCTCCGGCGACTTAGCCAGAGCAACGCCGCCGAAACCAGCCACCGCCGACGGCACATCCCTCACCCACCTCCCCCCAATCCCTCACCCCTCTCAATCCTCTGCCCCCCCGCCCTTTGCTCCGTCAAATCATCGGAGTTGTGCCCAAAAATCGGTTGCCCGAGCACCCTACCCGAGCACACCCTGTGCTCGGGCCGAGCAGCCCCCACTCCCCCCTATTTCCATCTCACTTCACCCCCATCTCCCATATATCCGACCTACCCCCTACCCTACCTTTTCCACATTTTGATCTTCAAACCGAACTATTTTCGGTATTGCCTAATCTTATTTCCACATCTTATAGCAGGTACGCGAGGATCTTGGTTTGGATAAGCTTGGGGGATAGCTTGGACTCAGGCTTCGCACGTGCATTCCACTTCCGCTTTCGTAGCTACGCTCGGTGTTGGTATACTCCTTCCACTCCTTATTTTTTACCATATCATCGTACCTAGTCGTTTGCCACTTGCACGATGCCTCCTCGTCTTCGACCGAAGAAGACTCAGCCGACAAAGAGGAAGGCCACCACTGGTCCCTCCTCTTCCCGGCCTACATGACGCCATCGGTGTTCACCCTCACCCTTACCCAAGCCGTACTTGGACGATTCATCGTCCTCGTCCGGCTCGTCATGATCCACCACACACATGCCTCTAGCCATAGAGGCACCACATACCACCCACCCTACCACTCCTCCCATCCCCACCACCGCTCCTCCACCATGTCCCGTCCCACCACCGGCCACCCCGAGGACATACGATATCGTCTTCAGGGATGACGCTCACCGCGAGCATTTCTTGGCCATGTCCCACTGCACCATCGTCCCTACTCACTTCGCGCACATCCCCACCCTTCAGTGCCTTGGACTCCCGCAAGGGGTCCATATGCTTTACCAGGTCATTGTTTTTGACCACCTCCTCGCAGTCCACGCTCGCACCTACACACGCCTCACATTAGAGGCGTTGAGCTCTATTTTCGTCACCCCAGCGGGTGACGGCATTAGCTTCCAGCTGCTTGACCACGACGTAGTCATCACGCATGCCATGATCCGTGCTTACTTCCACTTTCCCGACATCCCGATTGCACATTTGCTTTCTCCCCAGACTTCGAGCCCACATCGTTCGATGCCAAGCTGTTTTGGTATCGCATAATAGGTCTGTAAGGATATTGCCCTAGAAGGGAGAAATCCTCTTGTATCATCCCCATGCCTCTGCTACGCCCAGCGCCACCTCGCCACTACTCTCTTTTCTAGGCCAAAGGTTAGGACACTCTCCCTTCCTGAGCTTTCCCATCTTATGGGGATGACTCGACCTCTGCGCTTCCACCCAGATGGTACACTCCACCCTTTTCTACTCTCCGACGTAGCCCACTGGCTATGTCATCGCCTTCTTCAGACCGCCCACGTCGCCACCGATATCTGTTACGGCAGATTTTTCACCATTTTCACCCAGATGCTCGGCCTAGAGATTCCTGATCGTCTAGTGACTCCCACCAGGCATACTAGCTTGACGATGGATGTGCTCACTCGCATGTCCATCATCTGGCCACACGGTGATCATCACTGGATTTACCTTTTAGGCACCCACCACGAGCAGTACCTCTTCCTACCCCACCCCGCCCTCACCCATATCACTCCATTCATGCTTGACTGGATCACTACCCGCATTTTTCCCATTCCCCCATCCACGTCATGTAGCCACCTGGAGCGCCGGTCGATGACGACATTGACGACTGGGTGCTTAGTTTTGATGAGGATGAGCCAGACATCGCTGCCCTCGTGGCAGCCCAGCCACCCCACCATGCACACCCACCTCCACCTGGGAGCAATTCTGTTCCCACTTCTGTTAGTGCTCCCACCACCCCACCACCACCACCGTAGAGACCCCGGGGACTGTCCACACCTCTACACCGGAGGTCGCTACCTCTGTCTCCGCCGTGCCTGGACCTAAGGGCACGGTTGACTCTGCTGCTCTCGATCGTACTTCTCCCCCCTCTAGAGCCAGCAAGTTCCTTCACTCCTGAGCCTACCGATTCACATATCTCGGAGCACATCTCTGCCAGCTTTCTTTTTGCACTTGTGGACTTTCTCACTTCCCTTCCCACCACTTTATGGTCCATAGTTCCTCTATCTGGCACTTCTTCTGCACCAGCATCAGCATTTTTCTCCGAGAGCGTCGTGGTGTCTGTCACCACTTCTGTTGCCACGACGTCTCTTATTTCTGATGCTGTTGCTACTTCTGTTTCTGCACCAGATCTCGGATCCATTCCATGCACATCCTCTTCCTCCGAGATCCATGCTAGACTTCCCTCCCCTGACTTCCAGTTCAGACCTCGGGTATCAACTGCCCGTGGGTACACTGCGAGGATGGTCTCTAGCAGTTCATGCCCACCCCTTAGCTCCCGTGCCACAGACACACAGCTTTCCACGATGGAGCATGAGTTCATCACCCCGAGGCATGCCTTTGACACCCTCTCGGACTCGTTCTCCATTTTCCAGAAGTCCGTGGAGCGGGACCTCACAGACATTCTTGACATTCTTATGTATCAGCGTGCACCCACCGTCATACTTGCACCAGCCCCTCCTCCCAGGCCAGACCCTATCCCTCCTGCAACTCCTGCACCGCTCACTGTGCCTCACTCTCAGGCTTCTGCATGGCATGTCAATTCCTCCCTTGAGCCGGTTTCACCTCAGTTGGAGATTTTCGTTGTCGACACACTTGTTCCCACATATGTCGACACTCCGGCTGTTACACCTCTGTCTGAGCCTGTCGTCTCTTCTGTTTCTTCACCAGCTGACACACCTGTCTAGCCTTCACCTTCTGTGCTGGTTGTTCTCATCTCTGATCCCAAGCAGTCAGACCCATCATCACCTCCAGAAGGTGATGCCGCATCTTGATCTTTTTACTATTTTTTCTACAGTCACCCCCTATAATTTTTTGTGCCCATCTGTCTCTTCGGGGCCCTGACCTTGCATAGCTTGGGGAGACACTTTTGTACCGCATGCATTCCATCATTTTGCATTTGAATCATGACAACATTTGCATCATTCGCCTGCCTGTTCATATTTTTGCATCTTAGGCATTAGGACAAGCACTTTTCCTTTTCTTATTTGTCTTTTCGTTTTTACCTTATTATTTTCCTTTATTTGCCACCCGCCCACCCTAGCCTCATTTTCCCTACTTGCTAGCGTGTTCTCAACAGTGAGGAAACTGCTGTGTTTAGCTTGGTGGTGAGCTCTATCCCTTTTATTTTCATTATTTTCCATTTTCTTTCATTTTACACCTTTTTATTTTTATTTTCCACCACTTTTTCACCGTTTCATTTTTTAGCATCACGTTTTCCATGTTTGGTTCGCATGCATGCATGCTTTTATTTTATTTTCTCTGCCTTTCTTCTCCCCTTTTGCTAGATATATTCCATATGATGATATCTCTCTTAGCTTTAGTAACTATCATGATGCTTACTACTTTTGCCATGCTACTTAGAGTATTTCAGCTCTTACTATTCATATGCTTGCTTATATATTCTACTGACGATCTCTCTTTATGAATGCATGAAATGAATTGAAACTGAATTGATGCAGTAGTATTTGGTATGATCATGTTGGATATGCACCGAAATTCACGCATCTTTAGAATATTTGAAGCATCTGCTTTGATTATCGTCTTCCCTTCTGTTGCATGACTGCTATTATTGTATGCTTTACTGCATGACTACATTATTCGTTGAAATGAATGAAAATATCTGTGCTTGCTTATGAGTTTAGTTGGAGTATTATCTTATTAAACCATTGTGCACATCTTATGAGTGAACTAAGTGATTACATTATTTCATTCTCAACATATCTTATTATTCTCTACATGTCACTTGGGCTCACCCCCTCTGCAGCTACATATACTGCATCTGATTCCCAAAAATCCCAAAAGAAAAAGTTAGCTTCTAAAAGCCCAAAAAGCCAAAAAGGAGCCAAAATAAATGTTTATCCTATTGCTTCAATCCAAAAAAAGAGAAGAAGAAAATACTTCCTATATCTTACTATTTTAAGCTACAGAAATACTTGGGAAAAAGCGACAAAATTCCTTTATCTTTAGATTCGATGCCTCAACCTAAGCTTGGGGGGTGAATCCATTTGATTATACGAGTGAGTATGCCATTAGATTGGAGTTGTGGACATTTGGGGATATTTGATTACTCAGACTTTGCGAAATATATTAGCTACGTAGATTTTTCATGATTTGAGATGGGTATATGAATGACATGATCTTTATTCTATTCTCTATTGCATGCTTGGTGTGACTCTTATATGTTTCATTTATCTCTATTGATTGAACAGTGCGTCGCCAACATGTTTATACTAGACTCTATGAATTGAATGATGTGGATATGAATAGATTGCATGAATTTAGAAGATCCCTTCCTTTGTTCTTAAATGCTTGCAAGCAATATGTTTAGCTAAGATATGAAATTCTTATTAGCAGTGATCTATTTTTCGAAGCATTGTGATATGTTGCTATGGCTTGAGATCTGACCGAATACTCTAGCACTCTCATCCATTTTCCATTGTTTTTCTATTTCTTTATTTTTATCGCCCGATGAGCCTCGCAATGTGTCCACATTTTACCTATTTTTACCGCATCATTTCATGTCATTTCAGCCTCCAAACTCCATATTTTCACATATTATCGTGCTTCTAACGCCATATTCGAGTTTTGTATAGCCTTTTGGATTTTCAGGAGTTTTGGAGCAAATCGGAGCTATTTTGGGACATGGACACATCTGACACGTCAGACACGTCATTGGCATGGCTCCATGAGAGTTTGCCACGAATTGGAAGAAGATTGGAGGAGAGGAGGAGAAGAGAACGAGAAATGGAAAGATTCAGATCAGTTTCCCAGGTGACTCGACCGAGTAGCACCAGCTACTCAGCCGAGCTGACACGCTGAAATCGCACAGGAAACGGCTCTGACATACTTGACCGAGCATACAGCCGACTCGACCCGAGTCGTACCAAACAGATGAAGATTTCGAGCTTCTCTCCAAGGCATCCCAGCTCGACCGAGCAGCAAAGCAACTGGACCGAGCAGCTCACCTGCTCGACCCGAGTCGAAAAGAAACATAGCGACGTTTTGGAGGAATTTCGGATCTACTGTAGCTCGACCGAGTAGGGGGATACTCGACCGAGTAGCCTGGATCTGCCAGATGCAGAAGCAGCAGCATGGAGAGCCTGTAGCTGACTCAACATAGCAGGCTCATCTATTCGGTCGAGTAGCCGACGCGACCAGACTAGTTTGTGGGCCCAAGTGCCCAGATTATCTGAGATTTTTTGGAATCTTTCCCCTATGTATTTAAGGACATTCTTAGCTTTATTTTCAGGAGGAACTTTAGAAAAACTCTTAGTTTAGTTTTAATTTGGGGTTTGGAGAACTTATGCCATCGCTATTTTGTATGAAGTAAATCTTGGATTTTTACTATTGTTTCGCGCAAGGAATCTTGTCTTCTCAATTCTCTTTGGATTGTTATTGCTTCTCAACTCGTTGGTAACGATTCTTTACACTTTCTATTGCTTTTTGATGTTTTCCATTGCCGTGATGAATTATATTGCATCTATTGAATATTTTGTCGTTTCTTCTAGGATGCGTGAGTAGTTCCATCTAAGTCTAATGGATTAGCCCACAGATTTTAGGATCGAGATGCAAAGTAAGGACTTTTAGGTTGTGTTGGAATAAAAGGGAAGTATTTGGTTGATCTTGCAAAGTTTGTAGGAGAACTCGTACTGAGATCGTGCCTTCGGTCGGTGGAATCGATTGGCTTAAGGAGTATCCTATAAGCTTAATTAGGGAGTTAGTGGATTCAATTAGGACTCTTGACCATGCCCAGCTCGTGTCTTGATGGGATCCATCGACGAACTATATTACTAATTGACGGCTACCGCCATTGCGTCATTAGGAGCCACCAAAATACATCGAAGCTCTAACCACGAGAGTGGCGTGAGCTGAGATCATTCCATCCAAGAGAGTGGCACGAATATTGTTGATTCTTAATGCACGTGTCATGTACGCCTACAGGTTAATGTGATACGTAGATTCATGATGCTTAGAACCATGAATTCCACATCCTGAATGCGACAATCCCTATAAAACCAATACAATGTAAGAGTCCTAACCAAGCATCGATGTCCGACGATCCTAGTGGTGAGTCCTAAAGCCCTAGTCTTTATTAATTGTTCAGAATCCATACAAACAACCTTTCGAAACCGACTGCTACTTATATTCTGAGATTTAAAAATAACCCAAGACAATAACATTCATACCTTCCCTGTGGGATCGATATCTTTTATACTATTACTTGACCTCGTACGCTTGCGTAAAGTGCCGGGGATTCGAATTTAGCATACATTTAGCACTTGGTGTTCATGTCTTTGCTAGGTGAGTTCTAGGTGTTAGTTCACGGGCGATCACAGTACTGGGAGAATGGCTCAGAATAGTCATTCTATTTGGATGCAGCTCTATCGAGCTGGCTATCTGCTCGGTCGAGTGGGGCGTGTCTGTTCTCGTTGGAGTTTCTTCGTGTCAGATCGGTCGAGTGCTGATCGGTCGACCGAGTAGCCTGGGAAACAGACTCAAATTGCCTCTAAAGCTCTCAACTCTTGTGCTCTTCTCCTCCTCTCATCCAATCTTCTTTCTTCCCCTGCTGAACACCTATGAAACCTGGCCAATAATGCTTCGGATGCCTCGAATGTGTCCGTGTTCTATAATTGCTCCGATTCGCTCCAAAGTTTCTGAAAATCCATAAATCTATATGAAACTCGAATATAACGTTAGAAGCATGATAATATATGAAAATATGAACTTTGGATGGCGAATATGATATGAAATGATGCAGTAAATGTATGTAAAATATGGACACATCAAAATCCCCCAAGCTTACCTCTTACTCGTCCTCGAGGAAGACGAATGGGAGGCTCGTCGGGCGATAAAAATAAGAAATAGGAAATGGATGAAAAATGGAGGGAGGCGCTAGATTATTCGGTCAGATCTCAAGCCATAAGATACATATCACGATACTCCGAAAAATGAAACACATGCTATAGAGATTTCATATCTTATAAAAATTACAGCACTTGCAAGCTTTTAAGAGCAAAGAAAGGAACTCTCTAAATTCATACAATCAATTCATATCCACTACATGCAATTCATAGAATCTAATATACGAATGTTGGCGATGCAATTTTCAATCAAAAGTTATAAATGAAGCATCTAAGAATCACGCCAAGCATGCAATAGAGAATGGAATAGAAGTCATAGCATTCACATATTCACGTCAAATCATAAGAAATCTCCAAGCTAAGTTATTTCGCCAAGTTTAAGCATTATAAAACATCCACATTCATGCACAACTCCACTCTAATTTCGTATTCACTCATATGGTCAAAAGATTTCGCCCTCCTAGCTTAGCTTGAGGTATCACATCTAAGGGAAAAGAATAGGGAAAATGGGATTTTTGGCCGTGGTTTACCCAAGAAATTTTTGTAGCTCCAAGTAGAGAGAGAGAGAGAGAGAGAGAGAGAGAGAGAGAGAGAGAGATATATATATATATATATATATATATATATATTATAAAAGAGGGATGTTATCAAGAGAAATTGGATAAGAGATATTGGACAAGAGAAATTGGACAAGAGATATCTATATTATAAAAGAGGGATGTTATCAAGAGAAATTGGAAAAGAGATAACTATATTATAAAAGAGGGATGTTATCAAGAGAAATTGGATAAGAGATATTGGACAAGAGAAATTGGACAAGAGATATCTATATTATAAAAGAGGGATGTTATCAAGAGAAATTGGACAAGAGATATTGGACAAGAGAAATTGGATAAGAGATATCTATATTATAAAAGAGGGATGTTATCAAGAGAAATTGGACAAGAGATATTGGACAAGAGATATTGGATAAGAGATATCTATATTATAAAAGAGGGATGTTATCAAGAGAAATTGGACAAGAGATATTGGACAAGAGATATCTATATTATAAAAGAGGGATGGTTATCAAGAGAAATTGGATAAGAGATATTGGACAAGAGAAATTGGATAAGAGATATCTATATTATAAAAGAGGGATGTTATCAAGAGAAATTGGATAAGAGATATTGGACAAGAGAAATTGGATAAGAGATATCTATATTATAAAAGAGGGATGTTATCAAGAGAAATTGGATAAGAGATATTGGACAAGAGAAATTGGAGAAGAGATATCTATATTATAAAAGAGGGATGTTATCAAGAGAAATTGGATAAGAGATATTGGACAAGAGAAATTGGACAAGAGATATCTATATTATAAAAGAGGGATGTTATCAAGAGAAATTGGATAAGAGATATTGGACAAGAGAAATTGGACAAGAGATATCTATATTATAAAAGAGGGATGTTATCAAGAGAAATTGGATAAGAGATATTGGACAAGAGAAATTGGATAAGAGATATCTATATTATAAAAGAGGGATGTTATCAAGAGAAATTGGATAAGAGATATTGGACAAGAGAAATTGGATAAGAGATATCTATATTATAAAAGAGGGATGTTATCAAGAGAAATTGGATAAGAGATATTGGAAAAGAGAAATTGGACAAGAGATATCTATATTATAAAAGAGGGATGTTATCAAGAGAAATTGGATAAGAGATATTGGACAAGAGAAATTGGATAAGAGATATCTATATTATAAAAGAGGGATGTTATCAAGAGAAATTGGATAAGAGATATTGGACAAGAGAAATTGGATAAGAGATATCTATATTATAAAAGAGGGATGTTATCAAGAGAAATTGGATAAGAGAATTTGGACAAGAGAAATTGGATAAGAGATATCTATATTATAAAAGAGGGATGGATAAGAGAAAATCAAGAGATGAGATTTTGAGGGATAAGAGAGGAGGTGTGAAATTTTGCACATACCACCCCGGTTTTTGCTGGGGGGATTGGACAAGAGAAATTGGACAAGAGATATCTATATTATAAAAGAGGGATGTTATCAAGAGAAATTGGATAAGAGATATTGGACAAGAGAAATTGGATAAGAGATATCTATATTATAAAAGAGGGATGTTATCAAGAGAAATTGGATAAGAGATATTGGACAAGAGAAATTGGACAAGAGATATCTATATTATAAAAGAGGGATGTTATCAAGAGAAATTGGAAAAGAGATATTGGACAAGAGAAATTGGATAAGAGATATCTATATTATAAAAGAGGGATGTTATCAAGAGAAATTGGACAAGAGATATTGGACAAGAGAAATTGGACAAGAGATATCTATATTATAAAAGAGGGATGTTATCAAGAGAAATTGGACAAGAGATATTGGACAAGAGAAATTGGATAAGAGATATCTATATTATAAAAGAGGGATGTTATCAAGAGAAATTGGACAAGAGATATTGGACAAGAGATATTGGATAAGAGATATCTATATTATAAAAGAGGGATGTTATCAAGAGAAATTGGACAAGAGATATTGGACAAGAGATATCTATATTATAAAAGAGGGATGTTATCAAGAGAAATTGGATAAGAGATATTGGACAAGAGAAATTGGATAAGAGATATCTATATTATAAAAGAGGGATGTTATCAAGAGAAATTGGATAAGAGATATTGGACAAGAGAAATTGGATAAGAGATATCTATATTATAAAAGAGGGATGTTATCAAGAGAAATTGGATAAGAGATATTGGACAAGAGAAATTGGATAAGAGATATCTATATTATAAAAGAGGGATGTTATCAAGAGAAATTGGATAAGAGATATTGGACAAGAGAAATTGGACAAGAGATATCTATATTATAAAAGAGGGATGTTATCAAGAGAAATTGGATAAGAGATATTGGACAAGAGAAATTGGACAAGAGATATCTATATTATAAAAGAGGGATGTTATCAAGAGAAATTGGAAAAGATATATTGGACAAGAGAAATTGGATAAGAGATATTGGAAAAGAGAAATTGGACAAGAGATATCTATATTATAAAAGAGGGATGTTATCAAGAGAAATTGGATAAGAGATATTGGACAAGAGAAATTGGATAAGAGATATCTATATTATAAAAGAGGGATGTTATCAAGAGAAATTGGATAAGAGATATTGGACAAGAGAAATTGGACAAGAGATATCTATATTATAAAAGAGGGATGTTATCAAGAGAAATTGGATAAGAGATATTGGACAAGAGAAATTGGATAAGAGATATCTATATTATAAAAGAGGGATGTTATCAAGAGAAATTGGATAAGAGATATTGGACAAGAGAAATTGGAGAAGAGATATCTATATTATAAAAGAGGGATGTTATCAAGAGATATCAAGAGATGTTATTGGACAAGAGGATATATCTATATTATAAAAGAGGGATGTTATCAAGAGAAATTGGATAAGAGATATTGGACAAGAGAAATTGGATAAGAGATATCTATATTATAAAAGAGGGATGTTATCAAGAGAAATTGGATAAGAGAATTTGGACATGCGAAATTGGATAAGAGAATTTGGATATCTATTATATAAAAGAGGGATGTTATCAAGAGAAATTGGATAAGAGAATTTGGACATGAGAAATTGGATAAGAGAATTTGGATATCTATTATATAAAACAGGGAAATTGGATAAGAGAAAATATAAGAGATGAGATTTTGAGGGATAAGAGAGGAGGTGTGAAATTTTGCACATACCACCCCGGTTTTTGCATTTTTGCCCCTGGACCCTCCCCACACACCCACCCACACTTTTTATTCTCCCCCTTCCGACCATTGTTTCCCAGTCATTTGAAGATGTTGAATCTTATCCTACTAAGACAAAGCTTTGTCCTACGTGGCAAGTTTGTCCTAGGTGGCAATGACAATTTTGGGGGGACTTAAATTTTGGGAAAAAACTTAAATTTGGAGGGAAACTTGAAATTTTGTGGGAAAAAATTTGGGGGAACTTGAAATTTGGGGGGGAAAACTCAGCCATTAAATAAACATTGATGGGCACGGGTATGACTAGTCTATATTATAAAAGAGGGATGTTATCAAGAGAAATTGGATAAGAGAAAAAAAGAAATTGGATAAGAGATATCTATATTATAAAAGCGGGAGTTATAAAGAGAAATTGGACATTGGACAATAAAGAGTATCTATATTATAAAAGAGGGATCTTATCAAGAGAAATTGGAAAAGAGATATTGGACTATGGATAAGAGATATTGGACAAGAGAAATTGGATAAGAGATATCTATATTATAAAAGAGGGATGTTATCAAGAGAAATTGGATAAGAGATATTGGACAAGAGAAATTGGATAAGAGATATCTATATTATAAAAGAGGGATGTTATCAAGAGAAATTGGATAAGAGATATTGGACAAGAGAAATTGGACAAGAGATATCTATATTATAAAAGAGGGATGTTATCAAGAGAAATTGGATAAGAGAGGATTGGATGTTATCAAGAGAAATTGGATAAGAGATATTGGACAAGAGAAATTGATAAGAGATATCATATTATAAAAGAGGGATGTTATCAAGAGAAATTGGATAAGAGATATTGGACAAGAGAAATTGGATAAGGGATATCTATATTATAAAAGAGGGATGTTATCAAGAGAAATTGGATAAGAGATATTGGACAAGAGAAATTGGATAAGAGATATCTATATTATAAAAGAGGGATGTTATCAAGAGAAATTGGACAAGAGATATTGGACAAGAGAAATTGGATAAGAGATATCTATATTATAAAAGAGGGATGTTATCAAGAGAAATTGGACAAGAGATATTGGACAAGAGATATCTATATTATAAAAGAGGGATGTTATCAAGAGAAATTGGATAAGAGATATTGGACAAGAGAAATTGGATAAGAGATATCTATATTATAAAAGAGGGATGTTATCAAGAGAAATTGGATAAGAGATATTGGATGTTATCAAGAGAAATTGGATATATCTATATTATAAAAGAGGGATGTTATCAAGAGAAATTGGATAAGAGATATTGGACAAGAGAAATTGGATAAGAGATATCTATATTATAAAAGAGGGATGTTATCAAGAGAAATTGGATAAGAGATATTGGACAAGAGAAATTGGATAAGAGATATCTATATTATAAAAGAGGGATGTTATCAAGAGAAATTGGATAAGAGATATTGGACAAGAGAAATTGGACAAGAGATATCTATATTATAAAAGAGGGATGTTATCAAGAGAAATTGGATAAGAGATATTGGAAAAGAGAAATTGGACAAGAGATATCTATATTATAAAAGAGGGATGTTATCAAGAGAAATTGGATAAGAGATATTGGACAAGAGAAATTGGATAAGAGATATCTATATTATAAAAGAGGGATGTTATCAAGAGAAATTGGACAAGAGATATTGGACAAGAGAAATTGGACAAGAGATATCTATATTATAAAAGAGGGATGTTATCAAGAGAAATTGGATAAGAGATATTGGACAAGAGAAATTGGATAAGAGATATCTATATTATAAAAGAGGGATGTTATCAAGAGAAATTGGATAAGAGAATTTGGACATGCGAAATTGGATAAGAGAATTTGGATATCTATTATATAAAAGAGGGATGTTATCAAGAGAAATTGGATAAGAGAATTTGGACATGAGAAATTGGATAAGAGAATTTGGATATCTATTATATAAAACAGGGAAATTGGATAAGAGAAAATATAAGAGATGAGATTTTGAGGGATAAGAGAGGAGGTGTGAAATTTTGCACATACCACCCCGGTTTTTGCATTTTTGCCCCTGGACCCTCCCCGCACACCCACACACACTTTTTATTCTCCCCCTTCCGACCATTGTTTCCCAGTCATTTGAAGATGTTGAATCTTATCCTACTAAGACAAAGCTTTGTCCTACGTGGCAAGTTTGTCCTAGGTGGCAATGACAATTTTGGGGGGACTTAAATTTTGGGAAAAAACTTAAATTTGGAGGGAAACTTGAAATTTTGTGGGAAAACTTGAAATTTGGGGGAACTTGAAATTTGTGGGGGGAAAACTCAGCCATTAAATAAACAGTGCCCTATGGGCACGGGTAATGACTAGTATATATATATATATATATGGTTTGAACTTTTTGAACTTTTTGTTTCTCCCTTTTTTCTTTGTAGGAGCTATAGAATATGTATTTTTGGCTTTTGGCTCCTTTTTGGCTTTTTGGAATTTTTTGGCGCTAGCTTTTTCTTTTGCAATGGATTTTTTTTGGAAAAGATGTTGTATAAGTAGCTGCAATGGGGGTGAACCTAAGTGACAAGTAGAGAAATAAAGATATGTATGGAGAAAGAAGTAATATAACACTCAGTTCACTCTAAGATGTGCACAAACTGTTCAAAAGATAATACATCAACTAAAACTCATATGTAAGCATTGATATTCTTAATCATCTCAATGAATAATGAAGTCAGGCAGTAAACATATCATTCATATCAAGCATGCAGCAGAAGGTGAAATAAGAAAATAATATGGATGCTTCAGATATACAAATGATGCTTGAATCTTGGTGCATTTCCAACAAAACCATACTAAACACTAATCCATACTTCCAGCTTCAATAAATTTCATGCATTCATTTAGAGAAGTCATCAAATTATATATATATATATATATATATATATATATATATATATATATATATATATATATATATATATATATATATATATATATATATATGAGGGGGGATCCGATTTTTGCGGAGGCGATCCGCAGCTTGCGGCCGACGGCGGAAGTTGCTCAGGTGAGGGGGTTGTAAAGGTTGTGTCGGCTTCCTCTTCCAAGCCTTCGGAGGAGGTTACCTCTTCTTTGTCGAAGAGGGGAATAGGGCTTGGATCTGGGGATGGCGGATCGGGAAAGTCTTCTGAGGACTCAGGGTCGGATTGGCAAGAGGTTCGAAGGAGGCGAGTGAGGAACCATGTGGGTACTACTCAGGCAAGAGGGAATAATTGGCGTACGTCACCGCGAAGAGAGGTGCATCCTAGGCGCTCTTCAGGCGCTCAACCAAAGGCTAAGGGGATGGGCGGGGACTCTGCATCACAAGTGTTTGGTAAATTGCCCCTTAGACCTAATATTCCTATTACCATTGATACTAGCATCGAGAAACGGTCGTGGATTGATGTATGTGCTGAACACCGAACATATGGGGAGGGTTTGGCAATGAAACTTGTCCTGCCTCAGATTGCAGAAGATGGCACTACTCGTGCGAGGGTCACTGGAGATTTAGTGGAACGGGGGGCCGAGAGATGGAAACATACTCTTGTTGGCTATGTTCTTGGCGACATACCGTACTATGGCCAGATTGTTGCGTGGATTGAGCGCCTGTGGCGATTGAAGAAGAGGGTTCAGGTGTATAGTAAGGACAACGGGTTCTTCTACTTTCGTTTTGAATCCCCAGAAGATTGCGAGAAGATACTTAAAGGAGGGTGATCGCTCCAAAATGCAACCCAAGAGCACAACATAGTCAAAAACTTGGTCGGCCCCGGATACACACCCGGAGAACGATTGTAGTTTTACCGCAAGCGCACGGCGTAGTTGACCGACGCCCCACGAGGTATGCGACGGCGCGGTGTCGTTTACCGCAAGTTTCACGGTTAGTGTAGGGTGCGGGAATATCGAACTCAGGGAGGCGAGGTTGTGCTTGAGTCAGGTTGGACCTAAATCACCCCGAGGGGCGAGCTAGCCCGAATCGGTGGATGGTTGTTACGAAAGGAAACAAGAGCGTAAGAGCGAAAAGAAAGTAAACCCGGGACTTTGGTTTCCAACCCGACGTGAGACTCTCGCCGACGCGGCCTACGGGTATGGATAGCCATCGGTATTAGGGTCTAATGGTGGGACGTTGCCTCTGAAAGTGGTACCCGGCGTCCCATGGGCCCGATATTCCGGTCGGTGCCCAGGATGATACACCGGACTTCCCGGATTCGATCAGTGGGCACTCCCGTGTCCATAAACACTGATCGATCCCGGGAGCACTAAGCCTGCAACGATGACTCCCAACGTCTCGTCCTGCCGCTCCCGCGTGCTAGGATTCGACGTCAACGCTAAGGGTGTGAGCTATGGCTAGGGAGTCAACCGCCAAGTTTATTCCCCCTTGGCCCGACGGTCAAAGGCGGTCTTTTTCCCGCCGATGACAATGAAACACCCCGCGTAACCGTTAGATTCCTACTCCCTATCGATTCCCTAACCCTACGGACGCATCGGGAAGAGCCCCCGAAGGGGTTTCCACCAAAATCCCAGATTTGGGAACTACTCACAAAAATTCATGAAAAAGCGATCTAAATGAAATTTAACCGTTGGAATCATAATCGGACGATTGCAATGCAGAAGTAATAGAGTAATAAAGACAATACTAAAATTTTAGAAAGATCTGAAAACTTACAAAAGAGTAACAATTACAGCCGTCACAAGGAAATAAAACAGTAGAAAAACAGCAACTTTCGTTTCTGGAACCCTAGGGGTTCTATATATAGGCCGTCGCATCAACCGATCGGTTGACAAGTCAACCGATCGGTTGATCCGTTACAAATAAATATCAGAAAACGGCGAGTTTTCACCCGATCACATGAACCGATCGGGTGAGTTCTTGAGCGACCGGTTGGATCTTGGAGCGGTCGGGTGAATCGGCCGGTTGAACGCCCGTGTCTTCAGCTTATCTTCTTCAGCTACAAATGAACCGATCGGGTGAGAATCACCCGATCGGTTGGAATTCTGCTCGAGAAAACAGAGAACAGCCGCCCGCAGAACCGGTCTGTGAACCGGTCGGGTGACTTCTTCGTGAGCTGCGGCAGCGACTGGTTGGTGCACGCGTGCATCACCCGATCGGTTGGAGATGACCAACCGACCGGGTGAGGGGCTGAAAGATGAATACTTCGCCGTTTGACCCCCTGGATCACGCGTGACTTCTCCCGTTGCTCCGGGGACTTGGGATATCATCATTAAACGTCCCCTACGTGGTCAATCCCCTGCAATCATGGACAAACAAAGAAAAGTGAAAGAAAACGGGAAAACATACGAAAACGAATAAGAGACGGCGGAAAAACACGGAGAAACACAAAAGAAAACGTGCGTGAATATATGAAATATAGACGCACGTCAAAATCCCCCAAGCTGAACTCTTCCTCGTCCTCGAGGAAGACGAGTGAGAGTAGGAGCTCGGAAGGGAAAAATAGAGAGGAAGAAAGAAAAAGAAAACTATAAGCCCTAGATCGTCCATCAGAGCCATCAAAATCAAAAACGACACACCAAGCAAGCAAACGCCAAATCACACCACTAAACCTAGGAAAGCGAGTCCAAATAAGTGTCGTGGGTCCACGCAGTGAAGCGCGAGTGAGCGTTGTCGTGTGCCAGCAAATGGTGAAGCTTTCTACGATGTGCAATGAGGCTCGATATACACAAATCCAGGATATGACCCAAAATATCGATCCGAATTGAATTAAGCGGCGAATATAAGCTCAAGCATGCATGAGAGGAGTGGGAATAGAAGCGTATCATGCATCGGGGACTCCACAACTAGGGTTAAGGAAATCACGCCACTATAGCCTAGATACTAGCTAAATAGCTCCTAAGCCAAGTGTTTTTGATAACGACGTGGGTTGAGATGATGTGGAGAAGAACACTCGGTGCAAATTCTCGCCTTCCCTTTATTCTCGGCAAGTAGGAAAATATTCACACGGGAATTTTTTTTGGGTTTTGGGTATTTGCATATTTTTTTGGCTTTTTGGCTATACAATCTTTTTCTTTTCTTTTCTTTTTGGGTTTTTCATTTCTTTTCTCCCATTTTTTTGGATTTTTGGGTTTTTGGCTATACACTTGTGTACTCTCCCAAGTGGGAGAACGGTACACGACGAGGGGATTTGCACCAAGTAAAACAAAAAAGAAGTCGAAATCTAAACACTTGGGCAAAGGAAACTATTCTCGCTAAATAGAGCATAGGCTAAATGGGTTATCCTAGTCCTTAGTTGTGGAATCCTGACGCATGCGAATTGAAGTATACGATATAAATATAGCATGCATATAGAAACAGGCATTAGAAGCAAATACCGCATATTCAATATCGAAGCATGATAATCTAGGGGTCATTCCTGGACTGGTATATGAAGTAAAATCACCAAGCAGAAGCACACCAAATGTTAGTCACGACACACGATTCACAAAAAGCTGAGTGGACCCACGATGCGTGAAATGCAAGAGGACTCGAAATCCTAGGGTTAGTGGGTGTGATTGTCGGTGCAGTGCTAGGTGTGTGTGTGACTTTGTGGAGATTCATCATAGGATTCATTTCTAGGAGAAAGAGCTAAAGAAAGAAGGAAAAATAAAAAAAAGAAAAACACGATGGAAAACGACTCAAATAAACGAAAAGAAGGACTCAAACGACGCACACAGTGCGACTCCCCCAAGCTGAAGTTTGCATTGCCCTCAATGCAATATCAGTGAGTACGGGAGGGCAATGAAAATGGGGGGGATACGCACTGACACAAAAAGAAATGAAAACGAGGAAAACACATAGATGAAAATGAAAAAGAAAGAAAGATTGAGAACAAAATCAAACAATACGAAAAGAAAAGTAAAAATAAAATCACACGACACGACACTCAAAAAGTGAAAAACAAGCACACACACGACAGCACACAAAACAGACGTCCCCCAAGCTAGACCAGAAAGTGCTAGCGAAATGATGTGATCAATGAAATCCAGATATAAGCAAGGGGGAGTCAAAAACAAAAGAGGGAAAATCAGAAAGCAGCAGAAGGTGAGTCCTCGTCCTCCTCGGAAGAGGGTGGGGATGGGTGGTCGGGGGAGGCTGGGGGTGTGCTGAGAAGTGGGGAATGAGGTGAAGGAATATGGGCAGTGGTGGTGTGAATGATGGGAGGAGTGTCGGTGGTGGTGGGTGGTGGTGGTAGGAAGGCGAGCAAGGCGGTGGTGAGAGGAATGGAAATGGAGGAAGTAGATGTGGTGGTGACGGTAGTGGGAGGTGGTGGGAGGGATCTGGAGCGTACCGGTAATTTCCTCCGACGCACATATGGAGTGACGGAGGAAGAGGGAGGTAGCGTGGGTGCGGTGCAAGTGGTCGGGAGGGGTGAAGTGGATGTCGGGATGGGACGTGGAGGTGGAGAAGATGAGTGTGGAGAGGGGGGTGATGGATGTGGGGAAGTGTGGGTGGGTGGAGGAGAAGATCGCCGGGGTGGTGAAGGTGGGGGTGGTGAAGGTGGAGGTGGTCCGTGGATATGAGTAAGAAGGCGGAGAATGGCGGCCACGTTCCTCTCAAGTGCGAGGAAACGTGGGTGAGTAAGAAAGGAGGATGGTGATGGGTCCGAGGAAACGGAGGACATCGCGAGCTCACGAAGGGCAGCGACCTCCCTCTCAAGTCCCAGACGGGCAGATACCTGACGACGACCAAAAGATGTAGACCGACGCGAGGCAGAGGTGGTGCCGCCAGGTAAGGTCGAAGAGGTGCCGGCGGCAGTGGTCATGCCGGCACAGGTGACAAGGCCAGAAATGGCCGCAAGGAGGTGCTCAGACGTGATCGGTCCCGGAGCAGAAACAGGACGACTCGGGCCAGCCCCTAAGTCTCCCCCAGACGCAGGGATGTCCTGCTCGCCTAAGTGGGCGGCAGGGGACGGTGATCTGCGGGCGCCTGCGGGAAAGAAAGGAAGATTCAACCCCGCAAAGAAGTCGAGATCAGGAGGGAAAGTCCAATCTCCCACGAGAGCAATGGTCATGCGAGCGGGGTTGGGCAGAATGGTGTAAGGGGCTGGGGGGTGGCCATAATGAAATATGAAGCGGCCATCCGAGCGGGGCTTGATCATGTGGATGTGCCGCAGGACATCAATATCGAGATGTGAGGGTCCTGCGGCAGCTGGAAGATTATTGGGGATGGTGATATTGAATTGGGCGTGAGAGAATATGATCGTGATGATGCCCCCACAACAGAACTTTCCCTTCCCGGCCCGGCTGATCTCGAGTAGCTTGTAAACAAGCCAATCACTACTATGGATGGGGACGGTAGGGGCCCTGAAGCTGACTCCATCATCATCCCGGACATAAGGAAAAGTCATGGCCCAAAGGATAAAAAGGTCAGGGATAGTCACAGTACCAGACTCGTCCCTAGGAAAGAATGCAGATGAGATGATCCTGTGGGCTAAACGAAACACGGGATGAATGATGGAGGAGGCCTTGGCCCTTCCTCGAGGGTAATCACGGATCAAAGTGAGACGGAACCAGAATTGATCGACATCAAACTCGGGTGTGTACCCGTAGTGTCGGATGGAATCATCCCCGAGATTGGGGAAACCAAATATATCGTTAATCGTGCTCAGATTCATGGTGACACTACGGTTACGCACCCTGAATTTAATGATCGACCCGGACTCCCAAGTAAGTGTGGAGAGGAATTCGAGTGTGAGTGCCGGGTAGGATACTGCATGTGCATTAAGGAAGGCCAACCATCCTAAGTTAGCGAAAAGAGATTCGACCTCGGTGAAGACACCGAGATCGACGAGTGTACGTGCGTGCGGGAACTTAGTGGATAGATGCCCTCGAGCATCAAGCCTACGGTAAAAATCTTTGTGCTCCTGGTTCCGAAAAATATACCCATGCGGGCCCAACATTGGGTCCACAGGGGGGACAACAGGTGGAGGAGGGCCAAGTGTAAGTGCTCGTGTATGGGAAGGGGGGCGTGTTTGTTTTCGTCTTTTTCGAGACGGCTCCTCTTCCCGCATGATACCTTTTCCCTTATCCTTATCTTTAGCCATGTGTGTGAGAGTGGGCAAGAATTAGTGCAAAAATCGTGGATACACACTAACACAAACAAACGAGCAAGCACAATAAGTAGGGCAAATGTATAAAATAGGCTTAGGAGCGAGTTTACCCAATTGCAGTGGTGGAGCTTGCTCGTTGATGTCCCCTCACTGTTCAGCGAGAGAAGCTTGGAGCCGCGGCGAACTCCTTCGGCAATAATTTTCGAAACGGGGGTGGTTTGGGGGAAAATTAGGTCAAAATCTCGGAATGGGAGGAGAGAGAGGGTGTAGATGATGGGGGGTTGATGAGGGAGGTGGAGAGTGGGAGTAATGGAGGAGTAGAGGGCGTGGGGGAGTGAAGATCGGTTGTTGGCAAAGAGGGGAAGGCAAAACGACGGTGGATTTTGGGGGTTTTTGCGATCGGGCGAGATGGAAACGAGCGGGTGTCGGGGGGGTTTATATAGGGTTTTAAGTCGAACCGATCGGGTGACTTGTCACCCGATCGGTTGACGATTAGGTCGAAATTTTTGCCGAAGAAATGCTACAGGCGAACTGATCGGTTGACTTTTCAACCGACCGGTTGGCCGCTCCGCACATTTTCCCGAGAACTTAGGGCTGCTCACCCGGTCTCGTCAACCGATGGCGCATGAACTCAACCGATCGGTTGATACTTCCCCAAAATTTTCCGAGAGCTCTCTCCAGCTCACCCGGTCTTCCACCCGGTCTCTTCATTATTCAACCGACCGGTTCATTTGGGGGCAGATCTCGGCATGTATCTGATACATCCCAACCGATCGGGTGAGTTATCACCCGATCGGTTGGGGCTTGTTTCCTGCAAAAACCAAGAAATTTGATTAAGTCCCCTAACGGATGTTCTCGCGGCTGATTTTATTTATAGAAATAGATAAAATAAAGTAAAAAATAACGCTAAAAATTAGAGAAAAAGTTCAGAACATGGGTTGCCTCCCATGAAGCGCACTTGTTTAAGGTCGTTGGCTCGACGCCCGCAAGAGATGCTCATGGTGGTTGATACGGGTGATGCCCAAAATTAGGCATCTCTTCCTTGTTGGAGCTGAAGGCGCTCGGGGTAGTCATCGGCTGGAAAAAAACTTGCGCGACCACCCTCCCCTTGTTCTTGAGATCCGGGGGCTTTTCCTTGGTGTTGGCGCTTCCCGCCATCTTCTTCAGGATTCGGACCTCGTCTTTAGTGAGGTCCGTGAGCTCTTTCCCCGTTATCCTCACAGGAGGAACCTTGGGGAACCCGGGAGGGGTCGTTCTCGCTGCACTCGGTCTTCCAGCAGCTTCTTTGTCTTCGGGGCCTTCTTCATCTTCAGAATTCCCCAATTCATCGGGGGGGTTTCTCAGGAGAATCTCCCAGGAGCTCTCCTCTACAGCCTTTTCTTCTTCTATCTCAAGCAAATTACACCGGAGGTCATCAAGAGGGTCGGGGTGCTTCATAGATAGTCTCAGGTCAAACTCAACTTTCTCTCCGCTGACGTTCAAGGAGAGTTTTCCGTTCTTCACATCTATAAGAACGCCAGCAGTGGCCATGAAAGGCCGTCCTAGGATAATGGGGGTGTGTGCGTCTTCGGGCATGTCCATGACTACAAAGTCCACAGGCACATGCACCCCTCTCACATTCACGGGGAGATCATCAACAATTCCCACCGGATATTTGACCGACCGGTCAGCTAGTTGTAGGGTCATCCCGGTAGGCTCCAAATCACCCATTCCTATTCTCCTGTACATCGACAAGGGCATCAAGCTAACACTCGCTCCTAGATCGACGAGTGCACGATTTATCTTCACAGCCCCGATCGTGCAAGGAATAGAGAAACTCCCCGGGTCCTTGAGCTTCGGCGGGTTATCCCGCTGGATAAGAGCGCTGCATTCTGCCGTCAGCACCACTTTCTCTTTTCTTGACCCTTTGGTCACCAAATCTTTCAAGAATTTTGCATAGGAGGGGATTGTCTCGATTGCTTCCAAGAAGGGGATTTGCAGGCTTAGGTCCTTGACCATGGCGAAGAACTTCCCATATTTCTCATCAATTTTTGCCTGAGCCAACCGTTGTGGAAATGGCACAACGGGTTTATACACTCTTGGGCTCTCTTCCTCCTTCTTCTTCTCTTCTTCAGACACTCCCTCCGGAGTCATGGGATTTGATGACGAAGCACCGGTGTCACTTAATTTTTCGGTTGGTCTCTCAACAAACAATGGTGCTTCCGGGTTGCTAGGGGGCACTCTAGTAGGAATTTGTGTCCCGCTTCTCAGAACGATAGCGGACACATTCGCGTGCTCGTGCACGAGTGCCGATGTTTGTGTTGCTCCCCTCGGGTTCACCTCCGGTTGTGGCGGCAATTGGCTTTGTGACCTAGCAAGGTTCGCCACCTATAACCCCAGCTGGGTTACTTGGTCCGTGAGGGTCCGCTGGCCCATTTCCAGCTTTTGGTTGATCCTCTCCTGGTTGGTAATATATTGAGTCAAGAGAGACTCAACCGGAGAGACGGCCCTCTGTTGGCCATACTGCTGCTGCTGGAACGGCTGCTGATTCCTGGGAGCGTACGTTTGTTGCTGAGGTTGCTGCTGAAAAGGTTGCAGCTGACCCTGATTCTGCGGTGGTCTAGCCGGCTGGTAAATTTGTTGCTGTGGCTGCTGAGGCGGCGAGGGCTGAAATGGTGGCCGGTAACTGAAATTCGGGTGGTTCCGGTTGTTGGGAGAGTAGGCCGGGTTGGAATTTGTCCTTGGCGGATATGGCGCATTCCCCGTGGGGTTGTAAAATAGTGCGCTCGCCTGATCCAACGGTGGTGAGAGGTCACCACCGTCGAATTCCCCAAGGAATTCGGACTCTACTGCAGAAACTTGCTGTGTACCGGCTCCACCGGCTCCTACCATCAGTGCGGAGATCTGGGTCGAAAGCAAGTCAAACTTGCTTGAAAGTTTGTCGACGTCCTCGACTCTGTGTATACCCCCAGTTCTTGGTGTGGCTCTCTCGTCACACCACCGCTCATTGTTGGATGCCATGTTCTCCAGAATATTCCCGGCATCTTCCTCGCTTCTAGACATGAAGGAACCCCCAGCCGCGGCGTCCATAGAAGATTTAAGGTCATCCCTCAACCCATTGTAGAACAGATTGATAATCTGCCACTTCGGAAGCTCATGGTGAGGGCATCTTCTTTGCATCTCTTTATATCTCGTCCAAGCTTCATGCAAGGACTCGTGGCTGGCCTGGGAGAAGGAGGAGATCTCACTCCTCAACTTCATGGTCTTTCCCGGAGGAAAGAACTTCGTCAGAAAAGCATTGGAGAGCTTCTCCCAGGTGTTGAAAGTATTGGGGTCCTTCCCCCTTAACCACTGCTTGGCCTTGTCCCGCAAAGAGAAAGGGAACAGCTTCAGACGGATAGCCTCTGTAGTGACACCATTAATTCGGAAGGTGTCACACTTCTCCAAGAAGGAGTCCAGGTGCTCTATCGGGCTCTCCATGGGCGCACCCGCAAACTGGTCCTGCTGGATCCATGTCACTAGAGACGGCTTCAGCTCAAAGCTTTGGGCCGCAATAGCTGGAGATCGGATGGCAGAAGTCGACTAGATGGATGGCATCGAGTACTCCAGCAGAGACTTGTGAGGTGGGGTGTTCTCCTCCATGGATTCGGGATCTTCTCTTCTTCGCTTCTCGGCGGCCAAATGCCTAAGGGTGGTGTTAATCTCTGGATCGAGGGGAATCAAGTCGTCAAGACTCCTTGAACTCCTGCGCATGAAAAACAACAAACACCCGTGAAGCGACAAGTGGGAAAGAAACAGATAAAATAAGAAGTAAAAATAAGAAAAACAAAAAGAAAAATAAAAAAGGAGAATGCGAAAATTATTGCGAGGTAGGGATGTGAGCTAGACACGAGGGTTCAAGAGATCCTAAAATATCAAGCACGTTGCCTCCCCGGCAACGGCGCCATAAACTTGACCGGCGCCCCGCGAGGTATGCGGCGGCGCGGTGTCGTTTACCGCAAGTTTCACGGTTAGTGTAGGGTGCGGGAATATCGAACTCAGGGAGGCGAGGTTGTGCTTGAGTCAGGTAGGACCTAAATCACCCCGAGGGGCGAGCTAGCCCGAATCGGTGGATGGTTGTCACGAAAGGAAACAAGAGCGTAAGAGCGAAAAGAAAGTAAACCCGGGACTTTGGTTTCCAACCCGACGTGAGACTCTCGCCGATGCGGCCTACGGGTATGGATAGCCATCGGGATTAGGGTCTAATGGTCGGACGTTGCCTCTGAAAGTGGTACCGGCGTCCCATGGGCCCGATATTCCGGTCGGTGCCCAGGATGATACACCGGACTTCTCGGATTCGATCAGTGGGCACTCCCGTGTCCATAAACACTGATCGATCCCGGAAGCACTAAGCCCGCAACGATGACTCCCAACGTCTCGTCCTGCCGCTCCCGCATGCTAGGATTCGACGTCAACGCTAAGGGTGTGAGCTATGGCTAGGGAGTCAACCGCCAAGTTTATTCCCCCTTGGCCCGACGGTCAAAGGCGGTCTTTTTCCCGCCGATGACAATGAAACACCCCGCGTAACCGTTAGATTCCTACTCCCTATCGATTCCCTAACCCTACGGACACATCGGGAAGAGCCCCCGAAGGGGTTTCCACCAAAATCCCAGATTTGGGAACTACTCACAAAAATTCATGAAAAAGCGATCTAAATGAAATTTAACCGTTGGAATCATAATCGGACGATTGCAATGCAGAAGTAATAGAGTAATAAAGACAATACTAAAATTTTAGAAAGATATGAAAACTTATAGAAGAGTAACAATTACAGCCGTCACAAGGAAATAAAACAGTAGAAAAACAGCAACTTTCGTTTCTGGAACCCTAGGGGTTCTATATATAGGCCGTCGCATCAACCGATCGGTTGACAAGTCAACCGATCGGTTGATCCGTTACAAATAAATATCAGAAAACAGCGAGTTTTCACCCGATCACATGAACCGATCGGGCGAGTTCTTGAGCGACCGGTTGGATCTTGGAGCGGTCGGGTGAATCGGCCGGTTGAACGCCCGTGTCTTCAGCTTATCTTCTTCAGCTACAGATGAACCGATCGGGTGAGAATCACCCGATCGGTTGGAATTCTGCTCGAGAAAACAGAGAACAGCCGCCCGCAGAACCGGTCTGTGAACCGGTCGGGTGACTTCTTCGTGAGCTGCGGCAGCGACCGGTTGGTGCACGCATGCATCACCCGATCGGTTGGAGATGACCAACCGACCGGGTGAGTGGCTGAAAGATGAATACTTCACCGTTTGACCCCCTGGATCACGCGTGACTTCTCCCGTTGCTCAGGGGACTTGGGATATCATCATTAAACGTCCCCTACGTGGTCAATCCCCTGCAATCATGGACAAACAAAGAAAAGTGAAAGAAAACGGGAAAACATATGAAAACGAATAAGAGACGGCGGAAAAACACGGAGAAACACAAAAGAAAACGTGCGTGAATATATGAAATATAGACGCACGTCAGTAGTGGCGAGCAGGTATCGAACACGAGGAGGTGGTGTTGGCTCCAATCTATCCTAGGTTGGTTTGACTACGATGGTTTTATTGGTGGAGATGGTTATGGAGTGATATAATGGAAATGGTGGTGGATGTCGGTGTCGGAGATAAAGAAGTCGGATAAAATATCGATTCAGATACAATACAATAAAAGAGTATAGGGCTAGGGAATCCCCACTACGGATCGTCATTTGTCATTGTGAATAGTGAATCTCAATATTACTAGGCTTGTGTCGAGGTGAACTAGTCGTAACTGAATATATAACCAAGTTCACGCTCTCGCGCTATTGCCGGTCTATAGCAACCTAGATTAGGGCTCAATCTCTTGCAAACCCTAACCTAAGCCGCTAGTATGAAGATCGACATCATCGTCCAATCGATCCTCGAGCCCACTCTCGTGCAAACTCGAGTTACGATCTAGGTTGTGATAGTTCGTATTCGTCCAATCTCTTGCAAACGAATATGGGTATAGATTTACAATTAAAAATCATAGCTTTGGTCCAATCTCTTGCAAACCAAATCTAGAGAAATCCAATTGTAAATCTAAATCGAATATCTAGGCCTTCCAATCGATTAGAATCCAATCTCTTGCAAATCCCAAATCGATGGAAATCCCTAGCTATCCGTAGTAAATCAATCACAACCTAACCTCCTAGCAATTCAAGCAATTTAGAAATTCATTCATCACAAATATGAAATTAGATCCATAGGGTTCATCCCCAAACCCTAGAACAACAAATCTACTCTAGCATAGCAATAAGGATATGAGAATCAATAGAAATCATTGCTTGCATACAAAAAGATAGAAAAACAAAGATTCAAATAAAAAGAAGAAAATACTGATCTTGATGAAGATCTTCAATCCAAAATACAAGCTTTTAGATCCAAGAGTGGGCCTAGGGCATGGCCTAACCTCTAAAAATCCTCAGAAAAACATATGGGGGCTAAGAAAACATAATGGGGATCCCCCTCTAATGGTGGCTACAGAACCCTTAAATACTCCCCCAAAACCCTAGCAAGAAACCCTAGAAAACCCCTCAAATTCGTGCCCGAAAACAGCCCAAACCGCAACTTAAAATCTGGGCCCGTCGCCGACTCGGCCGAGTGGAAAATGTGACTCGGCCGAGTGGAAAATCCTGCACTGCAGCGTCAACTTGCAGAAATTCTCCAGATTTCATCCGACCTCCGATTGTCGCGTTCTTGGCGGAGTTGGAACCGTCATGAAGTCTACTATCCATAAAAAATATGAGAAAAATACTTTGATTATTGGAATGATAGCAGATTTCAAAAGAGTGGGAGGCTGTCTGAAAATCTGGGCGCTGCGTGTCCTCGGCATCACTCGGCCGAGTTGACTTCTCTACTCGGTCGAGTGGGCTTCTCTACTCGGCCGAGTGATAGACCCTGTAAAATTCCAGTAAGTCAGGGGTCTTGGGGGCCTGTCTTCAGAGGTGACTCGGCCGAGTGGCTTTACTCACTCGGCCGAGGGGCATTCGGTACTCGGCCGAGACGGAACCCTCAATCGCCTGACAGATTCCAGTAAGCCTGGGATTTTTGCTTGCCGTCGTCGTGATGCCACTCGGGCGAGTGGTGTCTCCATGCTCGACCGAGTGGGATGGCGATGCTCGGCCGAGTGCACGCTGATACTCAATCTGCCGCGTGTCCGATCTGGCCGGCCGAGCGGGCTTCTTTGCTCGACCGAGTGACTCCTTCACTCTGCCGAGTGGCATGTTGAAAATGCCCAATCTTCTCCGTTTCTCCTCCTCGTCGCCCCTACGGAGTTCCTTCTTCTTCCACACATCTCACATCGCCGAATAGCCCTTAAAAGAGCCTTGGGTGATGCTCCGGAGTGGGTGCAAGTCCCTTAAGCTCATTTTTGCTCCCGATCGCTCCATATTTCCTGAAATCCGACAAAAACAAGAAATAGTGAAAAGTAATGAAATATCGTCGAATAATCGTGAAAATCGCAATATGAGCAACCGAAATGGCGTGAAAACATGAGGAAAAAATGTAAAATATGGACAGATCAAAATCCCACAAGCTTACCTCTTACTTGTCCTCGAGGAAGATAAGTAGAGAGACGAACTCGGGAGATGAAAACAAAGGAAATGAAATGAAAGAAAAAGAGAGAACACGAGGTGGAAGGGGTCGCTAGATTCTTCTCCCGGATCTCAAGTCATAAGCTACACATCACGATAACTTGGAAATTACAAATCACATGCTATAAGGATTTCATATTTTGCATAAACATGGTACTTGCAAGCTTTTAAGAACAACAAAAGGGATTCTCTAAATTCATACAATCAATTCATATCCACGTCACGCATTTCATAGGATTTAATATACAAATGTTGGTGATGCACTTTTCAATCAAGAGTTATAAATGAAGCATATAAGATTCACACCAAGCATGCAATAAAGAATAGAATAAGAGTCATGGCATTCACATATTTATATCGATTCATAAGAAATCTCCATAACTAATGTATTTTGCTAAGTTTCTGCATTATCAAACTTCCCCATCCGTGCACCTCTCCACTCTAATGTCGTACTCACTCATATGGTCAAAGAGTTCAACCCCCCCAAGCTTAGCTTGAGGCATCACATCTAAAGGAATATGATAGTGGAAAATGGGATTTTTGCCTTGGTTTTCCCAAGTATTTTGTGGCTCCAATAATGAGATAGAGAAATATTTGTTTTTTCTTTTGGACTTTGTTTCTCATTTTTCTTCTTGGATTTTTGTAGGAGCTATTTGATTTGTATTTTTGGTTTTTGGCTCCTTTTTGGCTTTTTTGGACTTTGGAGCTAACTTTTTCTTTTGTGGGGATTTTTGGGAAATAGATGCGATATAAGTAGCTTTAGGAGGTGAACTCAAGTGACATGTAGAGAATAAAAAGATATATGTGGTGAAGGAAGTAATATAACACTCGGTTCACTCTAAGATGTGCACGAACGGTTCAATGAGATAATACATCAACTAAAACTCAAATGTAAGCATGGATATTCTCAATCATTTCAATAAATAGTGAAGTCAAGCAGTAAAGTTTGCAACCATATTAGGCATGCAACAGAAGGTGAATAAGACGATAAAACTGATGCTTCAGATATACTAATGATGCGTGAATCTTGGTGCATTTCCAACAAAAGCATACTAAATACTAATCCATACATTCAGTTTCAATTAATATCATGCATTCATGTAGAGGAATCATCAAAAGAAATAGATTTGCAAGCATATGTGAATAGCAAGACTATGGAATACTCTAAATAGCATGGCAAGGAATAATAAGTATCGTGATGATTGCCAAAGCAATAAGAGATATCATCATAAGGAACAAATCTAGCAAAAGAAGGAAAAGAAGGAAAAGAAAATAAAGAAAATAAAATAAAAGATAGGAAAGAAAAGAAAAACAAGCACACAATATGATGCATGAACACACATAAAAGGAAAATAAGATGGAAAAAATCAAAAAGATGATGCAAAAAATTTGAAAAATTCTAAAAACCCTAAAATAAAGTAAAAATGCAACTAATGCATCTAAATGGCATGGAAATGCACTCCCCCAAGCTTAAACTTCACATTGTCCTCAAAGTGATCATAGTGGAAGAATATGAGGAACACCGATAATAATAGGGGGGTGAATGAAAAATGATGAAATGAATGACATGAAATCCTAATGCAACTACATGCACATGCAATGATGTATGAGAGTGCTTTCCCCCAAGCTTATACCAAACAATCCTATTCAAATTACTCAATCAAAAATGTCGTGGCTTTGCAAAGCGTGATCAAGTCAAACGAATAAGAAAGTAAGGTTTCACTTGAAAAAAATGCTCGAATGTGGTGAGCAAAAAGGATGTGGCGTATCAAAATATGGAGAGGGGAATTAATATATAGAATGGGTTTGGGGTGTAAAAGATTTTTGTTGCCGTCATATGAGGTGATATTTATTCAAGCAAATCTATACGGTCCTCTCGCTGTCGAGAGGATTCGAGTTTATTTAAAGCATAAAAATTTCTACACTACTGGATTGATATCACCTATAGAAAAAGGCGGATCCAGTATATTTGCCGGTGCAGGCAATTGCTCCAACTGCTCTTTCCGTGGCTCTGCCAGATGCAAGTGTCCACGGACTCCAACGAACTCCAGCAATGCATCCTCCAGCATTCTCACAAGGACTCCACCTGTACCCTGCAGAGAATAGGATGCATCAGTTCGCTGCAAAAATTTCACCCTCATAATAAAAGTATTCCATAGAGGATCGTCTATAGAAATATATGAAATAAATAGTGGTGGACGATACTTCCCTGGAAATAATTCAATATCCTCTTGTTCTTTGATAGCTATCTCGGTGGTGTCCTCTCTCAGCTGCTCAGGTAAATCTAGATCATAGGTGTGGACCTCTTCGATAGGCTCGTCAAACTGTGACACGTCCAAGCATACCTCTGATCCATAATCGTACGTGCACTGCAAAAGGTATGACGTGTCAAAAATATCTGAATCAAATTAAACATCAAATGGAATACATGATTCAGAAATGGAATGGGTAAAAATATCTCCTTGAGTGGGAGCAGTAAGCTCTGTGGGATAGTCCTCGACGTCAGTGGAAGGATGAGGTGGCTGCGGGAGCTCTAATGGAGGAGAATAGTGCTCGGGATCCTCATGAATGGCTATGTCCTCGTCCCGATGTACGACTTCCTCGATGATAAGTTCTGGCTATGTATGTAAGGCCTCCTCAAAAGCATGCTCGGGCTCCGCATGTGAGGCCTCCTCGTCAATATGCTCTGGCTCGACAGTGTGCTCCTTTGCCTTCTCATCAACTATCAATGTGGGCTCTCTCTAGAATGGTGATGTTGGCTGCTCAAGTGTGTCAGCTTGTGGGGATGTATCATGTGGAGGGGAATGCCCGCAAGCAATCCGAAAATATAGTCTATCCCCTTCAAGACTGACATGGATGTCCTCCTCAATTGTTCCTGCAGCTGAAACACGGTTCATAACAAAATCTGCAAATCGTAGCTCAAATGCATCACTTGCTGTAATGCTCTCTGAACCGATGAACCTCACTGACTCCAAGAGACACTCCAATAATCTCTGAAATCCATCCTCCTCTGGCTGCGCTGGTGGCTCAATTTCTGCTTCCTCCACTGTACCTTCGTCCATCCACTCTTCATATGCCACAGCTATATTGTAGGATGTGGGATCGACGGCGGCACATTCTGGCTCTGGTAATATGATTGGAGATGCTTCTTGCCCATAAGATGAAGGAACAGAACTGATATCTTTGGGAATCATCGCAACCTTAAACATGAGCGCATTCATTTCAAGTTGCCTCTTCACCCGTTCCAATAGAAGGTTACTCTTTTCATGCCCGGCTTGCATTTCAACCTGGTGTGCATGCATCTCATCAAAAAAATATTCTCCCATCTGAGCACTCTGATCAAAATAGTATTCTCCAATCTGAGCACTTTGATCAAAATAGTAATCTCCCATCTGAGCACTCTGATCAAAATCTGTGGTCCACGTAGTATAATCCATATCACCTGATCAACAAAGATAAATACCTGGAGAAAAGATATCAGTGGCACAAAAGAATATAGAAATGATAATAATGGTGGCGGGGGTGAAAATTACTTTTTGTTAATTAATTAATTTTTTTTCTTCCTAGTCTAATCAACCTAATTGTGACAAATTGGCACCCAACGGAAAACACCTCCCCGGCAACGGCGCAAAAAACTTGATCGCTCCAAAATGCAACCCAAGAGCACAACCTAGTCAAAAACTTGGTCGGCCCCGGATACACACCCGGAGAACGATTGTAGTTTTACCGCAAGCGCATGGCGTAGTGGCGAGCGGGTATCGAACACGAGGAGGTGGTGTTGGCTCCAATCTATCCTAGGTTGGTTTGACTACGATGGTTTTATTGGTGGAGATGGTTATGGAGTGATATAATGGAAATGGTGGTGGATGTCGGTGTCGGAGATAAAGAAGTCGGATAAAATATCGATTCAGATACAATACAATAAAAGAGTATAGGGCTAGGGAATCCCCACTACGGATCGTCATTCGTCATTGTGAATAGTGAATCTCAATATTACTAGGCTTATGTCGAGGTGAACTAGTCGTAACTGAATATAGAACCAAGCTCACGCTCTCTCGCTATTACCTGTCTATAGCAACCTAGATTAGGGCCCAATCTCTTGCAAACCCTAACCTAAGCCGCTAGCATGAAGATCGACATCATCGTCCAATCGATCCTCGAGCCCACTCTCGTGCAAACTCGAGTTACGATCTAGGTTGTGATAGTTCGTATTCGTCCAATCTCTTGCAAACAAATATGGGTATAGATTTACAATTAAAAATCCTAGCTTTGGTCCAATCTCTTGCAAACCAAATCTAGAGAAATCCAATTGTAAATCTAAATCGAATATCTAGGCCTTCCTATCGATTAGAATTCAATCTCTTGCAAATCACAAATCGATGGAAATCCCTAGCTATCCATAGTAAATCAATCACAACCTAACCTCCTAGCAATTCTAGCAAAATAGAAATTCATTCATCACAAATATGAAATTAGATCCATAGGTTTCATCCCCAAACCCTAGAACAACAAATCTACTCTAGCATAGCTATAAGGATATGAGAATCAATAGAAATCATTGCTTGCATACAAAAAGATAGAAAAACAAAGATTCAAATAAAAAGAAGAAAATACTTATCTTGATGAAGATCTTCAATCTAAAATACAAGCTTTTAGATCCAAGAGGGGGCCTAGGACATGGCCTAACCTCTAAAAATCCTCAGAAAAACATATGGGGGCTAAGAAAACATAATGGGGATCCCCCTCTAATGGTGGCTACAGAACCCTTAAATACTCCCCCAAAACCCTAGCAAGAAACCCTAGAAAACCCCTCAAATTTGTGCCCAAAACAGCCCAAACCGCAACTTAAAATCTGGGCCCGTCGCCGACTCGGCCGAGTGGAAAATGTGACTCGGCCGAGTGGAAATTCCTGCACTGCAGCGTCAACTTGCAGAAATTCTCCAGATTTCATCCAACCTCTGATTGGCGCGTTCTTGGCGGTGTTGGAACCGTCATGAAGTCTACTATCTATAAAAAATATGAGAAAAATACTTTGATTATTGGAATGATAGCAGATTTCAAAAGAGTGGGAGGCTGTCTGAAAATCTGGGCGCTGCGTGTCCTCGGCATCACTCGGCCGAGTTGACTTCTCTACTTGGTCGAGTGGGACTGTAAAATTCCATTAAGTCAGGGGTCTTGGGGGCCTGTCTTCAGAGGTGACTCGGCCGAGTGGCTTTACTCACTTGGCCGAGGGGCATTCGGTACTCGGCCGAGTCGGAACCCTCAATCGCCTGACGGATTCCAGTAAGTCTGGGATTTTTTCTTGCCGTCGTCGTGATCCCACTCGGGCGAGTGGTGTCTCCATGCTCGGCCGAGTGGGATGGCGATGCTCGGCCGAGTGCACGCTGATACTCAATCTGCTGTGTGTCCGATCTGGCCGGCCGAGCGAGCTTCTTTGCTCGACCGAGTGACTCCTTCACTCGACCGAGTGGCATGCTGAAAATACCCAATCTTCTCCGTTTCTCCTCCTCGTCGCTCCTACGGAGTTCCTTCTTCTTCCACACATCTCACATCGCCAAATAGCCCTTAAAAGAGCCTTGGGTGATGCTCCGGAGTGGGTGCAAGTCCCTTAAGCTCATTTTTGCTCCCGATCGCTCCATATTTCTTGAAATCCGACAAAAACAAGAAATAGTGAAAAGTAATGCAATATCGTCGAATAATCGTGAAAATCGCAATATGAGCAACCGAAATGGTTGAAAACATGAGGAAAAAAATGTAAAATATGGACCGATCAGAGGGCCTTGGCTATTTGATGGAAGGTTGGTAGTATTGAAAAAGTGTAGTCTTGATCTACGTCACGACCGTGATATTCTAACTGCGGTCCCGGTATGGGTACAGTTACATGGAGTGCCGTTATATATGTGGAATCTTGAGACACTAAATATTATAGCATCAGTCGTGGGCACCCCTATTTGCCTAGATCGTTCGACAGCTAACCTTGATAGGATATCCTACGCCCGATGTCTTATTGAGGTTGAAGCGAAGGTTCCCCTTCGGAAGACTGTGGAGGTGGAGCTAGATGGAGGCGTGTTCATCACCATTGAGGTAAAATTTGAGGGAGAACCACCGCGTTGTAGCAGGTGCGTTTGCTTTGGGCACACTAATGATTAATGCCCGGTGGTGATTGAGCCACCTTCAATCCAATTAGAGGGTGTAAATTTGAATCGAGATGTTGGGAAGACTGTAGGTTGCCCATCCCCTACGGAGAGTATGGGGTTGGGTACCAGAGAGAATATCGTTGCAGCAAAGTCGATTACAAATGAGGAGGTTAATGTCCAAGCAACAAACTTGGCAACTTCCACTGACGTAAGTGACTTGCCTACAAGTGTGATGACAGAAGGGCAGGTAGATCACCTGACTGTGCATGTTGCCTCTCCGATGGGCCCTAAGGTGCTGGAGGACCGCAAGCATATAGCACAAGTGCGGGGGAAATTAGCAGGGGTGCCTTCACTGCTTGATGACAGGCCGGAGGATGATGTTGATAGAGTACCACCGGAGATAGCAGTAGACAACCCTGTTTGGGAGTCCGAGGAGCTGAGCCGTCTGACGCAATTGGAGGAGTCCAAAAAGGCTAAGAAGAAAGCTGACTCTGTGGCGGATCACAGCTCACGCCGTAGCTCCCGTATCCAGGGGGCCACACCAAAACCCGCAGTTGTCCCATGACGGCGCTCATATGGAACGCACGGGGGTTGAATAACCCGGTCCATCGTAGAGATTTGCGAAGCAGAGTAGCGTTATTGAAGCCATCAATAATAATTCCCTTAGAAACAAAGTTAAAATCTCCTGTCAGTTTAGGTGCCTTGGGCATCCCTTCAACTTGGTCATCTGTGGACAACTTCGACAAAGCTCCAGGCGGGCGCATTTTCATGGCATTTGATCCGGCAACCTGGGTAGCAAATATTATTTCTTCCTCAAGCCAACATGTAACAACATCTTATTTAAATTCGGGAGGCTTCAGTTGCGCTATTACTGGGATATACGGCCTGAACACTTTGAGGGAGCGACTGGAGCTCTGGAATCTATTGAAACTTGATGCCGCCACTTTAAGTAATGAAGCGTGGTTGATCGGAGGCGATTTTAACACCGTGCTCAGGTCATCTGATAAATTGGGTGGGAGGAGGGTCGAGGAAAAACATCTAGATGACTACAATGATTGTATTAGTGTATGTCGCCTGATGGAGCTCAAAAGCACAGGTGTCGACCTCAGCTGGTGTAATAGGCGTGAGGGCTCAGGCCGTATCTGTGCCAGGTTGGATCGAGTTTTCGTGAGTTCCAAATGGCTTTCTCTCCTATCTGATTCGTATATGGAATACTTGGATGCTCACACAAGTGATCATTCACCGATGATTGTCCGGCTCCACCCTCAGGTATATTCCGACCCAAAGCCATTCAAATTTTTTAATTATTGGTCGAAATGTCCTGAAATCTCTGAGGTTATTTCTGAAAGCTGGGGGGAATATATTGCGGGAACTCCCATGTATTGTATTGCTCAAAAATTAAAGAGGCTTAAGGCTCCTATCAGATCTTGGTCGAATGTGATGCATGCTTCCAAGCTTGTTAATTCCTGCCGCACTAAGCTGGAGAATATTAGAAATCACCCTTGCCTACATTCTGATGTTTCTGTTCAAGCCCAGGAGAGTGCTTTGCTAAAGGAGTTGGCTAATGCTTTGAGCCTGGAGGAGGAGATGTTCCGCCAGAAAAGTCGTCTTGACTGGATGTCACTGGGGGACCGTAACACAAAATTCTTTTATAATTCCATGAAATCAAGAGAGAGCCATAACAACTTAAGACACTTTGTGGATGCTGCTGGTAGACAGGAAATGAATTATGATACCCTTAAGAAGGAAGCAGTTGAATATTATATTGCATTATATAACCAAAATCACTATGATCAGACCTTCGCTGCACTCACTCCGAAGCGCATTCTAACAATGGATGCCTCGGCATGGCTGATCAGGAGAATTTCCAATGAGGAGATTAGGAATGTGGTTTTTCAAATGGGTCTTGACAAGGCCCCTAGACCAGATGGTTTCAATGGCCACTTTTTCCAGTAGTACTGGCATGTTGTGGGGGAGGATGTTTCTGTTGCTATCAAGTCTTTCTTCGCTTCTGGCACTCTTTTATGGCAGGTAAATCACACCGACCTGACTCTCGTCCCTAAGAATTCTAATGCGACCACTCTGGGGGACTATAGGCCTATTTCCTGTTGCAACTTCTTATATAAAATCACTAGCAAAATTATTTGCAACAGACTAAAGGTGGTGATTCATGAGCCGATCTCCCCAAATCAGGCGGCGTTCCTTAAAGGGAGATTGTTATCTGATAGTACCCTTGTAGCCCATGAGCAGATCCGAGACTTTAGTAACCCTATGGGAAGTAGGGCATGCCTGAAGCTTGATCTAAGGAAGGCCTTTGATAGTGTTAATAGGGAGTTCATCATGTACTTTCTGAGGCAGATGGGATTTCCTAATATTTTTATTGGATGGATCAGAGAATGTATTACTACACCCACATTCTCTGTTATGATTAAAGGCTCGCCAGTGGGTTACTTTAATGGCAATATGGGTATCAGACAAGGCGACCCCCTGTCCCCTTCCTTGTTTGTAGTGGTTATGGAGGCTTTCTCCATCCTGGTCTCTAAGGCTCATAGTTGTGGGGCATTCCAACCCATGAGGCGTTCTGTGTCCATTTCCCACCTTCTGTTCGCTGATGATCTCCTGGTATTCTGCAGAGCAAACTCCAAATCATTCATGTGCATCAAAACTCTGCTAAATGATTTTAAGTATTATACTGGGCTTCAGGTAAATTGGGACAAGAGCTCTGCTCTCTTTAGCAAAGGGACAAGGAACAAGTCTGGTCTGGCAGATTATTTGGGTATTAATATGGCCACTACTATTACCACTTATCTGGGCTTACCATTATCTACCAGGTATCCAAAAGCTCCAATGTACGGTAGACTTGTGGATAAATGCAGGAAGAGACTGATGGGCTGGGCAAATAAGTTGCTATCTACCTCTGGCAGGATTGAGCTTGTCAGAACTGTTATTTACGGTATGATTGCATTTTGGATGCAAGCTTTTCGTATGCCATACTCCATTGTCAGGACTATATCAAGGCTTTGCAGGCGTTTTATTATGGGACCATCGAGAGCATGGGCGTGGGAGGATATCTGTACCCCAAAATCTGAGGGAGGGGTGGGTATCCGTCTGCTGGAGGACCTAAATGTGGCATCAGGTATTAGGCTAACGTGGAGATTCCTGACATCTAATGGCCTTTGGGCGAAACATATGAGAAGTAGATATGGGGAGATGGGGGGGGTTATATGCGGTAAATGGCTCAGTTTCACACTCCGGTACGTGGAAACATTTGTTGAAGTGTAGACCAATTTCCCAAAAGCTCATCAGGAGGGTGGTTAAGGATGGGCGATCTACGCTTTTCTGGCATGATTTTTGGCTAGATTGTGGGCCACTCAAGAACTTAGTGGCTTTCCCTATTGCTTCCTCTATGAAGACTGTGCATAAATATTGGATTGATGGGGATTGGGTGGACATCCCAGAGCTTGCTCAAATCCGGCCTTACCTTGCAAACAAATCTCTGACCTGCGGTATGGACCAATGGGTCTGGGCTCCTTCTAGCAACCTGCCTACAACCAATTTGAGAGATGAAGACAACTTCAGGTTCAAAGAAGCTTGGGAGGGTGTGCGTCAGGTAGGTTCCCCTTTCCGATATGTGAAGCTAATTTGGTTTTCTGGGCATGTTCCAAAGATGGCTCTTTGCCTGCTGAGAGCTTTCAAAGGCAAGCTACTTACAAGGGATATTATTAGCAAGTGGGGTATCAACGCACCGGTTCATTGTGTGCTCTGTGGAGACAACAAAGATGAAAATTTAGGCCATTTGTTCTTCAGCTGTAGCTATTCTAGCTATATCCTTAAAAGAACACTGCTAAAGTTGAATATTCAGGATCACATTGAACCTTCGATTACTGAGGTTGGAGATTATTTTTTGGTGCATTTTGGAGGGAAGAATACATTGAGCAGGCTAGCGAAGATGAGTCTATCTGCTGTGGTTTGGCATATATGGAGGGAGAGTAATAGGAGAATCTTTGAGGATACCTGCAGGGGGAAAATTGATCTGTTTGAGGAGATTGCGGCGGATATTAGAGTGGCTATGAGAGGGCATGACCCTACAAATACAGAAGAGGCTTCTGCATTTGCAAACTGGGAATTCAGAGACATGGGCTGATATGCTAGTTTTCATGTAAATGATACACATTTGTATAGATTGCTATAGGGGGGTGTTTCTTTATTAAAGAGTGACGGTGCTTGTGCCCTATCCTCTTTATAATGAAACATCTCTCTCTTTGTTGTCTGTAAATATTTTCATCAATAAAGATTGACTAACTTTCCAAATATGTGTGTGTGTGTGTGTGTGTGTGTGTGTGTGTGTGTGTGTGTGTGTGTGTGTGTGCAAGTACATGGATAACAAGATACTGAAATACTCTAAATAACATGGCAAGAGATATAAGCATCGTGAAAACTGCTAAAGCTAAAAGAGATGTCATCATTCGGAACATATCTAGCATAAAGGGGAAAGAAAAACGAGATAATAAAATAAAAAAAGCATGCAAGCATACCAAAAGATGGAAAATATGATGGTAAATGGAAAAAAATAAAATGGTGTAAAAAGGGTGGAAAATAAAAATAAAAAGGGGTAAAAAGAAAGGGAAAAGATAAAGATTAAAATAAAAAGCGATAGCGCTCATCCCCCAATCTAAACACAGTAGTGTCCTCAATGCTGAGAACACACGTGCAAGGCGAGAAAATGATGCTGGGGCGTGGAGGGTGGAAAATAAAAAACTAAACTAAAAATAAGAAAAACTATACAAAAGAAAGAGAAAAATGCATATGCATGTCCTAATGCCTATAATCTGTACACGCACACAGATGATGCGAATGATGCAATGATGGTATATGCATGTGGTGCAAAATGAGGTTCTCCCCTCAAGCTATGCAAGATCAAGGCCCCAAAAAGACAAATGTGCACAAATAAATGGAGGGGAGAACATGACCAAAAATAATATAAGGATCAGCAGGGGCACCACCCTCTGGAGGTGGTGATGGGTCCCGCTGCTGAGGACCAGAAGATGGAACAAAAGGTGCATGCTCGACGTGTGTGTCGGCAGGCAGGTCTACAAAAGGCACATCTGACTCAACGGAAAGAGTGACAGGCCCTGCAGAAACCTGAGAAAGAGGCACATTGAGCGGTGCAGGTGTGACAGGAGGAACATGATCGGGTCTAGCTGGAGGAGCAAGTGCGAGTATGACAGCTGGTGCACGATGTGTCCACAGAATAGCGAGAATGACAGTGAGGTCATGCTTTACTGAATGCTGGTGGGTGGCGACCATGCACGCGAGGGTGTCAAAGGCACGCCTCAAGGTAGCGACCTCGGTCTCCACTACAGTCAAACATTCGTCAGTAACGCGGGAGCCAGGTGGTGGTCATGCACACCTCTCTCAATATGGGCTCGGGCATGTGCGTCACGTGGCTGAAAGCAAGATAGGGAGAGGGTGGCCTAGGGGGTCTCGAAAGAAGATGTGAATGGAATGGATCTGAGGTCTGGTGCAGAGTGTGAAGCAGCAGCATCATCAGAAATGGGAGTCGTCGTGGCAACAGAAGTGGTGACAGACACCACGATGCTCTCAGTGAAGATAGCTGATGCAGGGACAGAAGTAGTGCCAAGAAGTGTAGCTGTGGATGCCGATGTGCTAGGATCAAAAGTGATAGGGTCCACAGGGACAGATAAGGTGCTGGCAGAGTGAAAAGTGGTAGGATCAGCAGTGGTAGGGACAGGCTCCGAAATGGTGGAAACAGAAGGCTCGGGAGCAACAGAAACAGACGTGCCCGCAGGTCCGGGCACGGAAGAAAGTGAGGTAGTTACCTCGGGGATAGAGGTGTGGACAGTATCAGAAGTCACTACAGTGGTGGTGGGTGTAGAAGTGGTGGTGGCTGGAGCACTGACAGCTGTTGGGATAGAAGTGCTCGCGGGTTGAGCGGCAAGAATGGCCGTGATATCAGTATCCTTCTCAGAGCTGATCACCCAGTCATCGGCGTCCTCTGCGACGACTGGTCCTCCTGGGTGCTTAAGCTCGTGGATGGGTGGGATGGGGAAAATTCCAGGTATTACCCAGTCAAGTATGATTGGAGCTACATCAGTAAGATTAGGGCGGGGCAAATACATATGGTGCTTGTAGAGGGTGCCCAAGAGATAGATCCAGTGGCGCTCACCGTGCGGCCTGATGATGTGCATGCGAGAAAGCACATCTAAAGTCAGTCGTGGTGGCCTGAGGGGTGCCACTAGACCTGCATGAAGATCAATGCCGAGCATGGAGGTGAAAATGGTGAAGAAGCCACCGCCAACAGATATCTGTCGTGGTGATGGCGATCTGGAGAAGGCGGTGACATAGCCAGGCGGCTGCATCAGCGAGTAGGAATGAGCGGATCTGACCATCGGGGTGGTGGCACAGAAGTCGGGTCATCCCCATAAGATGGACAAGCTCAGGTAGTGAGAGGGTCCCGACATCTGGCCTATAGAATAGGGTGGTGGTGAGGTGGCACTGGGCGTAGCAGAGGCATGTGTGGACTATGGACGAAGACTTTACCTAGCAGGGCTATATCTTCGGAGGCCTATGATGCGACGCCAGAACTGCTTGGCGTCGAAAGAGGTATGCTCTATGTTAGGGCCGCTGACGTCCCCTTAGTTTTGCACAAACGGGGATACCAGATTTAAATATTTATAACCGCAAGCGCACGGTGTTGTAGTGTGGCTTGGGGGTCGAACACTGGGAGTCGTGTGATGTGCTTGTTATCAAACAGGAACTGGATCACCCGGTGGGGGAGCTAGCCCTATCGCAAGGTGGTTGTCACGATATAAAACTACGAAAATATGTAAGATATAAAAATTAACCCAGGACTTTGGTTTCCACCCGATCATGAGTTCTCTCCATTACGACCGACGGATAGGAATACGATCGGATTCTATGGTTTAATGGTGAGAGGTTGCCTCTAATAGCGGTACCTAGCGTCCCATGGGCCCGATATTCCGATCGATGCCCAGGATGATATGCTAGGTCTACCCGGGTTCAGACAGGGGCATTCCCATGTCCAACACCTACTGACTCCAGGAGCACTAAGCTCACAATAATTGCTCCCGACATTTCATTCTGCCGTTCCCACGCGCTAGGAATCAATGTCTACGCTATGGGTTTGAGATGTGGCTAGAGGATCAAACTCCAGTTTTATTTCCCCTTGGCCTGATGGTCAGAGGCGGTCTTCATCCCGCCAATGACAATAAAATGCCCCGCGTAACCATCTAAATCCTTATATACTATTGAAAGCCTAATCCTATGGTCGTTATAGGGAGAACCAGAAGGGGCTTCCACCAATGTCCCAAATTAGGAAACTACTCACTAAACATTGCAAAAGATTCAATGCAACAAATTTCAGCCATCAAAATTATAATCAAGCAAAGAATGGAGAAGCAAACAATAGTATTAAAGCAATAACAAAGTATCAAAGTGATCGGATAACTTACAAAACAAAATAAATTAGCAGCAACCAAAATCCCTAAAAAACTGTTAAAACTGGGGATTCTCATTTTCTGAAAAACGTAGGGGTTTATATACAATCTGGCAAGATGCCAGGGAATATTCCCAGAAGAAGATAAAACTAAGCGTCCAACCGATCGGTTGAAGCATCAACTGATCGGTTGAGATGACAGGGAGATCGGTCTTCAGCTTCTGATAACCATCAACCGAATCACTGAACCGATCGGTTGATGTTGTGATAATACTCAACCGATTGTTGAACCGATCGGTTGAGGCCGTGGGGCACTGGAGCTTGCGAAGATCAGCTACAGGTGAACCGATCGATTGACAAGTCAGCCGATCGGTTAGAATTCAGCTTCAAAAACAAAGAGTTCTATCACCACCACCTGACCACTGAACCGATCGGGGTGGGATCTGCTCTTCCTTACCTTCTGCTCGGGTCAGATATGTGTGAACGAACCAATCGATTGGAACTGTCCAACCAATCGGTTAGGGGCTGATATATGCTCTAACTAAAAATCACAACGAAAGTGAAAAGAAACTAAAAATCACAAAAGAATAGATATGAAACAACGGAAAACAACGGAAAATCACGGAGAAGACGTGCGTGAATATATAAAATATAAACGCACATCAAAATCCCCCAAGCTGAACCCTTCCTTGTCCTCGAGGAAGACGAGTGAGAGAGGGGCTCGGAGGGAAAAATAGAAAGGAAGAAACAGAAAAAGAAGGCAGAATCCTAGATCACCCGTCAGAGCCAATGAAAACTAACTCACCACACTAAGCAAGCATGCGATAAACATATCACTAAACCCAGGAATATGAGTCCATACGAGTGTCGTGGGTCCACGCGGTGAAGCGCAAGTGAGTAAGGTCGTTAGCTAGCAGACAGTGTAACTATCTAAATTGTGCAATAAAGCTCCATATACACATACCCAAGGAATGACCCAAATATCGTTTTAATTCAAATTAGCAGTGAATAATAGCTCAAGCATGCATGAGAATAGAATAAGAATTGAAGCATATCATGTGTCGGGGACTCTACTACTAAGAACTAGGGAATCACCACACGACTACCTAGATGATCGCTAGAAAATTCCTATGCAAAGCTTGTTCGAAATCGAAGGGGGTTGAGTATGTGTGGTGTAGAACACTTGGTGCAAACTCTCGCCTTCCCTTTATTCACGGTGGATAGGAGTAATATTCACAACGGGAATTTTTATGGGTTTTGGGTATTTGTATATTTTTTGGATTTTTGGCTATACATCTATTTTTTCTTTCTGAATTTTTCTTTTCTCTTTTTTTTGGATATTTGGATTTTGGGCTATATATTTGTGTACTTTCCCAAGTGGGAGAATAGTACACGACAAGGGGATTTGTACCAAGTAAAACAAAAAAAGAATTCGAATTCTAAACACTTGGGCAAAAGGAAAAATTTTCGCAGATCAGAACATAAGCAAAATGGGTTATCCTAGTCCTATTGGTAGAGTCCCGACACATGCGATTTGAAGAGTAATATATATATTATTCATGCATAAAGAAGCAGGCAGTGGAGGCATGTACCGCACATTCGAAATTGGAGCATGATACCCAAGGATAGGCATATAAAACAAAATCACAACGTAGAAGCACACCAACTAGCTAGTCACAACATACAACTCACACCAAAGCAAAGTGAACCCATGGAGCATAAAATGCTATAGGACTCGGCTTCCTAGGGTTAGTGAGAATGATTATCGTAGCTAAACTAAGTGTGTGTGTGTGTGTGTGTGGTTCTGTGGCAATTCATCATGTGGGGTCATCTCTATGAGAGGGAGAATAAAAGGATGAGGAGAAAAAGAAAAACATGAGGAAACGACTCAAAAACGATGAAAAAGACGCAACTGATGCATAAAGTGCGACTACCCCAAGCTGAACCTTGCATTGCCCTCAATGTAATAGGAGTAAAAGCGGGAGGGCAACGATAGATGGGAGGGAAGTACGCACTAACAAAGGAAAGGGGAAAATATGAAACACACAATGAGACAAAGAAAAATAAAGAAAATAAACACCTAAACCAACTATACAAAAACACATACACATGAACATATATTAAAAAGCACACGACAAACATGACACGACAACAATCACACAAAAAATTTGATTTCCCCCAAGCTGATCATGACAATGCTAGAAAAGAGATATGATCAAGATGATGCAGAACAAATGGCTAGGGGGAAATCAGAAAAAAGGAAAATCAAAATGCAGGAGCGGTGGGGTCCTCGTCCTCCTCGGAAGAGACCTAAGGGGTGTGGCATGGAGGCAAATTTTATTCAAAGAAAAGCGATTAATCCTAATACACTCCTCTCGCTGTCGAGAGGAGACGAGTTTATTCAAGTCTAGACTAGAGAGCGGAATTTTTTTTTACACTACTAGATTTAGATACACCTGAGCAAATGGTGGATCTACGATCCGAAGTAGAGCAGGAAGCTGCTCTTCCTGTTCTTTCTGTGGCTCCGCCAATGTTCTGGTGCTACGAACACCAACGAACTCCAGCAATGCTCCCACAAGCTTCCCTCGATGATGTCCATCTAAATCATTCAAAAGAAAAGGAGCATCAATCCGTGATGAAAAATTCTTCCCCGCAATAAATGTATCCCAAAGAGTATCGTCAAAGTGAAATGTAAAGCATGGAAAAAGTTGACGATGATTCCCTGAGAAAGTGGCGCTATGCCCTGGTGGTGACGCGATGATCTCCTGTCCACGTTCAGCGACAAGCTCGTCAGGTGCTGACATGCCCCGACATATCTCCGTATATTGTGAATCTGGATCCTTTGGAGGGTATGTCATGTCAGTAGTATTTGAATCTAAAAATATGGGGAATGTAATATGAGATTCAGAAATAGGGTCTAAAAGATCTCCCTGCGTGGGAGCAGTAAGCTCTGGTGGATGCGATGCCTCTGGTGGAGTGAGGGAGAGTTGTGGAGGTAGTGGTAGAGGCAAGGGAGCATGAGGCTTAATAGAATGAGTCATGATGTTCACGGCTCCATGCTCTCCCTCCTTGTCGATATGGACATCCTCCATGGCCTCCTCGGTACTGTGTGTCTCAAAAATTGTACCTGCATGGGGAAAGGGACTCATATCAAAATCTTCAAATTGTAAACCATAAGAGTTACCTTCCGTGGTGCAAGTTGTCGATGATGTATAAGACAAGACTGCTTCACTCCCAAAAGTAGAAGTGGTAGGCAGAAATGGAATTGGTGAATCTACCTGGCCCTGGGTTACCGTGGAATCCTCCATCAATAACTTAAGGATAGGCTTCTGAGATGGAGATGCGGGTGATGGTATTGTCGGCCCTTGATTTACAAAGGAATTCGCCACTAACAACTCAAGATCGGTCCTAGGTGGTGGAAGTGAAAGTGGTGATGGAAGTGAAAGTGATGGAGTCATCTGGCCTTGGTTTAAAATATTGTCTTCTAATAATAATTCAAGGGCAGACTTTGGTGGGGGGAGTGGTCATGGAAGTGGAGGTGATGTCCATTGCATTTGAGTTGCAATGGAGTTTTCCAAGAATAATTCAAGGGTCGATTTTGGTGGAGGATGGGGTGTGTAAATTTGGGGGTAAAGATGGGAGGGTTCTTGATGTAGGTTGTGGGTATATGAGTATGAGGTGTAGGGGTGGGCACTGAATTGGCAATGGATGGCCATATGTCCCTACATCCCACAAGCTTTGCAAACTGTGATGACCAGTGGATAATTCTCATATCCCCCTGACGTCCCCACGATGTGCGTGTCAGATGTGTGCAATATATAATTGGGGGCGTGAGATTTAAATATTTATAACCGCAAGCGCACGGTGTTGTAGTATGGCTTGGGGGTCGAACTAAGGGAGGCGTGGTTGTGCTTGTGTCAAGAAGGACCGGATTCACCCCATGGGCGAGCTAGCCCGAATCGGTAGATGTGTTGTCACGGAAAATAAAATGCGAGGGATAAACAATATAAAGGGAAACCCGGGACTTCGGTTTCCACCCTATCGTGCGATTCTCGCCAACACGGCCTACGGGTAGGAAAACGATCAAAATTAGGGTCTAATGGTGAGACGTTGCTTCTAAGAGTGATACCAGCGTTCCATGGGCCCGATATTCCGGTCGGTGCCTAGGATGATACGCTGGACTACCCGGGTTCGGTCAGTGGGCATTCCCATGTCCATTAACACTGACCGACTCCGGGAGCACTAAGCTCACAACGATAACTCCCAACGTCTCATCCTACAGCTCCCGCGCGCTAGGATTCGACGTTTACGCTAAGGGCGTGAGCTATGGCTAGGGAGTCAACCGCCAAGTTTATTCCCCCTTGGCCCAACGGTCAAAGGCGGTCTTTTTTCCGCCGATGATAATAAAACACCTCGCGTAACCGGTAGATTCCTAATCCATATCGATTTCCTATTCCTATGGACGCATGGGGAGAACCCACGAAGGGGTTTCCAACAAAATCCCAGATTTGGGAACTACTTACACATATTTACTAAAAAAGCAATCTAAATCAAAATCGACCGTTAAAAACATGATCAAGAGATTGAAAAGCAGTAAGAGCAATGCAAATAACACTATATTAAAGTTTGGTAAAGATCAGATAACTTACAAATATCTAGAAAATTACAGCCGTCAAGAGAGAGAAAAAACAGCAAAAATAACAACTCCCTCAAATCTGGAAACCTAGGTTCTGTATTTATAGAAAACGACATCACCCGAGCGGGTGACATGCTGCGAACTTCGGCAGCCATCTTCGAGACTTCACCCGGTCAGACGACACGGTCGGTTGGTGGAAGTTGCTCGTCGTTTGGATCTTGATCGTCGTCGGGTGAATCGATCGGTTGATAAATCAACCGATTGGTTGGAATTGTTGCCCCAAAAGACAGTAAATTTGGACGTTTTGGCACGGTCTGCTGACGGTCGGGTGAGCTCTCCAGGTCATCTTCTTCGGGGAAACGGCTACAGGTGAACCGATCGGGTGAAGATCACCCGATCGGTTGAGTTTCAGCTCCAGTTTTCGGAGAGATCAGTCGGTAGAACCGGTCGGCGACCTGGTCGGTTGATACCTTCGTTGATTCAGCGGCTAACCGGGTCGTGCACGCGTGCATCACCCGATCAGTTAGCTGTGTCCAATTGATAGGGTGGGGGGCTGAAAGATGCGATCTTCGTCGTTTGACCCCCTGGATCACGCGTGACTCCTCCATTGCTCCGGGGACTCATGATATCATCGTTTTATGTCCCCTACATCAGCAAACTCCTGCAAACATACAAAAACACGGAAAAATGAAAGAAAACAAGAAAACACGAGAAACGAATACAAGACGGCGAAAAATAGCAGAAAAACACAGAAGAAAATGTGCGTGAATATATGAAATATAAACGCACGTCAAAATCCCCCAAGCTGAACCATTCCTCGTCCTCGAGGAAGACGAGTGAGAGTAGGAGCTCGGAGGGAGAAAATAGAGAGAAAGAGAGAAAGAAGAGAACTCTAAATCCTAAATCGCCCGTCAGGGCCAACAAAACTAAAAACGACACACCAAGCAGACAAATGCCAAATCACATCACCAAACTAAGGAATACGAGTCCAGACAAGTGTCGTGGGCCCACGCTGTGAAGCGCAAGTGAGTGTGGTCATGTGCTAGCAGTCGGTGTCACTATCTACATCGTGCAATAGGCTCCATATACACAAATCCAAGAAATGACCCAAATATCGATTCGATTTAGAAGTCGCGGTGAATATATAGCTCAAGCATGCATGAGAATAGAGCAAGAATCAAAACATATCATGCGTCAGGGACTCCACAACTAGGGTTAAGGAAATCACCACACTATAGCCTAGATAATAGCTAAAAATTTCCTAAGCCAAGTGTTTTCGAAAACGATAGGGGTTGAGATGATGTGGAGTAGAACACTCGGTGCAAACTCTCGCCTTCCCTTTATTCTCGGTAGATAGGAAAAATATTTGGGTTTTGGGTATTTGTATTTTTTTGGATTTTTGGCTATACATATATTTTTTTCTTCTCTTTTTTTCTTTTCTTTCCTTTTTTGGGGTTTTCTATTCTCTCTTTTTTTTGGATTATTGGATATTGGGATATATACATGTGTACTCTCCCAAGTAGGAGAACAGTACACAACGAGGGGATTTGCACCAGGTAAAATAAAAATGAAATCAGATTCTAAACACCTGGGCAAAGGAGATATTTCTTGCTAATCAGAGCATAGGCTAAATGGGCTATCTTAGTCCTTGTTTGTGGAATCCCGACACATGCGAATTGAAGCATACGATATAAACATATAACATGCATATAGAAGCAGACAGTAGAAGAAAATACCGCATATTCAAATCGAAGCATGAAATCTAAGGGTCATTCCTGGACAGGTATATAAAACACAATCACAAAGTAGAAGCACACCCAACTCTAGTCACGACACATGACTCACATAAAAGCTAAGTGGACCCACGATGCATGAAATGTAAGAGGACTCGACTTCCGAGGGTTAGTGAATGTGATTATCGAAGCCATGCTAGGTGTGTGTGTGTGATTTTCGTGGCAATTCATCATAGGGTTCATCTCTAGGAGAAAGAGATAAAAAGAAGAAAAGAAAAAGAAAAAGAGAAAGACGGAGAAAAACGACTCAAACAAACGAAGAAAAAGACGCAAATGACGCACAAAGTGCGACTCCCCCAAGCTGAAGCTTGCATTGCCCTCAATGCAAAAGAATTAAATACGGGAGGGCAATGAATATGTGGGGAATACGCACAGACACAAAAAGACACGAAAGACAAGAAAATCACACAAACGAAACTGAAAAAGAGAATAAAAATAAAGATTACACAACACGACATAAAAAACAGAAAATAAAATAAAAAATAAAAATAAAAAATCACACGACACAACATATAAACAAACACACAAAGAAAACAACACACGACATCACACGGAAAAATTTGACTTCCCCCAAGCTAGACGTGACAGTGCTAGCGATAAGACGTGATCATGAAAATGCAGAGATAAGCAAGGGGGAGGTCAATCGGAGTCGCTTGCGGTAGAATGGTAAGGAGATGGCGAGGAGGGTGGTGAATAATGGTAGAAGGAATCCTCTGAGGACGAAGGGGAGGGTATGCGAATAGGAGAAGGAGGAGCAACAGGCAGGACTACCGGAGGATCGGGATATATCGGTGGATCGTGGTGGATGATGGTGGGACGGGTTGGGCCGACACACGGGTGCCAATCGGGAGGATTTATGGGTGGGAAGTGAATGAGTGAAGCATACCAAGGATCTGGGTAGAACTCCCAGGGTAGGTGTGTAAGGCGTAAGGGGAAGCGCTCCGGAGATGAGGGTGGGAGGATGGCAAAAGGAGTGTAGGCAGGACTATAGAGGTAGGCTGCACGATCCTCCCTAAAAGGAGTAAGCATACCGATAGAGATCAAGTAGTCGCGATCGATACGGCTACGTCCCGGGACAATAGGAAGGTTGGGCGGCATCCTCAAGACACAACTGACAATAAGAGTGACAATCCCCCCACAGCAGATAGAGCCGGAAGCTGCGCGGCTAACGGATATGTTCTCGTGGATGATCCAATGAGCGGTGTTTAAGGGTAAAGGGATATTGCCATGAATCCGGTCATGGGACATGGCATAAAGAAAGAGCAACTCATCCCTAAACACCGTGGATACATCTATGCGAGCGAAAATGGGGTTGGCAAGGAAGCAATGGGCGAAACGGTAGCATGGGTGTATGACGTAGAAGGCGAGGGCTACCACTGGAAAGGTGGTATATCGGGTGAATCTTTGCCAAGTGCCATCGACCCGAAAGCGAGAAAAGATGTCAAATCGATCAAGAGTTGAGCATTCAACATGGCGATCGGGGTGAGGAAAGTATAGAATGTCATTAAGCGTGTTGAAGCTCATGGAAAAATCACAATTGAAGGCTCGGAAGGTAAAACCATGATCGGATACTTCGAGAGAACTGAGGAACTCGAGTGTGAGATTCCTATGTGTATTGGCGTGGGTCTGCAGAAGATAATCGCAACCTATGAAGCGAAAAAGTGCACAGACGCCCCGAAATAGTCCAAGAGACTGTAGGGTGGGGAAGTCGGCAAAAAGAGTAGGTCACATTGAGCGATGAAGAAGGGCTTGCAAGCGATCGGATTGCTCTTCAAACGAAGGGTTTATGCCGAGGAAATATGGGGAAAAGGGAACGTATAGGGGATGTCTACGTGACGATGAGGCTATTTCCTTTCCCTTCCCAGGCACGGTGACGACGAGGGGAAGAATGATGGAGCGAGATATGGTGTCTATGAAGATGATGAAGCAGATAAAGTGTGCAAACACAAATTCAAGACATTACATAAAATGAAATAAATGTGAAGAGTGGAAAGAGGTTATGTCACGCCCCGCTTCCCTAAAATGGAGGCGAGACGTGAAAAGGTCCGCACAAACGTGGAGCTGTGAAGCTACACGCCTGATAATCGTCAATAAAACATATGCAGGTCTCTGTAACCACAAGCAGAGCAAGATAATAACACAAGGAGATACAGAAATAAAATCCCAAATCTCAGCAATGTCCAAACATTAAAAATTAAGTTCAACATCCAGAAAAGCCACCAGGCTAACAGAAAGAGTCTAAAGGCCCAGAACAAGGCCAACTAGGACAAACATAAACAGAGTATTGGTGCTACGCATCGACAACAAAAACAGTCTAAAACGAAGAACACAAGCAGCCTCTACGACTGATCACCCGTGTCCTCGTACTCCTCAACGAACGCAGGCTCTGACTCAGCATCAGCAAACACCACGTCCTCCGTAGCACTCTCAGGCTCGGGATCTAACATGTGTCACCCAAAACAGTAAAGGGGCACATGTCAGCAAGTCTAACAAGACTTGAGCAAGGAAACGAAAGTGAAGGCAACTAGCAACCTAGCAATTCTAGTATGATGCATAACATGGCAAGTATAGTATGGGAGTGACAAGTAAAGGGAAGTACAAGCAGCGAGTAGCAAGCATGGAATGGATAACAAGTTTTACAAGTAAAAACACGGACAAATACAAGTCAAGTAGTTCACGTCAAGTAAACACGTCAAGTAAACAAGTTGTGCACAGAGATTTCGTCTGCTGGCTAGAGTGGCTGATCGGGCCAACTCGTAAGCTCAGGTGACCGATTATCCCTACCCCTCCACGTGTATCGAGCCAGGGCATTACCCCCGAACATGGAATGCTCGCTTCTGGATCACGAGACAGGAAGTGTATTTTGCATAGGGTTGTGCCTGCTAAAAACAGGTGCCTAGCCTGGCCTAGGGTTATGCCTGCAACGCAGGTGCCTAGCCGGAAACAAGTAGATCGGACATTGGCTATCGACAAACACACGTAGCCCGCTTCTGGAACATGAGCCAGGAAACACAAGTATTGTAGCGTGTGCTACGAATGCGACATTCAACATGGATAGAATGTATGACATGGCGAGTTATAATGCAATGCGTACAGTTATAGTATTAAAACGTGACAGATAAGATGCAAACAATTAAGGAAGTCGGATCTAGCCTCGTTGTCAAGCTAGATCCTGAAATTGTGCCTAGGCGAGTATCATTTCGTCGCCTAGTCTCTTTTACGCCTACGACAAGTAAGTGGCCTAAGGCATGGCCTAAAACCCTAAGTGGCAAGTTTCACTTGCCTAGCACCGAGGATGACGATCACAAAGGTTCGTCTCACAATCGCTAATCTACGGGGAAAGTCGCTGTTATGGAGAAACAACCATCAAAACAACATCCGTATTTATTAGGGTTTTACAAAATCACAAATGGGTTAGGTGAATATTATAGGATCGATTTATTACCGAATCGTTAGCGGAAGAACGATGCCGAGCAAGCACGGCGGCAGAAGAACGATCCGGGAAACCACGGTTCAGATCTGGAATGGATGGAGAAATCTGGAGAAATGGGATTTTGGGGGTTTTGGGGGTTGGCCGGCGATAAAATGCGTGAGGGGAGCTTGGGGAGTGAAGGAATGGCTCAAGAGGGAAGGAGGAAGGGTTTAGGATTGAAGGGGAAACAATGGGGAAGAACTAGGTTTAGGGGAGAAAAAGAAAGAAGAAGAAACTGATCGGCTATTTATAGGGATGAACCGGCAGGCGCCCAAAAATTAGGTTTTTGGGTTGATTAGTCGGTCAAAGAAGGGTTGTTAACCGACTAGTTCGAGAACTAGTCGGTCGGTCGGCTAACTGTGACTGACTAACACCAAATAGTAACTCAGGTCAACAAAATGGTCAATGAATTAGTCGGTTAAAGAACAATGGCTGACCAACTAGTTTGAAACCTAGTCGGTCGAAAGACTTTCTTAGACCGACTAACGATAAACAGTAACTTAGGTGAAATTTATCAAAGGAACTCGTCGGTCTGAGAGCAAGTTCTGACCGACTAGTTACGCATCTAGTCGGTCGGTGGTTGTTCTTAGACCGACTACGAGTAAACAGTAACTTCTGAGTTTTTGATTCAATGAACTAGTCGGTCCCAGTAGAGTTCCTGACCGACTAGATCTCAATCTAGTCGGTTGGTCCCCCTACTTGAACCAACCAAAGTGCACAAAAAGTGCCGAATTGAAGCGCGAAGCTTCGGGAAGATCTCCATAGCTTCTAAGATCACTCTAACTCTAAAATATGAGCGATTTGAAGTTCTTCATGAGTGACTTACTCCAAGATCAAAGATATACGGGAGAGACTAGAAAATCATGACGAAACGAACGAAAATGAAAGCTACGGAGACGAAAACCACACATAAGGAGAAAATCATCCAAAACATATATATAATATAGATAATCCAAATACATGAAAAACCAGTCGTTACATCCTCCCCAACTTAAGAAAAATTCCGTCCTCGGAATTTCCCAACACTCACGTGTCCGGGAACAAAAGTGGGTAGCGCTCTCGCATCTCATCCTCTCTCTCCCAAGTAGACTCTCCTGACAAGCCGTGTCGCCACATCACCCTCACAAGATTGACAACCTTGTTCCAGAGCGACTTCTGACGCCTGTCCAGAATCTGCACTGGCTGCTGGTCATACGTCATATCAGGGCAAACTGTAATCTTCGAGAAATCCACAGCATGAGATGGACCGCTAATGTAACGACGAAGCTGCGACACATGGAAAACATTGTGAACTCCCTCCAAAGATGGCAGCAAGGCTAAGCAGTAGGCTACATCGCCAACTCTCTCCAGAATGTCAAACGGTCCAATGTATCGCGGGCTCAACTTTCCTCGCTTCCCAAAGTGAATCACACCACGATTCGGGGAAATCTTCAAGAACACATGGTCGCCAGGCTGAAACCCCAAAGGACGGCGTCTAGCATCCGCCCAATGCTTAAAATGGTCCTGAGCAATCCTCAGCCTCTCCCGAATGTTACTGACAACATCCACGGCCTCCACAATCATCTCAGGTCCCAACAGCTCCCGATCACCAACGTCATCCCAACTCAATGGTGATCGACATTTCCTCCCATACAGCGTGGCGAAAGGCGCCATGCCAATACTCGCCTGGAAGCTGTTGTTGTAGGAAAACTCTACCAGATGTAGATGGTCCTCCCACGAACCCTTGAAATCCAACATGCACGCCCTCAGCATGTCCTCCAAGATCTGAATCGTCCTCTTGGAGTGGCCATCTGTCTGCGGATGGTACGCCGTGCTGAAACTCAGACGCGTACCCAAACTCTTTTGCAAACTCTGCCAGAACTGAGATGTGAACCTCGTGTCTCTGTCTGACACGATACTCACATGGACTCCATGAAGTCGTACGATCTCCTGCACGTTTCACGTTACATCACTATCTAAGCTAGGAAAAGAAAATAGAAACGGAGAGTAAACGAATTTACCTCCATGTATCTCCTCGCTAGCGCCTCAGTGGACTGTCCTACTCGAAATGGAATAAAGTGCACGGATTTGGTCAATCGATCTACGATCAACCAAATCGCTTCATTCTTCTTCGGACTCCGAGGTAGTCCAGTCACGAAATCCATAGTGATGTGTTGCCACTTCCACTCCGGAATCGGAAGCGGTTGTAGCAACCCTGCCGTACACTGATGCTCCGCCTTCACTTGCTGGCAAACGAAGCACTTGGCTACACTCCGAGCCACACTCCTTTTCTTACCATGCCACCAATAGTTCAGACGAAGATCCTTGTACATCTTGGTCCCACCAGGATGCACAGAATACGACGAACTGTGTGCCTCCACCAACAACTCCTCTCTGATATCCCCAGCTGGCACACACAACCTGGCTCCATATCTCAACGAGCCATCCTCATAAATCAAGAAGTCAGTACGCAGACCGGCTTCCACCTGCTCCCGAATCTTCACCAGCTTCGGATCCTCAACCTGGCCAGCCTTGATCCGATCCACGATCGTCGACTGAATCTGCATACTCATCAACGAAGAGGCCTTCCCAAGAAGAACAATCTCAAATCCAGACTCGCAAAAATCATGCTGCAATCTCCACTGCGAAGTCAACAACATCACCGCTGGAAGCCTACTCAGCGCATCAGGAACCACATTCACCTTGCCAGGGTGATACTGCAAATCTATCTCATAATCCTCCATGAGCTCCAACCATCGACGCTGTCGCATATTGAGCTCCTTCTAAGTAAAAATATACTTCAAGCTTTTGTGATCAGTGAAGATCTTCACTTTCTCACTCAGCAGGAAGTGCCTCCAGATCTTAAGCGCAAACACGACAGCAGCCAACTCCAAGTCATGCGTCGGGTAATTCTTCTCGTGAGTCTTTTGCTGACGCGAAGCATATGCCACAACATGCCCGTGCTGATGCAACACACAACCGAGACCCTTGCTAGAAGCATCGCAAAAGATCTCAAATCCTCCACTTCGATCAGGCACAACAAGAATAGGGGCAGTCGTCAATCTCTCCCTCAGAACACCAAAGGCATTCTCACAATCACCCGACCAAACAAAAGGTACATCCTTCTGCGTCAATCTGGTCATCGGCTCAGCAATACGGGAAAATTCCTTAATGAAGCGCCGATAGTAACCAGCAAGCCCAAGGAAACTCCGGATCTCAGATGCTGACTGCGGAACAGGCCACTCTCTGATGGCCTTGATCTTCTCGGGATCCACTGAAATTCCATCTCCGGACACCACATGCCCCAGAAAAGCAACTCTGTCCAGCCAAAACTCGCACTTCAAAAACTTATCATACAAACGATGCTTCCTCAAAATCTCCAACACTGTCCTCAAGTGCGAGGCATTGTAACGGCCTGTTTCTATCGTACCTTCTTCGTGCACGTGCTTTTGACCGTGCACGTAATTATTTTAGACTTTATTTGTTTTTGAACGTTTTTGTGTGATATGTCGTCGTGATCGTCTCTGAAAGTATTAGATTGTGGAACAACTTTGGAACGACATATCTCGAGTCGTTCTTCCGCGATTCTAACTTATTTGATGTAATGTCGCGACTTTCTGTTTTGACGTGAGACGTTTCTATTTTTAGTTTCGTCCCTCGACGTCGAAATTTAGATCCGTCTTCTCCACTCTCTTTCTCTAGTCATCCCGAACACTCTAAAATTATTTTACAATTTTTGGACTTAATTTGACCTATTTTCCATTTTTTTGAAAGTTTTAAATAATTTTAAAACCTATTTTTATAAGAGTTTTAATTACAGTAAAATTTCTATATTATAATAACGTATTAAAGATTTTTTTGGCAAAATTTCAGAATTTTTGGCCTCACCCAACTTGCGTGAGGGAGAGGAGAGTAATTTTAAATTATATTAATTATTTTTATTATTTTAATTACGTTTTCTTAAACCCAAACCCTAACCCTAGCTCTAACATATTTATATTAGCCCTAGGATAGGTTATTTTCGCATTACACAAACCCTAGCCGTCAAAAACACCTTCCCGACGTTCGTCGCGACGTTGCGACGATCGCCCAGTGACCGACCGGAGCCAACCCCCGCATTCACCCGTGCCCGACCGATGCTCCGCTCCGCATCGCCGCTTGCAACGCTCCGCTGCAACCCCCCGCTATCGCCCCGCTCCGACCGAGGCTGTCTCTCGGTCTGACCGAGAGAACAGCCCGCTCCGCACCGCTCCACAGCCGCCCCGCCTGCTCCGCTGCATCGCTCCGCATCGCCAAGCGCCGACCGACCCGCCCCGTCGGTCTGACCGAAGGCCACTCCGCACCCGCATGCGCTCCGCACTCCGCATCGCTGTAGCCCCGCACCCAAGTGCTCGACCGACGGAATCCCCCGCAACGGCCCGCCAAGACCGATGCCCCTGCTCCGTAGCGTGCTCCGCAGCATTACGACCGACGCTGCGGTGAGTTCTCTCGGTCTGACCGAGAGAAGTCCCCGCAGCGGCTCGGTCTGACCGAGCGACATTCGTCGCAACGTCACTTCTTCCACACCAACTCCTGTGGTGGGCCCCCAAGTCCTCCAGAGGTGTTGTGGGTCCCCCATCGACCCCTAGCACTGCTGTGGGCCCCACCTGGTCGTGCTACTTCACGGATTTACCGTCTACGACGTTGCGACATGTCGTAGGCATTCGTCGCAAGTTTTGACTCTTGGGGAATCGTGCGAGGACCAGATCTGAAGCTGAGGGGCCCTCCGATCAGACACGACATCCAATCTACAGCAAACTCCGGTTCAGGTTGGTTCTCCGAAACTCGTAGAAACCCCCACAGTAGCTGACTGAACCCAAAACTAAAAACCATCAACTTGAACTAAATTTATTTTCCAGCACCTGTAAAACGTTGTACGAACTTAGAAAATCGATGAACGGACTTTGTTGACTGTGCACATATGATAGATCGTCGATTAGGCTGAAACATCAAAAAGTGACTTTTGACGAATAGGATAGTCCCGAAAAACTAGAAACGAAACCTAATAGGATTTGATGAATTTGAGACCTGACATCGTCGTCGTGGCGATATTTCAGACGGACTTCTGCGGACGAGACGCTTGGACGAGACGCTTCGAGAGGACGACACACTCGCCATCACAGGCAAGTGTACCCACTTGCGTTTTTGACCGTGCTTTGGTCTTAGATTGCTAGAACTATTATACTGTGAATGTATAGAACTGGACGTGAAATGATAGCGTCCGGGACGACTCCTGACGGCTCAGACTTGACGACGAAGTCTGAGCCTGACAACAACAACTTTTGATGCTGTAGGGCTATCATGTGTGTGCGTGTGTGTGGACACCCTAGAATAACCCTTCCTGTCTTGTCACGTCCCGTCCCGTCTTGCACAGCCCGCTGGGCAATAGGGCACTCTTCGAGTAATCCCTTGTACAGATTCACAGCCTGCGGGCAATAGGGCACTCTCCAAGTTGAGAGAGTGATCCCTTGTACGGATACACAGCCCGAGGGCAATAGGGCACTCTCAAAGCTAGAGAGTGTGATCCCTTGTACGGATTCTCAGCTTGTGGGCAATAGGGCACTCGCCAAGCTAGAGCGAGTGATCCCTTGTACTGGTGTCATGTCTTGTCTTGTCTTGGGGTTTGGGGTTGGGTTGAGCGTGCGCACGAAAAGTGGGTCTGATCCCCCTCGAACCGTAAGGCGTGAACCCTTTCGTGTCTCACTTGTCTTGTCCTGCCTTGTTTCCGTCACGTCCCGTCTTGTCTTGACACCTGTAGGTTAGTCCCGTAGTTGGTAGCACACGCTACGACTACTACTTGTCCCGTTTTACTTTCCTTCTGCGTTACTTCCTGTCATGTTACTCTGTTATAACCACAGCATGCTAATCAACCAGTAAACTGTTGTGTAAAAGAACCTCAGCATGCTAATCAACCAGTAAACCGTTGTTTAAAGTTCAGTGCACTTGCAGTAAAGTCTAACCCTTCTTGTAGACTTTACCTGACGTACAGTTCCTTTTTCTTGGGTGATGTACGTCAGGTGTTCAGCCAGAGATCGTGGACAAGGCAGACTCATTGGAGTACGAGGAGCCGAGGACGTTGATCCAGAGTTCGTGCCTGACGAGGACCAGACCTTGAGGTCTTTTTAGTCGCCATTTTCAGAGGTTACTACTTTCAGTTTTCTTTTAGATAGTTTGTTGCCACGCTTAGGCTTCTTTTTAGACTTGTACTTGTTGGATATCATATCTCTAATTTAATGAATGCAATATCTTTTCCGTACTTTTGTTGTTTCGAACTAGAAAAATGCAAGAACATGAAAATCTTTTAAAATGGTACCTCTACAGACGCTTATTGGGCCCGAGCTTCTAAAGCTCTGGCCTAAGCGGGCCTCGTCACATTTCGCTTCCGTCCATTTTGGGAAGCGGGGCGTGACAGGTTTTAGTGGTGGCCCATGCAGGTCCTTGCAAAAGTTCGGAACAATAAAAGTACCGCATTCATTTGATATCCACGTACAAGTCTGAATTAGTTTCCCAGTCTTAGATAGTAGGAAGACTTAGGTAGACGTCTCAGGTTGATAGTCGGACGCCTTGGTTAAGATTTAGTCGTCCTCATCCTAGACTATCCTAGCATCCCCATTTGATTCTGATTGTATTAGATATCTAGAGTCCTTCTTTCAGTTAGTCGCTCGCCCAGCTCCATCGACTTCGGGCCCAGCAGAACGTAACCTTAATTCTCTTAGGAACCTCTCACTTAGATCCTGATAGTAGACCAGCTCATAGGAAGCCTTTGAGCTGAGTTATCCTAATCTTTAGACGACCCGATGATTAGAACCCTTGTCCTCTAGCATCCCTTTGATCCTTGCAAATTTTTTGCTATCGACCATAGAGTCTCATCGTAGCTCTTCACGATTCATATCTTACGCGTAATCTTCATGCGATAATTTTTCCTTTCTCTCGATTCTCGTGATCGTTTCCTGACGATCATCATCGATCCTTCGAATCCCTTCCTTGACCAATTCTACCTTATTTAAAATTATTTTCGACTTTCCTTATTAAGTTTTCGCTCTAGATTGATTTCTTTGAAAACCCCTATATTATATATTTAAAATTTTTTGTTTTGGATCGAGTTAAAAATTTTAATTGACTTGGAGCTTTCTTGGACGTAAATGTTTTAAGTCAATACCTCGCATTATTTGCCTTGTTTCCAAAATATATATATTACTTTTATAAACTACACAATTTATTTCTACTATCTTGTACTTATTTTCGAATTTTCCCCTTCCCAAAACCTGCTTCCTTTAAAAGTATTTTCGAAATTCATTATTAAATTCTCCGCCCAATTTGACTTCTTTGAAAACTTTTATTAATTATTTAAAATTTCTTACTTTCGGTTGAGTTAAAATTCTTTCGCAAATTTTGAAACCTTTCGGTCGTAAAAGTTTTAAGTTACGGCCTCGTACTTATTTTCACGCGAATTTTGAAACCTTTCGGTCGTAAAAGTTTTAAGTTACGGCCTCGTACTTATTTTCGAATCAGTATCCATCGTATTTTAGTTTTAAAACTTTGTTACCATTACGGGAATTTAATATATCATTTTTCTAACCTACGAAATTTATTTTTAACCATTTACGTACGTACTTTAGAATATTTTTCTAAAGCAAAAGGGGGGATTTTAAATTTCTTTACATATAAACATCTCTATGTTCATCGTGCTCATACTTCAAGAACCTTTGTTTAAATTTATTTTCATTTGCAAAACAATCGCTACATTAACCTACTTTTATTCCTTCATCTAACTTTTTCCAAATCGTAATAATTTTACTATTTGCTCCTTTTCCCCACTTATTTTTATAAAAGTATAAAGTATATGATATCATATTTTACCCGTAAATCTCCTTCATTTATCTAGTTATTCTGAGAATTATTTTTGTCTCATCCAACCAACTATCTCTTTACTCCGTCTTATTTGAGCTCGTTCTTTCCGATCTTATTTCGTTTCGTTTTTAATCTAGTTTTCTTTCACTTCTATTATTTAGACATTAGACCTTGTAGTTATCCATGCTATCTCCAGTTTAGGAGTAGGCCCTTTGGTAGGTGATGTCGTTGCAGTGCCTGAGTATAGGTAGAATGTGTAGACTTGTATGAGTGTGTCATCTTTAGGATCCTGATGTTTGTCTCCTGTGTCTTGAATGTGTACTCAGCGTTAACCATGGTATGCTGGAAGTTGTCTGGATGACGGTATTCATACTTATATGAATGGTGTCATCGCAGGCAGATCCTTAGACTTGGTTCTAGTTTTAATGAATGGTTTATCTTGGTTGTATGTGGCTGTATCAAAACTTTGTTTTCTTTAAACCAAATCTTTAAAGTTTTCAAACTAGCTCTGAAGATCATAAATCACTTAACTTCCCTCATCCATTACCGCAACACCACACGTTTTCCAAATGTTTTAAAATATTTCTTTGGCCTTAAGTCTCTCTTTCTCTTCTCTTCTTTCTCACTTAAACAAAAATTTTCGTGTTTATGGTTGTTATAATAATTGGGACTATCTATTATCGTTATAGGATTTTGTTTGCAGGTAGACTTGGAGTGAGATGAGTTTTATTATGTCAATGATTAATTGATTTTGGGAACACAAGGATGATGGATTAGAATATCTTTTGGATGAAAAGAATGGACTGTCCTAGGACTTATTTATAAAACCGGAGTGTGGCGGACTCAATGGGAAATTCTGGTCGAATGAAATTATATGCGAGGAGAGGAGAACTCATCAGACTTGAGGCTTAGACGGGTAGTAGATAGGAGTAACTGCGGAGAATAGTATGAGTTAGGGTGATCATGAGATTGAGTAGAGTTTTTATTAGCATCGAGGGTTGATTGATGAGTTGATGTGAGAAGACTTTGAGAATAACACGACGTGATGAGATTAATGGATGGTTAGGTAGTCGGACTTAATATTGGTTGGGATTAATTATAGCAAGTAGGATAAGATGTGATTTTGATAGTTCGATTATTTGGTGGATGAATTTATGGGGAAATATGACGAGAATGTATTGAAGACACAGCGATTGCTGATTTGGGAAGGTATTATAGGATAAACAAATGTTTTTGTCTTGGATTGGTGGATGACTAGAATCTCATTTTTTTTGGAAATTTATTAATGTTGGGAAAATATTTAGAAAATTAAAAGATATTAATGAGCCATGATGATGTTTAGTGGAGTGGTACGATATCAGAAGATGATTATTAATTTTTATGAGAACTTGGAGTTGGAAATTGGAACAGTAGTGATGGGTCTATAGTTAAGGATTAGGAGAAGAGTTAGTCGTGGCTTTGCCCAGTGAAAAGATGGATTATGAGGGATTATTGAGGGATGTTGTTCGAAGTTACAGGATTAGAAATCTTTTTGAGTAGATATGATAGTCGCGGGTATAAGGTTATATGGGTAATTATTACTAGTGTGAGTGATTCCGAGGGCGGAATCATTTCTAAGGTGGGTAGAATGTAACGGCATGTTTCTATCGTACCTTCTTCGTGCACGTGCTTTTGACCGTGCACGTAATTATTTTAGACTTTATTTGTTTTTGAACGTTTTTGTGTGATATGTCGTCGTGATCGTCACTGAAAGTATTAGATTGTGGAACAACTTTGGAACGACATATCTCGAGTCGTTCTTCCGCGATTCTAACTTATTTGATGTAACGTTGCAACTTTCTGTTTTTACGTGAGACGTTTCTATTTTTAGTTTCGTCCCTCGACGTCGAAATTTAGATCCGTCTTCTCCACTCTCTTTCTCTAGTCGTCCCGAACACCCTAAAATTATTTTATAATTTTTGGACTTAATTTGACCTATTTTCCATTTTTTTGAAAGTTTTAAATAATTTTAAAACCTATTTTTATAAGCGTTTTAATTACAATAAAATTTCTATATTATAATAACGTAATAAAGATTTTTTTGGCAAAATTTCAGAATTTTTGGCCGCACCCAACTTGCGTGAGGGAGAGGAGAGTAATTTTAAATTATATTAATTATTTTTATTATTTTAATTACGTTTTCTTAAACCCAAACCCTAACCCTAGCTCTAACATATTTATATTAGCCCTAGGATAGGTTATTTTCGCATTACACAAACCCTAGCCGTCAAAAACACCTTCCCGACGTTCGTCGCAACGTTGCGACGATCGCCCAGTGCCCGACCGGAGCCAACCCCCGCATTCCCCCCGTGCCCGACCGATGCTCCGCTCCGCATCGCCGCTTGCAACGCTCCGCTGCAACCCCACGCTGTCGCCCCGCTCCGACCGAGGCTGTCTCTCGGTCTGACCGAGAGAACAGCCCGCTCCGCATCGCTCCACAGCCACCCCGCCCGCTCCGCTGCATCGCTCCGCATCGCCAAGCGCCGACCGACCCGCCCCGTCAGTCTGACCGAAGGCCGCTCCGCACCCGCATGCGCTCCGCACTCCGCATCATTGCAGCCCCGCACCCAAGTGCTCGACCGACGGAATCCCCCGCAGCGGCCCGCCGTGACCGATGCCCCCGCTCCGCAGCGTGCTCCGCAGAATTGCGACCGACGCTGCGGTGAGTTCTCTCGGTCTGACCGAGAGAAGTCACCACAGCGGCTCGGTCTGACCGAGCGACATTCGTCGCAACGTCACTTCTTCCACACCAACTCCTGTGGTGGGCCCCCAAGTCCTCCAGAGGTGTTGTGGGTCCCCCATCGACCCCTAGCACTGCTGTGGGCCCCACCTGGTCGTGCTACTTCACGGATTTGCCGTCTACGACGTTGCGACATGTCGTAGGCATTCGTCGCAAGTTTTGACTCTTGGGGAATCGTGCGAGGACCAGATCTGAAGCTGAGGGGCCCTCCGATCAGACACGACATCCAATCTACAGCAAACTCCGGTTCAGGTTGGTTCTCCGAAACTCGTAGAAACCCCCACAGTAGCTGACTGAACCCAAAACTAAAAACCATCAACTTGAACTAAATTTATTTTCCAGCACCTGTAAAACGTTGTACGAACTTAGAAAATCGATGAACGGACTTTGTTGACTGTGCACATATGATAGATCGTCGATTAGGCTGAAACATCAAAAAGTGACTTTTGACGAATAGGATAGTCCCGAAAAACTAGAAACGAAACCTAATAGGATTTGATGAATTTGAGACCTGACATCGTCGTCGTGGCGATATTTCAGACGGACTTCTGCGGACGAGACGCTTGGACGAGACGCTTAGACGAGACGCTTCGAGAGGACGACACACTCGCCTTCGCAGGCAAGTGTACCCACTTGCGTTTTTGACCGTGCTTTGGTCTTAGATTGCTAGAACTGTTAGACTGTGAATGTATAGAACTGGACGTGAAATGATAGCGTCCGGGACGACTCCTGACGGCTCATACTTGACGACGAAGTCTGAGCCTGACAACAACAACTTTTGATGCTGTAGGGCTATCATGTGTGTGCGTGTGTGTGGACACCCTAGAATAACCCTTCCCGTCTTATCACGTCCCGTCCCATCTTGCACAGCCCGCTGGGCAATAGGGCACTCTTCGAGTGATCCCTTGTACAGATTCACAGCCTGCGGGCAATAGGGCACTCTCCAAGTTGAGAGAGTGATCCCTTGTACGGATAGACAGCCCGAGGGCAATAGGGCACTCTCCAAGCTAGAGAGAGTGATCCCTTGTACGGATTCTCAGCCTGCGGGCAATAGGGCACTCACCAAGCTAGAGTGAGTGATCCCTTGTACTGGTGTCATGTCTTGTCTTGTCTTGGGGTTTGGGGTTGGGTTGAGCATGCGCACGGCAAGAGGGTCTGATCCCCCTCGAACCGTAAGGCGTGAACCCTTTCGTGTCTCACTTGTCTTGTCCTGCCTTGTTTCCGTCACGTCCCGTCTTGTCTTGACACCTGTAGGTTAGTCCCGTAGTTGGTAGCACACACTACGACTACTACTTGTCCCGTTTTACTTTCCTGCTGCGTTACTTCCTGTCGTGTTACTCTGTTAAACCACAACATGCTAATCAACCAGTAAACTGTTGTGTAAAAGAACCTCAGCATGCTAATCAACCAGTAAACCGTTGTTTAAAGTTCGGTGCACTTGCAGTAAAGTCTAACCCTTCTTGTAGACTTTACCTGACGTACAGTTCCTTTTTCTTGGGTGCTGTACGTCAGGTGTTCAGCCAGTGATCATGGACAAGGCAGACTCACTGGAGTACGAAGAGCCGAGGACGTTGATCCAGAGTTCGTGCCTGACGAGGACCAGACCTTGAGGTCTTTTTAGTCGCCATTTTCAGAGGTTACTACTTTCAGTTTTCTTTTACATAGTTTGTTGCCACGCTTAGGCTTCTTTTTAGACTTGTACTTGTTGGATATCATATCTCTAATTTAATGAATGCAATATCTTTTCCGTACTTTTGTTGTTTCGAACTATAAAAATGCAAGAACATGAAAATCTTTTAAAATGGTACCTCTACAGACGCTTATTGGGCCCGAGCTTCTAAAGCTCTGGCCTAAGCGGGCCTCGTCACGTTTCGCTTCCGTCCATTTTGGGAAGCGGGGCGTGACATGCATGCTCCTCCTCCGACTTTGAATAAATCAGAATGTCGTCAATGAAGATAATGACAAACGTATCTGAAAAGTCGTAGAAAATCAGATTCATCAGATTCATGAAAAATGCGGGTGCATTGGTTACACCGAAAGGCATAACCACAAACTCATAGTGTCCATACTTCGTCCTGAACGCTGTCTTCGGAACATCTTCATTCTTCACCTTCAACTGATGATAACCACTCCTCAGATCCAACTTCGAAAACACCCTCGATCCTCCAAGCTGATCAAAAATATCATCGATGCGAGGCAACGTGTATTTATTCTTGATGGTCACCGCATTCAGCTCCCGATAGTCCACCCACATGCGACGCGAACCATCCTTCTTCTTAACCAGCAGCACCGGTGCTCCCCACGGAGACACACTAGGATTGATATAACCCTTCTGCAAAAGCTCATCCAGCTGCTTCCGCAATTCCTCCAACTCAGCGGGGGCCATACGATATGGCGCCTTCGAAATCGGCTGCGCTCCCGGAATAAGATCATTTGAAAACTCGAGAGCTCGATCGGGTGGCAACCCAGACATCTCCTCGGGGAAGACGTCATCGAAGTCCCGCACTACAGCAGGCCTCTCCAGCTCCATCTGCATAGCCACAATCTCCACCGGCCTGGCCCGAAACCTGACAGGGCCAAGCGAACTTCTACCCCAGCTGAACTCAAATACTGGATGTCCGGGAATCTCGAACACCACCTTCTTCCGACGACAATCGATCGTAGCATAGAAGCTCGCAAGCCAATCCATCCCAAGGACCGCATCATAGTTGATGATGTCGTGACAATGAAATCAGCGTAAAGCTCATGTCCACAAACCACCAACGGGCAAGAACTGCAACCACGATGCACCGAGACCACGACATTCCCTGTAACGATATTCCAACTCTTAGAAAGAGCGGACGTCGACAAGGAATTCTTCTTCACAAAGCTCCGGGAAATAATGCACATTGATGCACCTGAGTCAAAGAGGACTCGTGCAGGAAATGTGCACACCAAAATCACACCTACAAATAGTCTAACAATCGAGCCCTAGTCTAGCAAACAACCATATGCAAGCAACCAAACATAATCTAACAATCAAACTAACTAGAAAAGCAACAGCTAGATTAAGGATTACCTGCGATAACCTCATCCACGGCCTCGCTCTCCACAGCGGTCATCAGAAAAGCCTGCCTCCTCTGCGGAAAAGCCTGCCGAAAAGCCTGCCTCTGTGGGACAAGAGCTGCTCCACGTCCAGCAGGAACAGGCGCTCTCTGCTGCAACGGCTGTGCTGCAACAGGTGCCTTCCAAGGCTGCTTCGACCTCGGACAATCCTTCATGGTATGGATAGGATCTCCACAGACAACACACTGGCCCAGGAATCTCCTACACTGATCTTTGATATCCCCGATCTTGCCGCAGAAATGGCAAGTCTTCTGAATAGGCCCTCCTGGCCTCTTAAACTGAGCTGGCTGGTTAAGCTTGAAACCAGGCCTAACCACCGCTCTGGCCTGCTCCATAGGCCTCTTCCCAGCTCCAGCAACATGTCCCCTCCTCTGACTCAGGTTCAGCTCCTGCCTCCTCGCAGCTACCAGAACCTTCTGATATGAGTCCAGATCAGAGGACGACACAAAAATCTGAAGCTCGAAAGCAAGTTCCTGCAAGAACCTCTGAGCCCTCTCATCAGCATCCTGCACCATCTTCGGTGCGAACCGACTCAGCCTAGTGAACTCTTGGTGGTACTGGTCCACCGTCAAGCTCCCTTGCTTCAGCTCAATAAAATGCTGCAGCATCTCCTTCCTGGCAGCCTTCGGAAAGAACTCCTCATCAAACCTGGACTTAAAGGTAGCCCAAGATATTGGATCCACCAGCATCTTCTCTTCCGCATCACACCAGTTTCGAGCATTATCCTTGAGCTGCCTCTTCGCCAGATCAACCCATCCAGCCGGGCTGATCTTCGCCATCTTCAAATTATCCTCTATGTTCCGAATCCACTCATCGGTAGCTAGAGGACCCCCAGACCCATCAAAATAAGCGGGACCCAGCTCCCTAAATTGCTTCGCTCCCGGCTCGGAGCGAGGGGCATCCTGAACTGCCCGAGCACCCCGAAAACCTGGAGCATTCTGGACTTGCAGGAGCACGCCCTGCTGCACCTGCATTATCTGAAGCATCATCCGCATCATTTCCCCACTGGTGGGCTCCCGCTCAGGCTCCTCGTCATGAGCGGGCGCGCTACCACCACCACGGGTAAATCGCCTTCCTGCCATCTAATGACACAGAAAACGAAACAGATTAGACTCATAGCTTATGACCCGGATGTCGAACTTAGTTTATTGGACATTCTAATATTATTATCGTTATTCCGACAATTCGCAGTTACATAAGAGGACCTGCATGGGCCACCAACAAAACCTGTCATGCCCCGCTTCCCTAAAATAGAGGCGAGACGTGAAAAGGTCCGCACAAACGTGGAGCTGTGAAGCTACACGCCTGATAATCGTCAATAAAACATATGCAGGTCTCTGTAACCACGAGCAGAGCAAGATAATAACACAAGGAGATACAGAAATAAAATCCCAAATCTCAGCAATGTCCAAACATTAAAAATTAAGTTCAACATCCAGAAAAGCCACCAGGCTAACAGAAAGAGTCTAAAGGCCCAGAATAAGACCAACTAGGACAAACATAAACAGAGTATTGGTGCTACGCATCGACAACAAAAACAGTCTAAAACGAAGAACACAAGCAGCCTCTACGACTGATCACCCGTGTCCTCGTACTCCTCAACGAACGCAGGCTCTGACTCAGCATCAGCAAACACCATGTCCCTCCGCAGCACTCTCAGGCTCGGGATCTAACATGTGTCACCCAAAACAGTAAAGGGGCACATGTCAGCAAGTCTAACAAGACTTGAGCAAGGAAACGAAAGTGAAGGCAACTAGCAACCTAGCAATTCTAGTATGATGCTTAACATGGCAAGTATAGTATGGGAGTGACAAGTAAAGGGAAGTACAAGCAGCAAGTAGCAAGTATGGTATGGATAACAAGTTTTACAAGTAAAAACACGGACAAGTACAAGTCAAGTAGTTCACGTCAAGTAAACACATCAAGTAAACAAGTTGTGCACAGAGATTTCAGCTGCTGGCTAGAGTGGCTGATCGGGCCAACTCGTAAGCTCAGGTGACCGCTTATCCCTACCCCTCCACGTGTATCGAGCCAGGGCATTACCCCCAAACACCGAATGCTCGCTTCTGGATCACGAGCCAGGAAGTGTATTTGGCATAGGGTTGTGCCCGGTAAAAGCAGGTGCCTAGCCTGGCCTAGGGTTATACGTGCAACGCAGGTGCCTACCCGGAAACAAGTAGATCGGGCATTGGCTATCGACCAACACACGTAGCCCGTTTCTGGAACACGAGCCAGGAAACACAAGTATTGTAGCGTGTGCTACGAATGCGACATTCAACATGGATAGCATGGATGACATGGCGAGTTATAATCCAATACGTACAGTTATAGTATTAAAACGTGACAGATAAGATGCAAACAATTAAGGAAGTCGGATCTAGCCTCGTTGTAAAGCTAGATCCTGAAATTGCGCCTAGGCGAGTATCATTTCGACGCCTAGTCTCTTTTACGCCTGCAACAAGTAAGTGGCCTAAGGCATGGCCTAAAACCCTAAGTGGCAAGTTTCACTTGCTTAGCACCGAGGATGACGATCAAGAAGATTCGTCTCACAATCGCTAATCTACGGGGAAAGTCGATGTTATGGAGAAACAGCCATCAAAACAACATCCATATTTATTAGGGTTTTACAAAATCACAAATGGGTTAGGAGAATATTATAGGATCAATTTATTACCGAATCGTTAGCGGAAGAACGATGCCGAGCAAGCACGGCGACAGAAGAACGATCCGGGAAACCATGGTTCAGATCTGGAATGGATGGAGAAATCTGGAGAAATGGGATTTTGAGGGTTTTTGGGGGTTGGCCGGCGTTAGAATGTGTGAGGGTAGCTTGGGGAGTGAAGGAATGGCTCAAGAGGGAAGGAGGAAGGGTTTAGGATTGAAGGGGAAACAATGGGGAAGAACTAGGTTTAGAGGAGAAAAAGAAAGAAGAAGAAACTGATCGGCTATTTATAGGGATGAACCGGCGGGCGCCCAAAAATTAGGGTTTCTGGGTTGATTAGTCTGTCAAAGACGGGTTGTTGACCGACTAGTTCGAGAACTAGTCGGTCGGTCAGCTAACTGTGACCGACTAACACCAAACAGTAACTCAGGTCGACAAAATGGTCAATGAATTAGTCGGTTAAAGAACAATGACTGACCGACTAGCTTACAACCTAGTCGGTCGAAAGACGTTCTTAGACCGACTAACGATAAACAGTAACTTAGGTGAAATTTATCAAAGGAACTAGTCGGTCTGAGAGCAAGTTCTGACCGACTAGTTGCGCATCTAGTCGATCGATGGTTGTTCTTAGACCGATTAAGAGTAAACAGTAACTTCTGAGTTTTTGATTCAATGAACTAGTCAGTCCCAGTAGAGTTCCTGACCGACTATATCTCAATCTAGTTGATTGGTCCCCCTACTTGAACCACCTAAAGTGCACAAAAAGTGCGGAATTGAAGCGCGAAGCTTCGGAAAGATCTCTATAGCTTCTAAGATCACTCTAACTCTAAAATATGAGTGATTTGAAGTTCGTCATGAGTGACTTACTGCAAGATCAACGATATAAGGGAGAGACTAGAAAATCACGACGAACCGAACAAAAACGAAAGCTACGGAGACGAAAACCACACATAAGGAGAAAATCCTCCAAAACATATATATAATATAGATAATCCAAATACATGAAAAACCAGTCGTTACAGGTTACCCATCAACGTTGTAAGATCAAGCACCCGAAAGACACAACACAATATAAGGAAGCAATTTGGGAAGCCGCCGCTCGTTGATCCGACAAGAATCGAAATTTTCGAAAATTTGGGGGTTAGAGTTAGGGTTTGGACGTTTGATGAGAGATTGGTGTTGATGGGGAGGTGGCAAAGGTGGGGAGTATGTGAATGAGTGTGGATGAATATCTAGGGGTAGTGGGGGGGACAGAGGAGATTGATTCGACAGTTGGAGGGAGAGAGGTCGTGCGAATGGAAGTTTGGGGGTCGGGTGGACGAAATCGCGCGACAGTGATATTTATAGGGGCGAAAACGAACCGATCGGGTGAGGATTCACCCGATCGGGTGGATAAGTCTCGAAAATCTTCCGTCGGCCAACAGCTACAGGTGAACCGATCGGGTGAGTTTTCACCTGATCGGTTGACCGCTTCCCATTTCTTCCCGTGAGTCTGTAACTTTTCACCCGGTCAATCACACGACAACGGTTTCACTCAACCGATCGGTTGGTATAACCCCTAAATTTCCCAAGAATTCGGCCCTTCTCACACGGTCTGCCACCCGGTCATGCAACGCTTCACCCGACCGGTTCGCAAGGAGAGCAGATACGGCCATCGTCTGATACGTCTCACTCGATCGGTTGAGTAGTTACACGATCGGGTGAGGGCTTGTTTCCTGCAAAAATTCACGAATGGCCTAAGTTTCTCGACGGATGATCTCGCGGCTGAATTTAATTATTAAATTAGAAATAATCAAGTTAAAAATAATCCTAAAAATAAGGGTGAGAGTTTAGAACATGGGTTGCCTCCCATGAAGCGCTTTTTTTTAACGTCGCTTGCTTGACGCCTCACATGGTGGTCAATTAGGATCTAGATGGTTTGAGGAAGAGTCGTCGGTCGCTGAGAATCTGACCGGAGAGAATGTTGGTTCTCCTACCGCATAGTGTTTAAGGCGCTTCCCGTTGACTTTGAATGGCTCATCTCTTCCCATTATCTCAATAGCCCTATGCGGGAAGACCTTGGTGACGCGGAAAGGCCCCGACCACCTTGACTTGAGCTTTCCAGGAAAGAGCTTCAGCCTCGAGTTGAATAGGAGAACTAAGTCTCCTTCCTTGAATTCCCTCTTCAGGATGCCCTTATCGTGCCACCGCTTCAGCTTCTCCTTGTAGATCCGGGTATTTTCATAAGCTTTGAGCCGGATCTCGTCGAGCTCGTTAAGTTGTAACTGCCGGTGCCCTCCAACCTCCTTGGCGTCAAAGTTTAGGTTCTTGATTGCCCAAAATGCCTTATGTTCCAATTCCACGGGCAGATGGCATGCCTTCCCGTAGACAATCCGGTAGGGGGTTGTGCCGATCGGAGTTTTAAATGCCGTCCCATAAGCCCAAAGTGCGTAAGGAAGTTTTGATGACCAATCCTTCCTAGAGTTGACCACCGTCTTTTCTAGTAAGCTCTTGATCTCCCGGTTAGAAACTTTCGCCTGGCCGCTAGTCTGCGGGTGGTAGGCACGCCCCACCCGGTGTTGTACCCCGTACTTTTTCCAGAGAGCTTTGAATTTCTTCTCTATAAAGTGGCTCCATCCGTCACTCATCAGGACTCGAGGTACACCGAACCGCGAGAAGATGTTGTTTTTAAAGAACTTGGCGACCACTCTGGAATCATTGGTTGGACTGGCTACCGCTTCAACCCACTTCGATACGTAGTCCACGGCTACCAAGATATACTAGTTCCCAGAAGAGGAAGGGAACGGTCACATGAAGTTCACTCCCCACACATCGAAGATCTCTACCTCTCGGATGTAGTGCTGAGGCATCTCGTTCCTCTTGGAGATATTCCTCGTCCTATGGCATTTGTCGTAGGCTTGGACATAAGCATGGGTGTCTTTGAAGAGGGTTGGGCAGTAGAATCCGCTTTGGAGAATTTTCCCAGTCATCTTACAGGTGCTCACATGCCCTCCACATTGCTGACCATGGCAATGGGAAATTATGGAGGTCGCTTCAGTTTCTGGGATGCATCTTCGTATCACCCCATCATTGCAGGTTTTGTACAAATGGGGGTCGTCCTAATAAAATTTGTGGACCTCATGGAAGAATTTCTTCTTCTGTTGGTAGCTCATGTTGTGGGGGACGATGGCACAAGCCAGATAATTTGTGATGTCGGCATACCAAGGGGTCCAAGCGGAAGAGACGGAGAAAAGATGCTCGTCAGGGAGCGAATCATCAACCGGAGTAGCATTTAAATCGAGGGTAGACATTCTGGACAGGTGATCGGCAACGACATTCTCCGCCCTCTTCTTGTCTCTGATTTCCAGGTCGAATTCCTGGAGGTGGAGAATCCATCTAATGAGCCGTGGCTTAGCCTCCTTCTTATTCAATAGGTATTTGAGAGCCGCGTGATCTGTGTGAACGATCACCTTAGCACCAACGAGATATTGCCAGAACTTGTCCATGGAGTAAATGACCGCTAGCAATTCTTTTTCTGTGGTAGTATAATTTCTTTGGGCAGCGTCAAGGGTCTTGCTCGTATAATATATGACATGCAGATTTTTATCCTTCCTCTGCCCCAAGACGACACCAACGGCAAAATCACTAACGTCGCACATTAGCTCGAAGGGTAGATTCCAGTCCGGTGGCTGTATTACGGGCGCGGAAATCAAAGCTTGCTTCAGATGGCAGAAGGCTTCCATACACTCCTCGTCGAAGACGAAAGGCGCGTCCTTCACTAGGAGTTGGGTCAGCGGCCTGGAAATCTTAGAGAAGTCTTTTATGAAGCGACGGTAAAATCCCGCATGCTCTAAAAACCCACGGACTCCACGAAGATTGAGCGGTGGCGGGAGCTTTTCAATCACCTCAACTTTTGCCTTATCAACCTTGATTCCCCTCGAAGAGATGACGTGTCCCAGCACAACTCCTTCTTGGACCATGAAGTGGCATTTCTCCCAGTTCAAGACTAGTCCCTTTTCTTGACACCTCTCCAGGACTTTAGTTAGATTACTGAGGCATGAGTCAAACTCAATTCTATGACGGAAAAATCGTCCATGAAAACCTCCATTATATCCTGGGAGTAGTCGGAGAAGATAGCGGACATTAGTCTTTGGAATGTAGCTGGGGCGTTACAAAGTCCAAACGACATTCTTCTATAGGCATATGTCCCAAATGGACAAGTGAAAGTCGTCTTCTCCTGGTCACCGTTTGAATAGGGATTTGAAGGAATCCGGAGTACTCGTCCATGAAACAGAAGTAGTTGTGCTTCACCAGCCTCTCGAGCATCTGATCAATGAAAGGGAGGGGGTAGTGATCCTTCCTCGTGGCTTTGTTCAGCTTTCTATAGTCAATGCACATCCGGTACCCTATGACGATCCTCGTAGGTATGAGCTAATTTTTCTCGTTGCGAACCACCGTCATTCCTCCTTTCTTGGGTACGACATGCACCGGGCTAACCCAGCGACTATCGGAGATAGGGTATATGATACCGGCAGGTAGAAGCCTAACAATCTCCTTTTTGAACACCTCCATAATTATGGGAGTTAGCCTCCGCTGCGGCTCAATCGAGGAGGCTTGCTCATCCTCAAGCAGTATCCTGTGTGAGCAGAGGCCTAAGCTAACTCCTTTTAAATCTTCAATTGCATATCCGAAAACACTCTTAAACCTTTTTAAAACACCAAGAAGTTTGGTCATTTGGTCTTCAGGCAGCGAGGAGTTCACTATGACCGGCAGGGTCGAGCCCGTCCCAAAATATTCATACTTTAGTCCCGGGGGTAACTCTTTCATCTCAACTTCATGAGGTCCCGACGCATATTTCTCAAGCTAAGCATCCTCTAGTGAAAGGAATTCTTCGTGGATCTCTTGAAATCCAGTGTTCGGAACTTCACTCCCAGCCGTGGTTCCGCATGGCAAACCCTCGCAAGGTATTGTGGGGGAAACCGAGGAAGTCTTTCTCAAGCTCATAATAATTCTCCGGGAAGAAAGCTTCGACGTGAAAACAGGTTTCAATATTCGATGATTCCCCACCACTACACCCAGCTTCGTCATTGTCCCAAGTTCCGGGATGCTCGATAAAAGTCTGCAAGGAATAGATCGACCCCTGTCCAACGCAACCGACAGACTCTGCCTGGTGGTTCTCCTGACCAGACCCCGTGAACAATTCCTCTCCCCCGAATACAGAACTGGGCATGTCGATATACGCCACATCATCAGGAGGAAGGAGAGTTGTCGTGACTGGACCCTACTGCGCATCATGATACCTCCTCTGATTTTCCACAGCGACAGACAGAAGGGTTAGAATATTCGAAGCATTTAGGGATTCTGCCAAGCTTTGTGCCAAACAGCAGATGTGGTGTGAATGATCCCAGATATCGCTCGAAATGGCATACAACATCCTCGTCATAGGGCAGAAAACCTATAAGAAAGGAGAGAGAGAGAGGGAGAGAGAGAGAGAGAGAGAGAGAGAGAGAGAGAGAGAGAGAGAGAGAGAGAACTGCACAGATAGCAAACATGTCAAAAGAACGGGTTGCATAAATGGGAGGCGAGTGCAGCGATAGCAGCACGGCGACTCAGTCAATCAGTTCTATACAACTACTATTTACAATATGTACAAGTGAAATCAAAAAGTGTAGAATGCGAAAATTATCGCGAGATAGAGATGAGAGCTAGACTTAAGGGTTCATGAGATCCTAAAATAACAAGCACGTTGCCTCCCCGGCAATGGTGCCATAAAGCTTGACGTCCCCGCGATGTGCGTGTCAGATGTGTCCAATATATAATTGGGGGCATGAGATTTAAATATTTATAACCGCAAGCGCACGGTGTTGTAGTGTGGCTTGGGGGTCGAACTCAGGAAGGCGTGATTATGCTTGTGTCAAGAAGGACCGGATTCACCCCATGGGCGAGCTAGCCCGAATCGGTAGATGGGTTATCACGGAAAGTAGAATGTGAGGGATAAACGATATAAAGGGAAACCTGGGACTTCGGTTTCCACCCTATCGTGCGATTCTCGCCAACACGGCCTACGGGTAGGAAAACGATCGGAATTAGGGTCTAATGGTGAGACGTTGCCTCTAAGAGTGATACCAGCATCCCATGGGCCCGATATTTTGGTCGGTGCCCAGGATGATACGCTGGACTACCCGGGTTCGGTCAGTGTGCATTCCCATGTCCATTAACACTGATCGACTCCGGGAGCACTAAGCTCGCAATGTTAACTCCCAACGTCTCATCCTGCCGCTCCCGCGCGCTAGGATTCGACGTCTATGCTAAGGGCGTGAGCTATGGCTAGGGAGTCAACCGCCAAGTTTATTCTCCCTTGGCCCAACGGTCAAAGGCGATCTTTTTCCCGCCGATGATAATAAAACACCCCGTGTAACCGGTAGATTCCTAATCCCTATCGATTTCCTAGTCCTATGGACGCATCGGGGAGAACCCACGAAGGGGTTTCCACCAAAATCCCAGATTTGGGAACTACTCACACATATTTACTAAAAAACAATCTAAATCAAAATCAACCGTTAAAAACATGATCAAGAGATTGAAAAGCAGTAAGATCAATGCAAATAACACTATATTAAAGTTTGGTAAAGATCAGACAACTTACAAATATCTAGAAAATTACAGCCATCAAGAGAGAGAAAAAACAGCAAAAAATAACAACTCCCTCAAATCTGGAAACCTAGGTTCTGTATTTATAGAAAACGACATCACCCGATCGGGTGAAGAATCACCCGATCGGGTGACCTGCTGCGAACTTCGGCAGCCATCTTCGAGACTTCACCCGGTCAGACGACACGGTCGGTTGGTGGAAGCTGCTCGTCCTTTGGATCTTGATCATCGTCGGGTGAACCGATCGGTTGGAATTTTTGCCCCAAAAGACAGTAACTTCGGACGTTTTGGCACGGTCTACTGACGGTAGGGTGAGCTCTCCGGGTCATCTTCTTCGGGGAAACGGCTACAGGTGAACCGATCGGGTGAAGATCACCCGATCGGTTGAGTTTCAGCTCCAGTTTCCAGAGAGATCAGTCGGTTGAACCGGTCGGTGACCCGGTCGGTTGATACCTTCGTTGCTTCAGTGGCTGACCGGGTCGTGCATGCGTGCATCACCCGATCGGTTGGCTGTGTCCAACCGATCGGGTGGGGGGCTAAAAGATGTAATCTTCGTCGTTTGACCCCCTGGATCACGCGTGACTCCTCCCGTTGCTCCGGGGACTCATGATATCGTCGTTTTATGTCCCCTATCGGCAAACTCCTGCAAACATACAAAAACACGGAAAAGTGAAAGAAAACAAGAAAACACGAGAAAACGAATACAAGACGTCAGAAAATAGCTGAAAACACAGAAGAAAACGTGCGTGAATTTATGAAATATAAACGCACTTCGCCCCCCATCTGAGCACCGTATGGCGTGTAGGCATCAAAATTCCCGATGTATGATCCATCGGGCATCCACATAATTCATCTGACAAACAAAAATTTTGGCTACGACAAGCGCATTAGTAGTACAAGGAATTGCACAAATTGATAACTGTGGCAGGGAAAGAATCAGTTTATTGAAATTTTAATAATTTTTGGATAAAACGCTGTTTAGCGACCATGTTCATGAGCTAGGCTCAGGGATTACTAGGTCCTAAATGAAAACAAGCACGTTGCCTCCCCGGCAGCGACGCCATAAATCTTGACGTCCCCTTAGTTTTGCACAAACAGGGATACCAGATTTAAATATTTATAATCGCAAGCGCACAGTGTTGTAGTGTGGCTTGGGGGTCGAACACGGGGAGGTGTGTGATGTGCTTGTTATCAAACAGGAACCGGATCACCCAGTGTTTGAGCTAGCCATATCGCAAGGTGGTTGTCACGATATAAAGCTATGAAAAGATGTAAGATATAAAAAGTAACCCAGGAGTTTGGTTTCCACCCTATCATGAGTTCTCTCCATTACGACCGACGGATAGGAATACGATCGGATTCTAGGGTTTAGTGGTGAGAGGTTGTCTCTAATAGCGGTACCTAGCGTCTCATGGGCCCGATATTCCGGTCGATGCCCAGGATGATATGCTAGGTCTACCCAGGTTCGAACGATGGGCATTCCTATGTCCAACACCTACCGACTCCGGGAGCACTAAGCTCGCAACGATTACTCCCGACATTTCATCCTATCGTTCCCACGCGCTAGGAATCAATGTCTATGCTATGGGTGTGAGCTGTGGCTAGAGGATAAAACTCCCGTTTTATTTCCCCTTGGCCCGACGGTCAGAGGCGGTCTTTATCCCGCTAATGACAATAAAATGCCCAGCGTAACCATCTAAATCCCTATATCCTATCGAAACCTTAATCCTATGATCGTTCTAGGGAGAACCCACGAAGGGGCTTCAACCAATGTCCCAGATTAGGAAACTACTCACTAAACATTGCAAAATATTCAATGCAACAAATTTCAGCCATCAATATTATAATCAAGCAATAGAATGGAGAAGTAAACAATAGTATTAAAGCATTATCAAAGTATCAAAGCGATCGGAGAACTTATAAAACAAAATAAATTAGCAACAGTAAAAATCCCTAAAAACTATTAAAAACTGGGGATACTCGTTTTCTGGAAAACTTAGGGGTTTATATACAATCTGGCAAGATGCCAGTGAATATTCCCAGAAGAAGACAAAACTAAGCGTCTAACCGATCGGTTGAAGCATCAACCGATTGGTTGAGACGACGGGGAGATTGGTCTTCAGCTTCTGATAACCATCAACCGATCACTGAACCGATCGGTTGATGTCGTGATAATACTCAACCGATCGCTGAACCGATCGGTTGAGGCCGTGGGGCTCTGGAGCTTGCGAAGATCAGCTACAGGTGAACCGATCGGTTGCAACCGATTGGTTGGAATTCAGCTTCAAAAATAGAGAGTTCTGTCACCACCATCCGATCACTGAACCGATCGGGTGGGATCTGCTCTTCCTTGCCTTCTGCTCGGGTCAGATATGTGTGAACGAACCGATCGGTTGGAACTGTCCAACCGATCGGTTGGGGGCTGATATATGCTCTAACTTGACGTATGGCCCTCAGGTTCTCGTGCGATGCCTCCTGTTGCACCAGGGACTCATGATATTTGCTTTATATGTCCCCTACGCTGGCAATCTCCTGCAATAGCACAAAAACACAAAGAAATGGAAAAGAAACTAAAAATCACACAAGAATAGATACAAAACAATGGAAAACAACAGAAAATCACAGAGAAGACGTGCGTGAATATATAAAATATAAACGCACGTCAGTCGTATGCCCTGCAAGGTCGGGGATGGGAGGGAAGCAGAAGTGGGATCGGATCATGGCATGTGTGACCTCGACGTCACGATCAAGCAATCAAAAGCGGATGCCGTTACCCTCTCGGATGATGGAGCTCATTACCTCGAGGGTGAGGCGTGTGTAGGTGGGTGCGTGCATGGCTAGGAGGTGATTAAAGCCAATGGTTTGGTATAGCCTATGGACACCCTGAAGGATGCCAAGGCTAACAAGGGTGTAGACAGATGCAAATCGGGTGGGGATGACGGATCAGTGGGAGATGGTGGCGAAACGCTCGCGGTGAGTGTCGTCCCTGAAGACGATACTGTACGTCCTCAGGGTGGGTGGTGTTGGATGAACAGGTGGGGGTGGAGGAGCGATAGTGGGAATGGGAGCGGTGGAAGTGTGTGTGGCCTCTATCGCTAAAGGCATGGGGGAGGGGAGCATGAGGGTTAGGATGAGGACGTGGAGGCGTCCAAGTGCTCCTTAGGTTATGGTCAACGGCAGCGACAGCGTGACAGCTGAGAAGAGGAAGAACCGGGGTCTCCAAGCTTCCTCTTCTTGGCCGGGGGTTTCCTAGGTCTCAACCTAGGCAGCATCATGTGAGTGTGGGGCTAAACGACGCGAACATGCGATATGGTAATATAAAAATAAGAGTGGAAAGACTATACCAAAATTCGGGAGTTGCCGCGAGAGTAAAAGCGATAGTGCACACACGAGGCCTCAACTCAAACGTCCCCCAAGCTATCCCAACCCGTGCATCTCCTCGCGACACTCCAAATTTACCTGCAAGACATTAAGAAGATAGTATTAGTAGGTAATTAAGAAATTAAATAGGGATGTGGGTTCTAAAATAGAAAAAATTAGGAATATGGTTCATTTGAGGAGAAATGGAGAGAGAGAGGGAGGGGGAGAGAGAGAGAGAGAGAGAGAGAGAGAGAGAGAGAGAGAGAGAGAGAGAGATGCGGAGAGAGAGAGAGGGTGTAAAAGGAGGTGGAGAAAATAGGGGGGTGGTCGGACCGAGCGGGGCGAAGGGCAATGCGGAGAGAGAGAAGGTGTAAAAGGAGGTGGAGAAAATAGGGGGGTGGTCGGACCGAGCGGGGCGAAGGGCAACACTCGGTGGCATACGTGGGGGAGCCCCAGTGAACTAGTTGGAACGAGCAGGCAAGGGTTTGGGCAAAAGGGGGAGCTCGGGTGCTGAGTTGAGTGGGTGTTTGATTAGGATTAGGGCTGGGGTCGAGTATGATTTGGTTTTAAATAAGCCGAGTTTGAATCGATTAAGTTATGGGTCCAATCTCCGCTAATCGCTACTCGGTCAAGCAGCTCAGACTGCTCGATTGAGTATAAAAAGATTAAAAATTTTGAAATTTGAATCCCTAAGTTGTGCCCAGCCACTCGACCAAGCTGATTACTCAGCTCGGTCGAGCTGAATTAAAACAGAGTGGCATTTTCAGCTCTTCTTGCTCCTACCGTAGCTCGACCGAGTAGGGTATATGCTTGGTTGAGTCAAATTAGAAACAGAGCGATGTTTTTGGCCTCTTTTAGACCCATTTTTAGCTCGACCGAGCAGGGTAGCTACTCGGTCGAGTCCAATTAGAAACAGAGTTCTGTTTTGCCCCTTCCCTCCATCTTACTGTAGCTCGACCGAGCAGGGTATCTGCTCAGTCGAGTAGTCTCTCTTTGGCTCTCCAAGCTATGTGTGGATCTACGCACATCTCCTCTTGGCTCCTTCTCTTTCTTTGCATCGTTTGGCGTGCTCTCCCCATTGTTCAACCTGTAGAGGGAAGAACACATCAGAATTTTTATATTTTTGTATTTTTATATTTTCTAAGGAATTAAAAACGTTTTTATTTTGGTTTTTGAATAGAAAAAGGAGAACAAAAAGAAAATATAAAATTAAAGAAGGGAAATTCGGTTTGCCTCCCGATAAGCGCTTGTTTTAAGTCGTAAGTTCGAATCCCTCATGATTTTCAATGATGATCGATGATGTTGGGCACATAAGAAATAGACCTGTCATGCTTCCCAATGAGTCCATGGGCTGGAAGTAGGCGTGCCTCACTTCGTTGGCCCTCAGTGGTCATAAAGATGGTAGCCTCCGGCTGTTGATCATGCGATGGTATACCGGGCGGCTCCTCGTCTAGTATGCTCAAGTAGGCGGCCAATGCCTTGTTATGTACGACTTCACCATCGTCATCTAAGCTCCTCTCCATGGGGTCTCTAGAAAATTCCTCCATGGCATGTTCATTAGTAACCTCGTCCTCTAGAAGCACAAGGTAACTTGCATCCTCACATGGGAAATGGTCCTTCATTGGTTTCTGCAAGTGGAACTCGACCTCAATATCTCCCACATTCATACTTAACGTCCCCTCATGAACGTCAATGAATACTTCGGTTGTCGCCGTGAATGGTCGCCCCAATATAATCTGAGAACTCCCCTTCTCCGGCATGTCTATAATCACGAAGTCTACCGACACGCATAACCCGGGCGGAATTTGTAAGAAACGTCTCGTGCAATGCCTACCGGGTAGGTGATAGATTGGTCTGCTAGTTGGATGCTCATGCCGGTAGGCTTCAGTTCCATTCCCGTACTTAGCCTCTTGAAATTAGAGAGCGGCATCAAACTAATGCACGCTCCCAAATCGATCAACGCTCTACTAATAGGGGCACCGCCAATAGAGCACGGCACCGTAAAACTTCCGGGATCTGGCAACTTTTTAGGTAGGGAGTTCTTAATGATGGAGGTGCAACCATCCAAAAGCTTCATCGCTTCTTGTTTGCGCTTCCCTGCTATTAGGTCTTTCAAGTATTTGGCATAAGTGGGGATCTCCGTGAGCGCGTCCATGAAGGGGATATTCAAATGGATTCCCTTGAGTAGCTCTATAAACTTGGCATACTTTTTCTCTAGTTTGGCCATGGCTAGTTTCTGAGGACAGGGAGGAGGTCAGCTCTCCTTGTCCTTAGCGGCATCATTTGGAATATGTTTTTCTGAAGTAGTAGCATTTGACGGTGCTGTAGTGGTAGTAAGCAAGGTGGAAGGTAAAGCCTCCCTCTCTCCAATAGCATGTGGCTCCTCTGTAGCTCTCTCCTCGTCCTCAACCACAATAGGTGCTGAAGTAGTAGTTATATCTTCCTCTTGAGTAGGAATAGATGCTTTTTGGCTCACATTCTCAGCGACCGACACCATTACAGTGTCGGTACTCTTTCATCCCCTCGTGGTGATCGCAACCATCGCGTTGGCTTACCCCCTAGGATTTGGCTCAGGCTGAGAGGGCAATCTCCCTTGAGTCTTCATAAGTTGGGACATTTGGGACTTCAGTCCATCAATGAAGGTGTTTAGATTTCTAAAATGCGCTGAATGTTCGGCGTTGGTTTTCGCTTGCCGTTCATAAAGGCATCCAAGTTCGCCTCTAAATTAGGTTTTGGGTCCGTCGGTGGGTATTGTTGCTGTGGTGGGCGATTGTAGTACCTCGACTGTCTATAAGGCCCAGATGGCCTAAACCCATACTGTTGTTGCTGTGGAGGCAGCCCTTGTTGCTAAGGAGGTTGTTGTGGCCTTTGTTGGGTTGGAGGTTGCAATGCTCCATTTGGGTTATTATAAGAAAACCCGAGATGATTTCTCGCCGTCAGATTTTGCCATTGATTTCTCCCCTCTCCTCCCATACAATGGACTTGCTTCACCAATACGTCCGTTCCTTCGCAGGACACTTCTATTGGGGCATACCCTTGCTCGGCGTAGTCTTCATGTGTAGCATATATCGGAGCTCTAGAAGTGGTAGGAATAGTATCCAACCTCTGCTCTATCCTCGCAAACCGTTTGCATAGAGTCTCAAGTTGCCCATCTAGGTGTGTATCTATCTTCACCTCGGGACCCTTCAGTGTTGAGCATTCATCGTTCCATTGTTGGTTGTTGGAGGCCATTTGTTCCAACAAAGAAATGGCCTCCTCAGGTAGCTTGTCAAACAGAGTGACTTGAGCGAAGGCATCGATGATCATCTTGGTATCTGGCTTGAGCCCATTATAAAAACTCCGAATAAGGTCCCACTTCGAGACTCCATGGTGGGGGCATTGATGCTGCAGATCCTTGAATCTCTCACATGCATCATATAACGACTCATGTGGGAGTTGCTTAAATTGGTGATCGCCCTTCTGACCCTCACCATTTTGGACGGTAGATAGAACTTGTTAACGAAGGCCAGGGCCAAACGTTCCCAAGTTATGAAAGTATTTGAAGGGTGCACCCTCAACAAATAAGAGGCATTGTCCCTCAGAGTGAACGGAAATAATCTGAGCTTTATTGCATCGTCGCTCACGTCTTTGGCCTGGAAGGTGTCGCACTTCGCTAAGAAGAGGTTTATATGATGGTTGGGGTTCTCATGTGCATGCCCATGAAAGGGGTCTTGCTGCATCGGATTGATTAAGCCAGACTTCAATTCAAAGCTTCATGCCGCCAGCTGCGGCCTCAAGATAGAAGATGTACTATATAGATTTGGTTTACTGTGGTCCTGAATGGACCTAGTACGTGGAGGAGCAGTATTGCCATCTGCCATTGGTTCTATGAAAATCTGATTCCTCTTTTCAGCTCTGAGTCTTCTTACTGTCTTTTCAATCTTGGGGTCAAATAATAATTCTTTGTTAGAACCCCCGAGGCGAGTGTTCATGCACAACAACAAACTAAGAGAAAAACCTTCATTAGTAAAGGAATAAAAAGAATAAAAATATGGAAATGTAGAAGATGGTAAGAATTGCTAACAAATTCTTTAATAAAGAAATAAACCCAAGTAATAACTGTTACCTCCCCAGCAACGGCGCCAAAAGCTTGATGCACCCGGTTTTAACACCTAAAACCTACCTAGTAATGTCATGAATCACACGGAGATAAATCTCCGACAACGATGCCAAAGGCTAGATGCGTCTGAAATGTAACCCCGGAGACTACCGCAAGTGCACGGTGTGAGAACTTTGTAATATAAAAAACATCGATCCTACATGGAGGTGATGTTTATAGAACTTGGGTATTTTCTAGATCTTAGAATGATGTCAACGGGCGTATTCAAATTTGTTTGTTACAAGAATTATCTTTCCTAGGAGAATTAATCAATATAAACGACTAGGTCGTTAGGAGTCACCGCTAGGATCGGAGGATGTCGATGCTAGGTTAGGACTCTTACATTGAATTGGCTTTATTAAGGAGAGATTGTCACATCTAAGAATGTAGAACTCATGGCCAACTATCGTTGTACCACTCGTCTAACGTATCCCGTGCTTAGCCCCACCATCGTGGATGGCCGTGCACGTGATCCGTCCATTAGGATTTACAAGTATTCTCAATCTCTACTTGTACCACTATCGTGGATTAGAGCTTCGATCTGCAATTTGGTGGCTCTCATTGATGCTACTATCGTACGTCAGTAATTAGTAATATAAGAAGTCGGTAGATCCCTTCAAAGTGCATGCCACTATCGTGGTCACGAACCCTAATTGGATTCACTAACTATCTAATTAAGTCCATAGGATATCCGTTCAAGAAGCATACGCCACTATCGTGGTCACAAGCCCTATAGGAATTTCCTACAAACTTGGCTAGATCAACCAAAACACATCCCTTTTATACCAAAATAACCAAAAAATCATAACTTTACATCTAGATCCTAAGATCGTAGGGCTAATCCATCAGCCCTAGATACGACTACCCATGTATCATGAAAATCACAATATAGATAACGAAAGCAGTATAATTCATGATCGCAATAGAAGACATCGAATAAAGCATATAAGGATAGAATATCGTTACCAAAACGTTGCAGAGTGATAGAAAAACTCATAGAATTAAGGACCCAAGATTCCAAGCAAAAGCAACTAGTAAAAATATCATCTGTGTCTACTACAAAATAGGACGGCTCGTTGAACTCTCTAAGAAATCTAAACTAGAAATTAAACTAAGGAAATTAATCAAGTCCCCTAAGATAGTGTAAAAATTGTGTTTATATACAAGGGGTATAGACCCCCTGTAACGACTGGTTTTTAGCTATGTTTTGGCTATTATATATATATATATATATATATATATATATATATATATATATATATATATATATGTTGTTCTCTCTTTTGTGTGTTTATCCTGTGTTGGACATTTACTTTCAGTTCTTTCCGATCTTCTTCTTTGATGAACTTCATCTTGGTCGTATCTTAGAGCTAAGTTGATCTTAGAAGCCATAGGAACCTTCCCGAAGCTTCGCGCTTCAATTCGACACTTTTCGTGCATTTTAGTTGGTTCAAGAAGGAGAACCAACCGACTAGATTGCAATCTAGTCGGTCGGCAACTCTTCAGGAACCGAGTAGTTCATCCTAATTATTTCACCTGAGTTACTGTTTACACTTAGTCGGTCTAAGCTCATACATCGACCGACTAGTTCCCAAACTAGTCGGTTAGAACTTGTTCTCAGACCGACTAATTCTGAGACCTTTTTGACAGCCGAGTTACTGTTTACCGTTAGTCGGTCAAAGAACGACTATCGACCGACTAGTTTCCAAACTAGTCGATTAGAACTTCTTCTCAGACCGACTAACTCTCAGTACCTATTGTCTTTCATATTTTGCCCTTAGTCGGTCAATGAATATTCACCGACCGACTAGTTTCCAAACTAGTCGGTTGACGGACCTTCACAGACCGACTAAATCTGTCTACCCCGTGTCGACCCTGTTCACTGTTGATCTTTTAGTCGGTCTCAGTTGGACGACCGACCGACTAGTTCCCAAACTAGTCGGTCGACCACTCTTCACTGACCGATTAGTTTGCCCAGAAACCCTAGGTTAAGTCGTAGCCGCCGCCTATTCTTCATATTTAAACCATATACGTTTTCACTTCTTCTTTCATATCTTCTAGCCAACCTTCTTCCCCAATCATTCCCCAATCTTCCTCTCGCCTTCCTTCATCCTCCCGTGCTCCCTCTCACCCTCCATTGCGCCGGCACCACCCCGTAGGCCGTCGGCCAACCCTAAAACCCCCAAATTCTCTTTCGCTCCAGTTTTTCCCCTACAATCTCCATTCTCCAGATCTGTGCCGCGAGGAGTTCCCTTTAACCGTAGTTCCCGGGATCGCTCCTTCCGTTGCCGTGCTAGATCCGATTTAGCGACGGCAATCCGGAGATCGTCGTTCTTCTGCTTCGTATACGGTTAGTGTTCTGTCCTTAATCAACTTGTAACCCACACTATAATTTAGAAAACCTAATAAAAATGGATTGCTAGACGTTGTAGGATTCCAATAAATCTGGATTAAATCATACAATTCTGATTCTCTGCTTTGGCCATAACAGGGAACCCATTTTTCCCGTAGAGTAGCAATTTGTATGACAACTCTCGTCGATCAACAAACCTCGGTACCAGGCAAGTGAAACTTGCCAATCTTTGTTTTATGCCATGCTTTAGGACATTTCTTTGCTTTTAGCGTGAAAGAGACTAGACCGTGAAATGACAGCGGTCTAGGCGTAATTTCCAAGTTCTAGCTTGACAACGAAGCTAGAATTACCTTTTGTCATGTCATGCATTTGCCTGTCACATTTAATTTCTTTAACGGTACGTAATTTAAATTGATTATCTGCCATGCATTGTATTCTTTAAATGCCATTTGATTTGTATGTTGCATCGTAGCACACGCTACCAAATACATGTACAATCCGTGTTTCCGTGTTTCCGGCTAGGCACCTGCTATGCGGGCATAACCCTATGCCATACTTGTTAAAACACTTCCTGGCTCGTGATCCAGAAGCGAACTTTCCATGTTCGGGGGTAAGGCCCTGGCTCGTTACACGTGGAAGGGAAGGGATAAACGGTCACTTGAGCGTAAGAGTTGGCACGTACAGCATCTCTAGCCAAACGGCAGAATCTCTGTGCACGACGTGCTTACTATACTTGTACTAGTCCTTGTTAATGTATACTTTTTTCCTTGTCATGTCCATGTTTCCATGTCATGTTTACTCCTTGCGATGTCATACTTGCTGTTTTTACTTATTTACTGCACATCGTATATATATGTCATATCATGCATACTTTAGAATTGTTAGGTTGCTTTTACCTTCCTTTTGTTTCCTTGCACAAAGTCTTGTAGACTTTGCCGACATGTGCCCCCTCTCTTTGGGTGTCTCATGTTAGTTGTTGGGCCAGAGACCGTAGCTGGGGACGACGGGTTCGTGGAGTTCGTGCCTGATTCCACAGTTGACGTTGAGTACGAGGACACCGGCGACCAGTCTTAGTTCCCTCCGCAGTGTCTTTGTTAGTCTGTTGTTAGCTTGTCGGTGAGTAGCACCATCTTTTGTTAGTTGCTTTCATTGTTGGCCATGCTGGGCCTTTTCTTTTGGAATCTTTTGTTAGCCTCGTGGCTTTCCTGGTTGTTGGACATTTTATTGGACATTGAGATGAATAATTTATTTATTTGCCTCCTTCTATTATTGTTATTTTTGTTCCGTGTCACATTACAGGGATCTGCGTGTTTTTCAGATGCTTTACAGGCTGGAGCCTCACAGCTCAATGCCTAAGCGGGCCTCGTCACACCTCGCCACCATTTTAGGGAAGTGGGTCGTGACAGGTTTTGTTGGTGGCCCATGCAGGTCCACCTCTGTAACTGTGACTTAATCGGAGCAACGATAAGAATTATAGAATGTCCGATAAATAATTTCGACACCCGAGTCATAAGGCTGAGAGTCTGATTTGTTTCGTTTTCTGTGTCATTAGATGGCTGGACGACGGAATGCCCGAGCTGGTGGTGGCGTGCCCCCTCGTGTCGAGGAGCCGGACCTAGAGCCCACCAACAGGGAGATTATGCGGATGATGCATCAGATGATGCAAGTGCAGCCGGGGATGCTTCAGAATGCCCGGAATGTTCCGCCTGCTCGAGGAGCGCTGCCAGTCCTTAATGTCCCTCGCTTCGAGCCGGGAGCGAAGCAGTTTCGGGAGCTGGGCCCCACATACTTTGATGGCACCGAAGGACCTCTAGATGCTGATGAGTGGACCAGGAATATGGATGACAACCTGAAGATGTCGAAGGTCGACCCGGCTGGATGGGTTGACTTGGCGAAGAGACAGCTTAGGGATAATGCTCGGAACTGGTGGGATGCAGAGGAGGAGATGCTGGAGGAGCCGATATCTTGGGCTACCTTCAAGTCCAGATTCGATGAGGAGTTTTTTCCGAAGGCTGCTAGGAGGGATATGACGCAGCGCTTCATCGACCTGAAGCAGGGGAGCTTGACGGTGGACCAGTACCACCAGGAGTTCACCAGGCTGAGTCGTTTCGCACCGAAGATGGTGCAGGATGCTGATGAGAGGGCCCAGAGGTTTCTGCAGGGGCTTTCTTTGGATCTTCATAGCTTTGTGTCTTCTTCTGATTTGGAGTCCTATCAGAAGGTTCTGATTGCAGCAAAGAGGCAGGAGCAGATTGTGAACCAGAAGAGAGGATGTGCTTCTGGAGCTGGGAAGAGGCCTGTGGAGCAGGCCAGGGCAGTGATGAGACCAGGGTTCAGGCACAATCAGCCGATACAGTTCAAGAGGCTAGGAGGACCTCCTACTCAGAAGACTTGCTATTTCTATGGCAAGACTGGGCATGTCAAAGATCAATGCCAGAAGATGTTGGACAGTGCTTGGTTTGTGGTGATCCAGCGCATGTCATGATGGACTGCCCGAAGTCCAAGCAGCCTTGGAAGGGACCTGTTGCAGCTCAGCCGTTGCAGCAGAGGGCACCTGTACCTGCTGGACGTGGAGCGCCTCTCGTTCCTTAGAGGCAGGCTTTCCAGTAGGCTGTTCAGCCGAGGAGGCAGGCTTTCCTGATGACTGTAGTTGAGGCTGAGAGGGAGGATGAGGTTATTCCAGGTAACCCTCAGTCTAGTTGTTCTTTTATTTAGTTAGTCTTGTTTGTTGGAATTTGTTGGTTGCTTGTTATGTTTGCTAGAATAGGATCTGATTGTTAGATTGCTTGTTAGGTGTGATTTTGGTTTGCACATTTCCTGCACGAGTCCTCTTCGACTCTGGTGCATCGATGTGCATTATTTCCTGGAGCTTCGTGGAGAAGCATTCCTTGTCGACTTCCCCTCTTCCCAACAGTTGGGATATCGTTACAGGAAATGGCGTGATCTCGGTGCATCGTGGTTGCAATTCTTGCCCATTGGTGGTATGTGGACATGAGCTCTACGCTGATTTCATCTTCCACGACATCATCAACTATGATGATGTTCTCGGGATGGACTAGCTTGGGAGTTTTTACGCCACGATCGATTGTCGGAGGAAGAAGGTGGTGTTCGAGATTCCAGGCCATCCGGTGTTCGAATTCAGCCGTGGCAGCAGTTCGCTTGGTCCGGTCAGGTTTCGGGCCAAGCCGGTGGAGATCGTTGCTATGCAGATGGAGCAGTGTATACCTGCGATGGTGCGTGACTTCGACGATGTCTTCCCCGAGGAGATGTCTGGATTGCTGCCCGATCGAGCTCTTGAGTTTTCGATCGATCTTATTCTGGGAGCGCAGCCTATCTCGAAGGCGCCTTATCGCATGGCACCAGCAGAATTGGAAGAATTGCGGAAGCAGCTGGACGAACTTCTTCAGAAGGGTTACATTCATCCCAGTGTGTCTCCGTGGGGAGCACCGGTCTTGCTGGTGAAGAAGAAGGACGGTTCGCATCGTATGTGTGTGGACTACCGGGAGTTGAATGCGGTGACCGTCAAGAATCGATATCTATTGCCTCGCATAGATGACATATTTGATCAGCTTGGAGGATCGAGGGTGTTCTCTAAGTTAGATCTAAGGAGCGGTTATCATCAGTTGAAGGTGAGGAAGGAAGATGTTCTGAAGACAGCATTCATGATGAAGTATGGACACTACGAGTTCGTGGTTATGCCTTTCGATGTAACCAACGCACCCGCTATATTTATGAATCTAATGAATCTGATCTTCTATGACTTTTTAGACAAGTTTGTCGTTATCTTCATTGACGACATTCTGATCTACTCAAAGTCAGAAGAGGAGCATGCGTTGCACTTGAGGACAGTGTTGGAAATTTTGAGGAAGCATCAGTTGTATGCTAAGTATTCCAAGTGCGAGTTTTGGCTGGACAGAGTTGATTTTCTCGGGCATGTGGTGTCAGGTGATGGTATTTTGGTGGACCCTGAGAAGATCAAGGCTATCAGAGAGTGGCCTGTTCTGCAGTCAGCGTCTGAGATCCGGAGTTTCCTTGGGCTTGCAGGTTATTACCGGTGGTTCATTAAGGACTTCTCCCGTATTGCTGAGCCGATGACCAGACTGACGCAGAAGGAGGTACCTTTTGTTTGGTCTGATGGCTGTGAGGAGGCTTTTAGTGTTCTGAAGGAGAGGTTGACGACTGCCCCTGTTCATGCTGTGCCTGATCGTAGTGGAGGATTCGAGATCTTTTGCGATGCTTCCGGCAAGGGTCTCGGTTTTGTATTGCATCAGCATGGGCACGTTGTAGCGTATGCTTCACGTCAGCTTAAGACCCATGAGAATAATTACTCGACGCACGACTTGGAGTTGGCAGTGGTCGTGTTTGCGCTGAAGATTTAGAGGCACTTCCTGCTGAGTGAGAGGGTGAAGATCTTCACCGATCACAAAAGCTTGAAGTACATTTTTACTCAGAAGGAGCTCAACAATCGACAGCGTCGGTGGTTGGAGCTCATGGAAGATTATGAGATCGATCTGCAGTATCATCCTGGCAAGGTGAATGTGGTTCCCGCTGCGTTGAGTAGGCTTCCAGCGGTGATGGTGTTGACTTCGCAGTGGAGATTGCAGCAGGATTTTTGCGAGTCTGGTATTGAGATTGCTCTTCCTGGAGAGGCTTCTTCGTTGATGTGTATGCAGATATAGTCGACGATCGTGGATAGGATCAAGGCTGGACAGGCTGGAGACCCGAAGCTGGTGAAGATACGGGAGCAGGTGGAAGCAGGTCTGCGGACTGACTTCTTGATTCATGAGGATGGCTCACTGAGGTATGGGGCCAGGTTGTGTGTGCCAGCTGGAGACATCAGAGAGGAGTTGTTGGTGGAGGCACACAGTTTGCCGAATTCTGTGCATCCTGGTGGGACCAAGATGTATAAAGATCTTCGCCTGAACTATTGGTGGCATGGTATGAAGAGGAGTGTGGCTCGGAGTGTAGCCAAGTGTCTGGTTTGCCAGCAGGTAAAGGCGGAGCATCAGCGTACAGCAGGGTTGCTACAACCGCTTCCGATTCTGGAGTGGAAGTGGCAACACATCACTATGGACTTTGTGACTAGACTGCCTCGGAGTCCGAAGCAGAATGACGCGATTTGGGTGATCATAGACCGATTGACCAAATCCGCGCACTTTATTCCTTTCCGAGTAGGACAGTCTACTGAGACGCTAGCGAGGAGATATATGGAGGTAAATCGTTTTACTCTCCGTTCTTATTTCATTTCCCTAGTTAAGATAGTGATGTCACGTAAATCGTACAGGAGATCATACGACTTCACGGAGTCCCTGTAAGTATCGTGTCAGACAGAGACACGAGATTCACGTCTCTGTTCTGGCAGAGTCTGCAGAAGAGTTTGGGTACGAGTCTGAGTTTCAGCACGACGTACCACCCGCAGACAGATGGCCAGTCCGAGAGGATGATTCAGATCTTGGAGGACAAGCTAAGGGCGTGCATATTGGACTTCAAGGGATCTTGGGAAGATCATCTCCACCATGTTGAGTTTGCCTACAATAACAGCTACCAGGCGAGTATTGGCATGGCACCTTTCGCCGCGCTGTATGGGAAGAAATGTCGATCGCCACTGAGCTGGGATGACATTAGAGACAGGGAGCTGTTAGGACCTGAGATGATCGTGAAGGCTATGGATGTTGTGAGGAACATACGGGAGAAGCTGAGGATTGCTCAGGACCGTTTCAAGCATTGGGCAGATGCTAAACGGTGTCCTTTGGAGTTTCAGCCAGGTGACCATGTGTTCCTGAAGATTTCCCCAAATTGAGGAGTGATTCTCTTTGGAAAACGAGGGAAGCTGAGCCCGAGATACATTGGACCGTTTGACATTCTGGAGAGAGTTGGCGAGGTAGCCTACCGATTAGCCTTGCCGCCATCTTTGGAAGGAGTTCACGATGTCTTACATGTGTCGCAGCTTCGTCGATACATCAGCGATCCATCTCATGTTGTAGATTTCTCGAAGATCATCGTTCCCCCGATCTGACGTATGACCAGCAGCCAGTGCAGATTTTGAACAGGCATCAGAAGTCACTCCGGAACAAGACAGTCGATCTTGTTAGGGTGATGTGGTGACACGGCTCGCCAGGAGAGTCTACATGGGAGAGAGAAGATGAGATGAGAGAGCGATACCCACTTTTGTTCACTGACACGTGAGTGTTAGGAAATTCCGAGGGTGGAATTTTTATTAAGGTGGGTAGGGTGTAATGACTGGTTTTTAGCTATGTTTTGGCTATTATATTTATATATATATATATATATATATATATATATATATATATATATATATATATATATATATATATATATATATTCTATAAAACACGAAGATTTTGAATTTTGTCCCAGTAGGACAAGCTGACTAGGACAAACATATACGCTGACTAGGACAAACTTTTAAATTTGGGGGGAAACAATTAGGTGGGATCTTTTGAAATTTGAAATTTGCATTTGAAATCAAAAGTTTTGGGGATGAAAGACTCAGCCGCCCAAAATTTATGTGCACTCAGCCGATGGGCTCTCTCTCTCTCTGTGGATTTAAATGGAATGGAAATGGAGATGTCGTTCAACAAGGAGATCAACAAGAACCGGAACCAGTCGGAATTCGATGCGCTTCTCGGTGAGTTCAAGACCGACTACAACCAGACCCACTTCGTCCGCAGCCCCGAGTTCAAGGAGGCCGCCAACAAGATGCAAGGGCCTCTACGCCAGATCTTTGTCGAGTTCTTGGATTTTCAGTCGAGGGTCTCTGCTCATCGAGAGTTTTTGAAAAGTTTGGGATTTTACAGGCTTAGAGACATTAGGACGGTGAGAAAGCTGTCATCTTTGAGCTCAAGCACACCACCTTCTCCACAATTTGCGCCAGTCACGGGCTCTTCCTTCACGTTTACTCCCGAAGCTACCCCTGTATTGGTCCCAGCGAGCCCGTCGGACGTGTCAGCGGAATCACCATGGCCATTTTGCATGCCGCCGTTATCCGGTCCTACTCCGGCGACAGGAGAGGGTGAGAAGGTTGGGCTCTGGTGCATCGTGAAGTAGACGGTGCCAGCTGATCAGCTTCAGGAGGGCATAGATTTTGCTTGTGTGGATGGCAGAGCTGAGTGTGAGGAGATTAGGCCCAATGGGAACTTTTTAATCCTAATAATTTGGTGGCTCATGCTTCACATGCTTTCAATAACTACTGGTAGAAGACTAAGCGAGTGGAGGTTTCTGCAACTTCGATGGGACTGCCATTCTTATTACCTCTGATCCAAGTATGTATCTTTCTATCATAATGTTAGCTTTGTTATTTTTCCCCCTTCCGTGATGTAATCCAAGTATGTATCTGATCCAAGTATGCTTTGCTTATAGATTGCTCAACACTGCAGTAAAATTACTACCAAAATCTAGAGTGTCTTATCGGATTTTTTTTCACATTGTGTGTCGATTCATCCACCATGATAGTAATGTAGGATGATATCACATATCTTGATTGAATTTTGCACTATAGCTGAGTTGATCTTGCCATGGTTGTGAGAGTAAAGGGAGCATGTTTAAGCTTCCTATGATTCCTCGTGTGAAAGGGAAATTGTTGTGACATTAGCACAACATAATTACTCCCAAGTATAGACCTTCATTTTAGTTCGAAAATAAATAGTTAGATAACATGAACATAAGGCATTTTGTAGGGAGTTATGCAAGATTTCTCATGTGTGACTTAATGTTCAGTGTGACATAACAGATGAAATAATATGATCCATAATTTCATAGGGTAAGTTTGTGTGGATACAATAACTACTTCATATAGCTACCTTAATGGAAGGGGTTATCTAAAGGAGTCGTGCCCATACAGATGATTCTTTGAGAAAAGGATTTAGATTTCTTTCATCAAGAAATCAATAAAGAGATGGAGTGAGCGAGAGTATTTTATCGAGTCTTTTCTGTTGTTGCGACTCGCGCACTGGAAAGGAAGTTACTGGATAGGAAGTTATTGTAATTCTATTTGGTGAAAATAGTTGAATATGCATTTATCTAATCATAGTACGTGAAGCATTTTGGAGCCCTCTTGAGGTTTACGGTGTGGTATATCCCGCACTGTATTTCTTGCCAAGGACGGTCTCTTTCGATGGTTCTCAGGCTGCAAATGCAGACCAATGGAGATGCTGTATTTTCAAGCTGAATCCTTACTCTTATGCGGGTACTTCCTTGGGGGCCTATGAACCTGAAGGAAGCACACTTGATTTCATTCTAATTTTTTGTTCCTCAAAATGCTCTTGCTGCTGTAAGACGACAATGCCTTTTCAAGTTTTCAAGTAAAGGATACTTTTCGAATGCAAACAAATTTTATACTTGACACAACGATTGTGAAAGAACACATCCAAGCGATTACATGTATATGTTGTTCAGAAGCTGGTGTTAGGGAATAGATGCATGATTCATCTCTGTACTCGCTGCTGTAGGCATTAGAATTTTCTTGCGGCAACCTCAAGCATGAGGTATCAGTCTTGCACCCTTTTATGACAAAAACAATTGTGTTACATGGCAGAAAACCAATCATATGGTGGCCGAGATCTTTTCCCTCATGTCAAAGGATGAAGCCAGGCATGCAGGGTATGCATTTAACCGAAACTCTTTCAACCCACACCCTTATCTTCTATGAATCATGATGGAAATGCTTATAGTAATATTAAATTTGAAGGTTTCTAAACAAGGGCCTGTCTGATTTCAACCTGGCATTGGATTTGGGGTTCCTGACGAAGGCTAGGATGTACACATTCTTCAAGACAAAGTTCATTTTCTATGCGACGTACCTCTCGGAGAAGATTGGATACTGGAGGTACATCACCATCTACATGCATCTGAAGGTATGATGCTGTTGTTTTTGTCCCCAGCAGATATATTTGTCTATTTCTGTCCCCAACAGCATCAGGGGACTGAAATTTTTTGTTTATAGTGATGGTGTTTGCTATTTTTGGTAGGATATGGGGTTATGCGGGGGATTGCTGGATTTAGAAATGGGAACAAAGCTGGTGGAGTAGGGACATGTCTCGGATCTCGGAGATTGAGAATGAATCTATTGGCGATGGCGGCGACGATACTCCGATGACCTCATGGGAAGAATCTCCCATGCTATCCGACAACAACCCCAAATTAAATCATCAGGTACCAATAAGCCCAAATTAAATCTATCCAGTGATGCTATGCTTTTGGAGAAATATTTTCATTTCTTTTGCTCATGGGTTTTTACAGAACGGAGGAGAGGCGTGAAATGGGCTGAGCCACCAGTTCAGCCAGCCAAAGACCTCGACGAAGATGGCGGCCATCGAGAAGTTCTTGCAGTTTCACGATTTGGTGCCTTGCAAGATCCGAGCCAAGCGAGGGTGTGCCACTTACCCTTGGAGCATCGTCGAACGGGTAATCATTTATTGTCTAGATTTCTGAAATTTTAGAAAGTTTCAGTTCTGGAAATGCTTAGTCTAATATTTTTAATATCAGATTCTGATTAAAGTCTAGAATTAGGATATTTACTGTTCATAGAACTATAGTTGTAGTCCCAGTCCTCTGAATTTCTTGGATATTTGTTATTTCAGGTGTTCGATTGTTTTCAGGTGCAAATCCTGGTTGGTTCAATCTAATTATACCATTAATTGACAAGGACTGCTCAATAGTGTGGCATTGAGGTCGTTGATGCTCTCATTTCACTGTGTATATTTCAGCGCAGGCATCATGAGGTGTAGTCGAACTTTCTAAGCGTATGTTGATTGTTCAGAAAGAGGTTGGCTTGCGCCATCTCCATGAATTTGACATGGTCATCGTATCTTTTTCTGTCATTTTGATCACCCAATTAGAGTTTGAACATGAGCACGTCTCTATTCCCAGGCTATTATGCTTCTTCTTCAAGCAGAGAACAGAAAATGGTATGGTGTACGTGTTTCTATGTTACGAGATACGTTATAATATTTTTATTGGTTACTTTTTTCGCCGTCATCTACAAACTTAATATTTTATTCTGTACAATAAACCAAGATCTCTTGGAATACTATGATTAATCAGGACGGTTTTGATGTATTGCGTCCTGCGTAAAGTGCTATCTCGGTCGAATGAAATTAAAATTTTGTACCAATGTTTTTGGGTTATAGAAGAGTGGCCATATGTGCGTGAATTTTGGTTTTTATATAGGTTTACGTACACTTGAAAATTATATTTTGGATTTTATATGGCATCCTGCCAAGTCCAATTTTATGAAGGACATGTAAAAGATGAATCTGTAAGATGCTTTATCAAATTTGTCTTCTTTTACAACTAGTTTAGAAAATTGTTAGTGGTTAATCATGAAGAGAAATTGGAGGATATACAGTATATTGTCCTTTGATTATGACCCCGTTAACTGTTTATTGAAAGATCCTTACTTCTCCTTTGATTATGACCCTGTTAACTCTTGACACCAGCGTTTTTTGTCCTCAAATTCTTTCTTTTTATTTTTTCCTCCAATTTGCCTTCTTTTACATTAATATACAGTATGCTTCCTCATTTGTAGATACACCTACCTTGCTTGTGCATGAATGAAAGCATCAAAATTTTACGAAAAACAGATAGTCAACAAATGTGTAAACATTCAACAGTACAAATCAAAATCCCAATTTTTTGTATAAATTCAGCATTTTAATAAGAAGTGAATCTTAGAAGAGTCTATTTTAGCACCTACTTGATGGATGATGATATGCATAAAATATGCAGAGGGGTTGAGGTTGATGAGATAGAGCTCCATTGTCATGTAATCTTTAGTCCTAACAAACATGATTGCAACACTATAATAAGAATATATTCCAGTCAGCTACATATATATATAAGTGAGAAAATCTGCTAAATAAGATGTGTGTCATCACTTGCATTGACTCTATGAGAAAAATAATGATATATTGTGATGACTGCTACTTCAATATTTTATTTATGTTTTTTCTCTAAGGTTGGCAGGTCTGCTCTTGAGAGGCCATTGAAATTGGCAGGCTGTATGCTCATAAAATAACTAAAAAGAAAAACAACAGGACTTGCTAATGATCCCTAGGAGACCATCCAACTGGCACCTACTCACTGTTTAAGAAATGGACTAAAGTACAGTGAATTCTATTTAGACTAAGTATTGTCCTGCACATCAAAATGAAGGCAGTTATTTGAACAAAGTTATTGAATAGCAAAGAAATGATTAGTACTTAACATCTAAATATTGTTATAATTTATTAGTATTCAATTCTTATGCAATATGTCTCCCATGGCTACATATCTCAGATCATGTGTCAATAATCTGTCAGTCACTGCATTTTCAGTAAGAAATTAGAGGAAAGAAACAATAAGTACTTGATATGCACTAATAATTTCATTTTTCCCAATAGTAAATATCTACATCGTATGTCTTAACCCAAAATTATTTAGAAATATGAGGAATAACAAAATGATAAGAAGACCTCAATCGACAAAAATAATGATGTATGCATATGATCAATACTTTGGATCCAAAAAAGTCAATTTAAACCTAAGCCAAGCAAGATAATATCAGATTAAGCCAAAATGCAGTCAGACAGATGAAGTCAATTCCCAGGTGACTGGAAGAGATAATGAAATAATTAATAGAGCATTTTAACTTCCACCAACAAGCATGCTTCAAAGTCACTGATATGGGGATAATCTGTTAAAAGAAATACACAAGAACAAATTCTTTCATATACCAAAGTCGCATCCTTTCTTCACACACTCTCTGTAAAAAAAATTGGAGATTAAAGATTCAGCAGCAACAGCTTGGTTATAATGCCAAGAAGAAAGCAAATAACTCAATTGTCTTTTGAACTAGCTGACGAATTTCAAGGCAGAGCTCTCTCTCCTCCACCATGAAGATGAAGATGGTGCTTTATGGTTTTTTTTCTTCTTTTTTCCCTCCCTTTATTATGCTTAACAGTTTCATTTTAGTTTTGTTGCTGAATGATATGTTCTTAGCATGTAAATCATAAAAAAGCAGTTTTGTTGCTGAATGATATGCTTTATCCACACATCTTTTTTTCCTCCCTTTTAATGCTTAACAGTTTCATTTACATGCTCTGTGACTGAACAGTTTCATGGTGTTTCTGTAACTAAACACTTTCTTCTTCTTTTTGATGAGGTCGTCGGCTGCTTCATGATCTGCCTCACTGAAAAGTTTGCCGGTGCCGAGATCGTGGGTGTGTCCATGTGCGTTGGTTTTGGATGTGTATTGAAAAGAAACAAAGGAGAGAATCACTGGATGGATGAGATGTGACCAGGTAAATGAAGAATTTTTTTAAAGCGTTCATTCTGTTCTCTTTCCATTTTTCTTCATCTGCTACTTCTTTCTCTTCGAATCGAGTCATTGTAGGGATTTCAGCCATGTGCCCCCTTGAGTTTGCAGTTCACCAAGGTGAGATTTTTTTTATGCAGGCTGTATAAATTTTAAGAAAGATTTATGTAGGTGGTATAAATTATTTGAAGGGATTTACAAAGATGTATGTGTGAATTTTTTCTAAAGCATGTATAAACTCAATCACTGAAGGGATTTCAGTCATATGCCCACTTGAGGAGGTAGTTCATCAAGGTGAGATTTTTCTGAATTCAGCAAGGTGAATTTATTTTTTTGCAGGATGTATAAATTTTAGACAGATTTTTGTGTAATTAATTCATGTTCCAGGATATTTTTGATGTTTTTTATTTGAACATCAAAAGTCATTAACATCAAAAGTCACTTAGTATTGCTATTGTTTTTGTGAATATATGTCCTAGAAGGCTCCAGAGGTTATGATAATTATGCACTAAAATAGTAAAAATACTCAATGCAGGTGATATCCAAAGTATAATACTCAAATGTAACCTTTTGATATTTCAAATATTTCAGTTTCATCTAAACATTTGATCAAATCAATATGTTAAAGGATGTAAACTTGCATTTTTGTGATTCTTTTCAGTACCTATAGTTGCTATGGTCATTTCTATGTCTTTATGTTCAAGTTAGTGCTATGTTTATCAGTATGTTAAAAGATGGAGATGTGGAATCTTTGGGTTTTGTCCCAAATAGAAGTACTTAATTGATATTTTGTCCCAAAGATTACATCCTAATAATTGCATACTGATAACCATCCCAAATTTTTTATCAGTATGTATATATTCACCCAAAACCCCGAGCCCAAAATAAGAGACATCCTGATAATTGCATACTGATAAACATCCCAATATGTTTATCAGTATGTAATCATGGGATGTTTATTAGTATCACCCAAAAATTAAAGTACTTAATTCATATTTTGTCCCAAAGATACATCCTCATAATTGCTATGTTTATCAGTATGTTAAAAGATTATATCAAACTTTGAAGATGACCTATTTGTTAATACCCCATGAAACTCATCCTTCGGCAAATGCGACCTGCTAAGGTCCAAACAAACAAAAAGACATAGAAATGGAGTGAGTGTTAAAAGCTGGACCTACTCATGGCTCATATTTCCTCATAATGTTTCTGCTATTTGGGACATAGATTTTGCATCCAATGAGTCAGTGTTCCATATTGTTTTAAGCTGTCAATTGGTACGTGAGTAATTCATACTCGATGTTGCGTAGGTGTCCACAGCTGAAAGTTGTTGCTCTGCCTTACTTGGTTCACCATGATGAATAGCACCTCCCACGGCTCATCGGATGTTGGAAGGATCTCGATCGTCTTGAGATGGATCTGAAGCCTTCGTGCTTCCCAAACCTCATAAAACAAATCGGGATCAACTGTGCAAGGTTTAGCAAGCTCACAATGTGCGGTTCGATCCAGAAGGGAGATGCATTCGCCATTGTGAACTTTGCGCCAATGCTTAGGTGTTTGGACCTGAGCAGGTCGCATTTACCGAAGGATGATTTTCATGGGGTATTGACAAATGGGTCATCTTCAAAATTTGATATTTTGTTCAAATTTTGGTGTTTTTTGTTGGTAGAAGACTTGTATGAGATTTGATCAGTCTTTCATGTTGTGTTGGCAAGTGGGTCATCTTAAGTTTGAGTTTTTTTGTTGAAAAAATTAATGTTTACTAAGTTGAGCTTTTGGCATGTAAGCCTTTTGATGGGATTTTGCAAATTAAATTTAAAGGGCATGTTCTCATATTTTGTCCTAAAATTGGTCCTCAATTTTTAGTTTTTAGTTTTTATTTTATTGATGTGCAGGTGCAAGATGTACCTGGTCTGGCTTAGGAGAGGGTCAGCACCACCGAGACCATGATTGTTGGGGTGTCACCTCAGAAAGTGTTTGTATTAATTTCTAATATTTGGAATTATTGCAACCAGATTATGTCATTAAAATCAACTTTTTTTTAATTCTTTTAAAACAAAAATCGAATATAGGTGGTAATCGGAATTTGATTGCAGGCAAGCTGAAGGGTCTGAGACCGCTGCTGCTGGAGCTGAGAATGGATGATGCAAGTGTGGATCTAACTGCACCTTGATCCATGCAACTGCAAATGAAGGAGTGGAAGAAGTTGTCATGTGTTTTAATTGAGTCTTAACATGTAGTTACACTTAGGTACTTAGAATAATAAGACATGGCCAATATCTGTTAAGACTTTTAAGGGGAGGGGGAGAGGCTCTTATGGCCAACAAATGTTGTGCGTGTGGTGTGTGTTACTTATGTGCGTGTGTGTGTTTTATGTATGTCTGTCTCTTTTAGCTAAATGAAGAGCGTCTCTTTGGTACAACAATCTCTATTAATTTTGTTACAGTGATGATCTATCTTCATTTTTCATTGGATTGGGTGTTTTGAAAATTTTTGTTTGGCACGGGTGCCGAACGAAGGCGCCCGTGCCATTTTTTACGCTAATTTTTTGTTCCATGCCAAAAGCGTCCGCGACGAATTTGATGTTTCGCGTTGAAGGCTCCTGCGACGCTAAATATTTTTATGCTAATTTGTTGTTCTTTTAAATTTTAGTTGCTGAAATAATTTTTGGGGGAACAAAGATTTCACGGGAGAAAATCTTAACTGAACCGTGCCCATGGGCACGGGTTATGACTAGTATATATATATATATGAAAGATAAGCTAATGGCTATATTAAGTAATTTACACAAAAATACAAGTGGTGATCAATGAAAATGATTTCAATAGAGACAGGAGAGGACACATGCATCGTCACTATCAACTATCAATTCCAGTTTCATATGAACGACCACAGACTTCATTGCAAAGAGCATCACTCCAAAAGCAAAACAATAATAGACTACAATCACCCATTATCTAGGATTTCCCAATTTTCTAGAGCACTAGTCTGGGCCGCATCTAGCTCAGTCATGTCTTCATTTCGGAGGGCAATTCAGACATCAGCGGAAATATCATCAAATAGGCATGTCTTCGGTTTATTTGTGTTTTCGAATTCTCTCCTATTTCGCTCCCTCCATAGGTGCCAGACGATTGTCGCAAGAACCGTTTTTGCCAGCCGTTCAACTACTCCCTTCTTCCCAAATTTTAACAGAAATAATTCTCCAACATCCTTTAATATCATATTAGGCAGCCCATCAACTCCTAGCTTCAACAGAGCCCACTGCAGCAAGTACTGGGAACATGCGCAATCAAAAAACAGGTGCTCATGCGTTTCTAGCTTACTGTCATCACACAGGACACACAATCCAGAAGTCTGTATACCCCAATTGGACAATTTATCCTTAGTCAATAGCTTACCTTTGATGGCTCGCAGCAAAGCCAGCGCCATTTTTGGAACGTGATTATGAAACCAGACGAGCTTGAAGAACTGGAATGGGGCTTCTTTGGCGCGGACGGCCTCCCACACGTCCCTGAATCTGAAAACAGATCCAAGCTTCCACTCCCAGGTATCTTGTCCAGGACGTAGAGTTACTTGCTGCAACAAAGGTTTAATGGTATTTAGTGCCGCATCGACGATCCATTCTGTTCCCCCCCAGTACTCACGTACCCGCTTCCTATCAGCTCCGTTCGGAATGTCAAAGAGATTTTTTAGAGGTCCACATGGAAGCCAATTGTCGTGCTAGAACAGAGTGTCATTCCCATCCCTCACTTTTCGCATAATGAGATTCTGGGAAAGGTTCATGCAATTAAGCATAAACTTCCATGTGCCCGACTGGGTGGCCAACCCCTTTGCATCATAGAAAACATTAATATCTTTATACTTGCCTCGCATATATTCAGCCCAAAGGCTTCTGGATTCCAACAATCGCCATGTAAGCTTTATCCCCGATGCTTGGTTCAAATCCGATAGTAGTCGCAAACCCACACCCCCTTCATCCTTAGGCTTGCAAGTGTCCTGCCAAGCCCATGTTTTAGCATTCCCCCATATGAAGCTTCTACACATAGATGACAAGGTTCGCAACACGGTAGCTGGGATCCTATATACTTGAGACCAGAAAGCTATCATACCATAGATAACTGTTCTAACAAGCACAATCCGACCTGAAATGGACAACATTGCCGATGTCCATCCACCCAGTCGTTTCCTACATTTATCAATGAGTCTACCATACATGTGAGATTTAGGATATTTTGAAGACAGTGGAAGGCCTAGATATGTGGTGATGGTATTAGCCTGTTTTACTCCCAAATAATCTGCCAAAGCCCCTGGATTTTTAGTACCTTTGCTAAACATTGCAATACTTTTCTCCCAGTTCATCTCCAGACCTGTGAAGTTTTTGAATTCCTCTAGCAAACTTATAAGACCCTGAAGAGATTTGCGATTCCCTCGACAGAATACCAACAAGTCATCTGCAAAGAGTAGGTGAGAAATTGATCCCGTCCGTCGCATCGGTTGAATACTTCCTATAGTAATGGCCTTCGCCAGAAGCAGAGAGAAAGCTTCCATGACAATGACAAACAAATAAAGGGAGAGAGGATCCCCTTGCCTTAGGCCTCTATTACCCTCAAAATGTCCCACCGGTGCTCCATTAACCATCACAGAGTAGGTTACAGAAGATATGCATTCCTTGACACAGCCAATGAAAGTGTAACCAAACCCCATTTGATGTAGAGCATAATAAATAAATTCCCTGTTCACGCTATCAAAAGCCTTTCTAATGTCCAGTTTTAGGCATGCACGTGACCCCATAGGATTACTGAAATCTCTGATCTGTTCATGTGCAAGGAGGGTGCAGTCTGAAAGCAATCTTCCTTGGAGAAAAGATGCTTGATTAGGGGAGACAAGATCATGAATGATCCTTTTGAGCCTGTTGCAAATGATTTTGCTAATATTCTTGTAAAGAACATTGCAACAGGCAATCGGCCTGTAGTCACTGAGATTGGATGCATTAGAACTTTTAGGAACCAAAGTTAAGAAAGTGTGATTTACTTGGCGAAGAAGGCATACCGAGTAGAAGAAAGATTGTACCGCTCCAATAACATCTGAGGCAATAATATTCCAGTTATGCTGGTAGAAGAATGCGTTGAAACCATCGGGCCCAGGGGCTTTTGATGCATTAATTTGGAAGACTGCTTCTTTTATCTCCTCCACCGAACCTTCCTTTCCATCCACCTTGATGTATCTAGCTTAACCTTCCGTTTAGGAATAAGCTTTGGAAAGACACTCCAATAAGTGTCTTGATTGTATAGCTCTTCATAGAATTTAACGCCCTCTGATTTTAAATCCTCGTAAGATTTGCACTGAATCCCATTTACATCCACCAAGTGTAACAAATTATTGTGACAATGCCTCGCTCGCATAGAGTTATAGAAGAACTTTGTATTTCTATCCCCCAAATTTAACCAATCTTGCCTGCTTTTTTGTCTATAAGCCTCCTCTTCTATGCCCATCAGGTTTGCAAGCTCCTTAGCCAGTTGATGCTCCTTCCTTTGCATGTCAAGGTCATAGTGAATAGCATTGTGTTTCCTAATCTCCTCCAAATATTGGCGGCACTTGTGGATAGAATTATTGACATGTTCAGCCCGTGCCCATTTGCGCAACTCATATTTCAGAATCCGCAGTTTACTCACCAAACTGAACATCCTAGTCCCCCTAACATTTTGCCTCCAGGATGATTCAAGGATATTTTGATAACCCGGTAGACGAACCCAATGATTGAAAAATTTAAATGGTTTCGGGTCAGATTGTACCTGTAGGTGAAGATTAACCATCATAGGGGAATGATCGCTGGTGAGGGGGTCCAAGTAATTAACAAGGGAGTCCGGAAGTTTGTCCACCCAGGCCCCATTGCATAGCACTCGATCCAACTGTGCTGCTATGTGTCCCTTGCCCACACGACTGTTACTCCAACTGAACCGATTACCTGAGCTTTTGAGTTCTTGTAGTTGACAAGAAGTAACACACTTATTGAAGTCATTTAACATGCTTGAGTTTAGCTTCCGCCCACCTATCTTGTCTTTGGCAAACAAGACACAATTGAAATCCCCTCCAACCATCCAAGCCGCATTTTGAAGTACTCGAGCATCTCCCTCCAGATGCTGCCATAACTCCCTCCTCTCCATCATGCTATTACAGCCGTATACACCAGTTAATGCAACATCCAAACCCCCAACATTGGAACACCGAACAGTGATGTGTTGTTTTGATTGACAGGATACTTACTTGCCAGACTTGGGGGTTAAAACCCAAAAGAATCCGTCCACCCCTATGTTCTGTGAAGTTGTTGATTGTTTTCCAATCCTTATGGAACAAAGACTTGTTATTTATTTTCTCAGACTTCAATTTAGTCTCCAACAGCACAACAGCCGAGGGTTTCAACTTGCTGATCCTGTCTCTTAAATCCCTACGACTCACAGCATTATTAAGCCCTCTTACATTCCATATTAGAATAGTCATTGAGCATTGGGAGTTGATTGCCGC